>JAESUZ010002227.1:0-314926 GCA_017311185.1 Proteles cristata cristata
GCTGGTGTGGACAGAACCATGTGGGTGGATGGAGAAGATGGCTGGTGTGGATGTGAACCGTGTGGGGCGGATGAAGAGCATCGGCTGGTGTGGACAGAACCGTGTGGGGTGGATGAAGCGGACCCGCGGTGTGGACAGAACCGTGTGGGGTGGATGAAGCGGACCCGCTGGTGTGGACAGAACCGTGTGGGGTGTATGAAGAGGACGGGCTGGTGTGGACGTGGACCATGGGGGTGGATGAATAGGACCGGCTGGTGTGGACAGAACCGTGTGGGCGGTTGAAGAGGACGGCTGGTGTGGACGTGGACCGTGGGGGTGGATGAAGAGCACCGGCTGGTGTGGACAGAGCCGTGTGGGGTGGATGAAGAGGACGGCTGGTGTGGACAGAACCGTGTGGGTGGATGAAGAGGACGGCTGGTGTGGACAGAACCGTGTGGGGTGGATGAAGCGGACCCGCTGGTGTGGACAGAACCGTGTGGGGGTGGATGAAGAGCACCGGCCGGTGTGGACGTGGAGCGCAGCAGGGCCTGTGGTGGACACTGAGGTGTGGATGACGACGGCCGCGGGGTGTGGCGGACGAGGGTGCTGCGGGATCCCAAGGGTGCTGGGTGCGGAACTGTGGGTCCGGGTAACAGATGGGGCACATCTGAGTCGTGAAGAAGGCACAACCCACTGACCTGAGGGCCTGTCTAGGGAAGCGATGCTGGGGCACCTGCTCCCTGCGTCCCTGGAGAGAAAAGGATCCAGGCCTCTGCACATGTCCATGGACGCTGCTTTGTTTGAAATTCCTTCTGTGCTTTTCAGTAAAATTCATGTTTTTTTTTTTTTTTTCAGCACTGTTTCAAATGAGATCCCACAGACAACTGCTCGCGATGTCCAAGTGCGCACATTCATCCTTCCGGATTCCCGTAACCCCAGGTGTGGCAGCGGGCTTCCACATCCCACACTCCACTGTTAATGTGTCCACCACTGTGGACCGTGGGCTTCCAAGAAAGGAGATGTCCTTTCATCTCTGACCAAGCGTCTCACATTTTCCTGCATGAAAACAATGCATGTAAAATAAATGCTGAATGAACATATGTTTATATGTATCCAAATTTATCATAAATTTATATACACAGATGCTGTTGGGTACACCATCTCTTACATTTTAGCACATTTCCTGCCTGAGAACTTTCAGATGATGTTCATTCTGGCGTCGGTTCATAGACAAACTTTGCTTCTCCAAAGACATCCCTTTCTCTGATCATCTTCAATACCCTCCCCCACTGCTTTCTCCCTGGGAATGTAGTTATAAAAGAAAGAAGTAAGTAAGACCACATTTGGTTTTTTACTGAATGACTGTGGGTGGGCTTTCGGGAAGTGACTAGGTCATAGGGAGGCCCTGTGGATGGGACCTTTGGGGGCCCTCACCCCTTCCCTGTCCTGGGCCGTGAGGGGACAGCCTCTGTGGGCCAGGAAGAGGGCTCTTGCCAAACCCCAAATCGGCAGGCGCCCTGACCTCGGGCTTGCAGCCTCCGCTGTGGGTACAAATGCCTGTTGTTTAGCACCTGTCTGGGGTCTTTGCTACACCAACCAGAGCTGGGGAAGGGCCCTGGGCTGCCTGGTGTCAATCTCCTCTTGTAGAAGGGATCTCCATCCACCCGGTCGGGCCACCAATGATATATGCTCCTAGCCGCACTTCTACACTTAAAACTTGGGAGATTTAAAAAGAAATTAAAAAAAAAAGTTAGGGAGAAAAAAATAACACAAGATTCCATAAACTCAGCAAGAATTCTATTTTTAAAAAAACTCTCATTTACAAGAAATTGAAAAGATTTAATTTCCAGTATCATCAAAAGATGGCTTCAATAATTAGAAAACTATTTCCTTTGGAAGCACTTGAGATCAACATGTAATTTAATTGCTGTCCATTACATGAGTGAGAATGTAGGCAGCAAGTGTTTAAAATGCAGCTGCATTTCATCCTCAGCTTTATGGCCATTAAAACATGGCGTTTTGTAAGCGAGTAGATTTTGATTTTTTGCAAAATCTGCATTTAGCATTTTGAAAGCTTGGTTTTGTCCTTCAAATCCATCAGGGACAGACTCTCCTTCCCTAGCCCTGCAGCCCTCGCTGCAGCTGGAGCTGAGCTTGCAGGACACAGACGGCCACCCAGGAAACATGAACTACACGGTTCCCTGGCAACCCAGGCTGCACACACTGTGGAACTCTCTGGAAGCCCACCATGATGAATGAAGTTCTTGTGCCCACTTTGGAGGGACAACATGGTCTCCTAAACTGCAGTCTGAAACGCATGCACACCCCTGTGAGTGACGCCTGACCCCTCAGCTGCTGGTGCAGTTGCAGGGAATGTGTGTCGGGGAGCATGGTGTGTGCCGGCCAACGCCAGGCGCTGCCAGACAGGCCAGGAGAGCAGCCGGCAGGGCGCTGGAGGCCTCTAGCCTCTCCTGGCCCATTCGCGACAGCCTCATGGTCCTGCTCCTTGCTGTCCATGATCCATGTCATGTGATCTCCCGAGACCGGAGGTGGCCAAGCCCAGTTCAACCTCGTTGTGCTAACCCACCCTCACTCTCAAGATGGCCCTGTCTGGCGGGACCCAGAGACATGAGGCCAGAGATATACCTGCAGTCTGTACAGACAGGGCACGGCTGACTACGGATCAGCGATGATGTGCTGGCCATGTCAGCTACCAAAGTATGCACCTGGCCGCATTTCTCAACAATGCTAATACTTATGTTACTGCTGTTTGCATTTTGTAAAATGACATCATCACTATCAAGTCACTGTGGCCACTGAAGCAGTGATTAAAGATTCCAAGGAGCTTTACTACTTGCGCTCAGCAGAAAAGCAAAAATATTTTTGTAGGATCTTGCTTGATCAATAACAAGTTTCTCCTCAACCATGGAACTTATCCTTTTTCTTAATATGTTTTAATGCTTATTTTTGAGAGAGACAGAGCATGAGTGGGGGAGGGGCAGACAGAGAGGGAGACACAGAATCTGAAGCAGGCTCCAGGCTCTGAGCTGTCAGCACAGAGCCTGACACGGGGCTCAAACCCACAAACCGTGACATCATGACCTGAGCTGTAGTCAGACGCTCAACCAACTGAGCTACCCAGGCACCCCTGGAACTTATCCTTTTAATTGAAACTTTAGCATACATAAATTTAGGACAGTTCTCTAGTATATTATGTGTAACAGAATCAAGTGTAGTTTCAGTTTGGTTTTACTGCTGACGTCTGCCAGCCAAATGCCTCAGGAGCACAGCTGTACAGGGACACGCCGGGGTTATGGATGGGCGAGACGAGGAAGGAGGCTCACCATGGGGACCCACTGGACGGAGTGCTAGGAAGGGCCTGCATGCTGGAATTGGCTTGTTTTAGGCGAACTGGTTTAAGGAAGCAGGACTTCGCTGTGGGCTGGATGCTCCTAGGAGCCGAGTGACTTCATGGCTGGGCCCCAATAATTCTCGTGTAGAAGGAAGACTGACCGAGGTGACAAGCAGCTGGTGCTCACTCTGGCCAGGAGAGGGGCACTCGGCAGTTTGTGGCTTAGACGTGTTCAGGCGAGATTGCCGAGAGCTCTCGTTTCTCTCGATCCAGGATCGGTGACCCGACGCTGCATTCTCTCCGGCCACAGGAAGGCACCGGGCCGCGCCGGGCCAGCTCCTGGAGGTCAGGGTGTGCTTCTCCTGTTCTTGAAACTCCCAAGTGCAAATTCCAACCCACATACTCTGCTAATTACAGAGTCATGGTGGCTAAGAGAGGCGAAGGAAGGTGAGACCTTACACCTGAGCCTGGATCCAGGGTCCTCAGCAGGCTGCCTTCTTCCATCACTGTCCTCACTGGCCCCATGCTGGAGGCCGGCCTCTTTTGTGTTCCGTTAGGCTCCTCACGTCACTTCCTTTTCATGGCTTCACCCCCAAAGGCCAGCCCAGGAACAGCTCTAGATCACACTCTCTGGGTCAGGCCCGGTCGCTGTTTTGGGGTCTGACTTCTGAAGACCCTCCGGTTGAGGACAGGCTCTGCCCGCTTCCCCAGTAAATTTGCGGCACTGACCACCCCCAAGGCTTGGAGCCCGGAGCCAGGGCCCTCTCCACGAGGCGGGGTGGAACTGAAAGTGAGAAGCTGTCACGTGGGTCCTGCTACCACGTCACTGTGACTCTGGCTCAGTGTCCACTTCCGGGCTCTCCTGCTCCACCAGGGCTCCCTGGGAAGTGAGCAGAACCGGCCAGCGAAGAGGGCGGGGAAGAGCCTGGACCCTGAAGGCCCCTCAAGCTGCTAGAAGACGAGGACAAGTGTCCCGATGCGGAGCGTGCTCGTCCTGCGCCCTCCCGCACCGGCCGTGGACAGGGCGAGAAGCTTCCCTCTGCACTTGGGCTCCTGCGCTCCAGGCCACTGTCTGTCCCAGGCCACTGGCCGGGTCCACGCCGCCGGTAGGAGCTCAGCAGGGCCGCGCTGGGTCTAGAAGGCCCCCGGCTGAACACCCTCATGCAGGGACGAGTTCAGCCGGGACCCAAAACTTGCTCTTTTCTCTCTCAATATTTAAAATTGATCTGGTCATACACACATGTTTTCTGAGTTTCAATTTGACTGAAACTGGTGAATTATATTCTAATCAGAAGTGTATTTTCTCTCTTTCCCTCTCTCGGCTTTCTGAAGATTTTCAGGGAAATCCCTGCATGACTATTCCCAGAATCACAGGGCTATTTTGATAACCAAGTACAGTGTTCATTCAACAGACATTTATGAGGTTCTAAAGGCCGTGGGTCCCTGCCGTTCTCATTAGCTTGTTGACAGGAAAGAGCCATTTGGGGCTCTTGTGAAAACATAGGCGACGTCTCCCGGGCGAGGCCCAGCCGAGGCTGCAGCTTCTCCAAATGGAACGCTAGGAGCACATCTTCCAGGCTATTCCATAACGTGAGGGGTATTTCCAGGTAGACCACCATGGCGGAACGCTGGCATAGTCCTGTTGACATCTGTGCTTGACGCTCCCTTATTGGTGTTAATAAAATCGTGCCTGCGGGTGTAGGACAAGACGGAGAACCCGGCCCTCACAGGTGGTTGGCGCCTCAGGACTTCCTCTTCTCACACCGGGAGGCTGAGGCTCAGAGACGTTAAAGAATCGGCCCAAAGGCGCACAGGAAGTGGAGGCCACAGGTCTGAACACAGCCGTTTGTCTCCACAGCCTGTGAAACCGTAGTCTGATTGTTTTTAACGCACAACCTCGCTGTCCCTGGCGCAGGAGCCAGAAAGAGCCGGGCTGCCGGTGTCTGTGTTAGCGAACCGTGTCGGCGACGATGAAAATATCATCGTGTCACCACTTGCTTGGCTCCTTCCTCAGACCAGGTGTCATGCCCAGGGGGTTCCGAACGCGGACTTTTTAAGTCCTCTCGCCGCCCTGCAGAGCGGATTAGGAGCCTGCGCTACTGAGAGACCGACACCAGCCCTGGTCTCACGGCGGGGGTGGGGGGCAGCCGCCGGGAAACCGCGCCCCCCGCGGGGCTCACCCGCTTCCACCGCCACGCGGCCGCGCAGCTGGAACCCCGGTCTAGACTCGGAGCCCGGGTGTGCGCGTCTACACGTGCGTCGTGCGCCGTCCGCGCCCCGTTGGCAGGGGACGCGAGGGCCGCCTGGCTCGGGCGCCGCGGGCACAGGCTGCAGAGACCGCGCTCCCGCCGCGCTGGGTGGGGACCCGGGGCTGCGCTCCAGGCCTTCGCGGGGCGACGCAGAGGCGAGCGACGAGCCCGCCCCGCCCCGCCCGGGCTCAGCCTCCGCAGGCCGCACCCCCCCGCCCCCCGGGGCCGCACCTCAGCCCCCAGGCGCCTTCTGGGGCTCCCTGCGCCAACCCCTTGTCTGTGCGCCCAAACACCAGGTCCCAGGGGCGCGGGACTCGGCCTTTCCTCCAAACCCTCCACCTAACCCAGCGCCCGGAAGGCAGAGTCCCCTTTGTTGAGTGAATCAGAATTAAAAAGACCAATCGTTTTCACTCAGCCTTTGATCAATTGAATGTATCGTGGCTTGAGTTTGGACTGAATGTTTCCTTGGTCGTGTGCAAGCATCAAAAACTTGGAAGGTCAACAGAAGTTCTGAAAGACATTCAGGAGAATTGGGAAATCCACCCAAGCCCTCTGGCTGGATAGGACCTGAGTCACTAACTGAAGGGAGGCCGCAGGGCGCATCCCGTCACCGGGAATCAAGTGCTAATTTCTGAACGTAAAAGTATTCAACTAGAGCGCCTGCATTTTTAAAACATTTGGCAAAGTGGTTTGCTTCTTTAATTATACTACTTCCCCCAAAATAAAATTTAAAGAAATTCATAGCAAAAGTGTGACATTACAGAAATGAAGAAAATATTTTTGTCCTCTGGCTTTCTTTTTTGCCCTGAAAAACCCCATCTCCTGGCAGTTTGATTTACTTGCCCCAGTCCTTCAACGCCAGGTCACCCCCGCCTGGGACGGCAGGACCCAGGAGGAAACCCAGCCGACAGGGGTTCAGTGGCTTCCGCCACTCTTGCACAGAACACACCAACCCCCGTAGTTCCGGGCGTTACAAAACGCTGGAGATGTGGCCTCTCCATTCCCGCATGTGACACGGGGGCCTTAGCAGAGAAAAGCGTTTGAGCACGTGATTTCTTTCCACGTCCTGGGAACAGTTCAGTTCTGAAATCAGTGACGAGCCCTTTGAATGTCCTACTCAGTAAGGCCCAAGCACAAAATTTGAAGCCCCGCACTTTAAAATATTTATACCACTCACACTGAAAACCTTTTTCTCATTTATTTCTTGAAACAAAGTTGTGATTCAGTCCTTATGCCTGTAGTCTATGGGTCAGAAGCAGACACAGCAGAGCGGGACTCGCACAAATCCCCAAATTCAAGTCCTTCTCTCCCTCCTCGGCTCTGAGCCAAAGTGATGGGTGCGCCGTCATGCTGATTCGTGTAGGATAAGTTTACGATTAAAACTGTGTTTATTCACAGGACATTTTTATCAAAGAAATCCCTGTCTTCTGAAGCTCAATGATGATTACTGTGTCTCCGGGAGAGGATGAAATACTTTGAAATTCTACAGTTCCTTAGAAATTCACAGATAAAATGTATCTGTAGCAGAAACATTAAAGTGTAGAAATTACATGAAATGAGCCTTGACAGAAGAGAAGGAAGCGTGTAAGACATAGGCCTTCACAGCTTTTATCTTTACTCCAAGCGCAGTTGGGAGGCCTTACAAAGGGTCCACCAATTCTTTTGCTCAGAAAAAAAAAAAAAAAAAAGACAGAAGGAGAAATACGAGAACTAGGCCAAAACTATATAAACATCTAAATGAAGGGATCAGAGAACCTCCAGGACAATGAGTGATCGTGGGGCCCAAGGGAGCATCTGCGGGCGCCAGCTCTCCACAGACCTGCGGGGTTAATCTGTCCAAAGTTCTGCTGTGCCAAATCTTTGCACAAGTTTTTGTTAATATTCTTTTTCATCTTTTGGCACAAAATCTGGAGCCCATAACCTGCCATTGATGCGGGTCCCTGCTAGATTCCCAAGCTGTGCAGAAAATGTACATAATCTTCTCAGAAGTTGGAGGAAAGTGTTTAATGAAAGTCAGCATTCATTCATGATAGCAAACAAACAAAGAGAACTCTGGGCAAACAACAGATCAAAGAACGTACATAACCTGTTAAAGGGTGTCAGGAGGAAAGGAAAACAAGATACTGTCACAAGTGATGAGGTTTTGAGGTGATGGAGGTGTTTGGAGCTTGCAGCCAAGAAAGAAATCTTGAGGCGTCTTTGATGCAAAACGGTGATTTGTTAAAGCCCAGGGACAGGACGGGGGAGCAGGAAGAGCTGCCCTGGGGTTGGGGGGGGGGTGACTGGTTACCTACTACGGAGTTGGGGGAGGTAAAGGTAAAGAGGCTTCCAGAAGGACTGTCATGTGCGAAAAAGGACTCAGAAGATGCCAGGGACCTGGCTGTTGTCAAGTTCAGGTTATTTTCCCTCTAGTGAGGCATTACCGTTGTGACAGTTTGCCTCGATTTTTTGGCAGTGGGTTGAAGGTTATAAAGTTAATTTTACCTGCCATTTTCTTCTTGCCTTTGTTCTCACTCCACACCAAGGAAGGTGATATTAGAGCTCAGGAACCTGAGTCCATGGGTTTCTGGAGATCAGGCTATTGATATGATTGCCTTTTTTTTGGTAATTTATGGAGACTTTAGTTGTAAACTGATGGAGACTCACGTCCTGTGTGACTGTGATCTCCATCAGTTAGCCTTTTGTTTTCTGTCCTCTCCTTTCTGTGACCCAAGGAATGTCACACACATCCCACCTGAGTGGGGGGGGGGTGTGCCAGCTTGCGCTGTGCCCTCAGCCTGAAGTGCGCTCCCTCATCACAAGCATTATTCATGTCAGTGAGACGGCACAGCTTTCTGTCAGACTAGCAGGAATGCCACGCTGTCCCCCATCACACCTGCACTCAGCGCCATCCTGGAAGTCCAAGACAACTCAAAAAGGCGATACAAAGTGATGAGGAAGCATAAGGCAGGCCGACACCCTGCAAAAAGGACCCCCCCTCCCCCCAGGTGGGATATGTGATGTTCCAGGCTCTCCTGGCCGCCCAAGAATAAAGGAAAGGGGAAAACAAATGGCTGACTGAGATCACCGTCACGCAGGACAGGAGTCGCCATCAGTTTACAGCTGTTTTAATGATTTACAAGAGAAAAGGTAATCTCCAGAAACCTGTAGACTCAGTTTCCTGGAGTCCTAATATCATACCCCGCCTCCCACTGTGATGTGCAGAACAAAGGCAAGAAGAACGTGTAGACGCCATTAAATTCCCTTGTAACCTGCAGCCCAGGGTGGGTACTTGAGGTGGCAGAGTAAAACCCTCCTCCAGAAACTGCCTACTGTCTTCATGCTAATGCTTTTCTAGGGAGAAAAATAACTTTAGCTCAACAAGGCCAGGCATCTTGTGAGTCTTCTTTAGCATATTAAGTCCTTTTGGGAACTTCCCCTTGAGTTTACCTCCCCCAACTCCTAAGTATGTAACCAGTTTCTCCTCACAACCCCAGTGCACCTCTTTCTGCCCACGGTCCTGTCCCCGTGATTTATCTTTTTTTTTAATTTTTAATGTTTTACTTATTTCTGAGAGAGAGCGAGACAGCATGAGCAGGAGAGGGGGTCAGAGAGAGAGAGGGAGACACAGAATCTGAAGACAGGCTCCAGGCTCTGAGCTGTCAGCACAGAGTCAGATGCGGAGCTTGAACCCATGAACTGTGAGATCATGATCTGAGCAGAAGTTGGACGCTTAACTGAATGAGACACCCAGGTCTCCCACCCCCCGCCCCCGCCGCCGCATACTTTAATAAAGTCACGTTTTTTGTACCAAAGATGTCTCAAGGATTCTTTCTTGGTCATTGGCTCCCGACCTCATCACCACTCCAAAACCACATCAGCCACTTAGCAGAAAGTTGATGAAAGTATTTAGTTAGTTAAAAATAAATGGAGGGAGATCTTCTGGTGGTCTTTCAACAGCGCCTGCGGCGGCCTCCAGGTACAAGAGAGAGAGAAGAATCACAGATCACATCATGGGTTTGTCCTAAACTAGAGCAAAGCTGGAGTTGCCTTTGGATGAGACGGGACAAGTTTAGTCTAAACAGACTGGCAGGGGGCACGGGAACAGACCCCTGCGAGTACGAGCTGCCACTTAGTGAATCAAGAGCACAGGCGCAGAGCTGTTGGCTGATGTGAGCCTAAGGATGCCTGCCTGGAAATGTAAATACAGAGGAGTCTTCAACAGGAAGGTGGCATTTGAAACAGTAGTAGGTGAGATTAACTTGGGAATTCTTGTTATGGAGGAAAAGAGGCTTGTGGAAGGGACCCCATGAGCCCCATCACTTAGGGCCAGGAAGAAATGAAGCTTTGGGTGACACCCGGGACATACAGAGCATGAGGAAGAAGGAGGCTGGAAGAAATTCTGTTTTGAGGGTGCCCATGAGCCAGATGCTACCCTAGGTCGTGCAAATTGAGGGCTGGGATTAACCGGTGGATTTAGCAAGCATTTATGTCATATACATACATATGTACGTGTACATCAGTCATATACATAGCATCGATTGTAAGTAAATATACTAGAAGCTTTCCAGGGACTGCTCTAGGGTGTGAATTAATTCACAGCTAGATTTTCCTTTTCTATTTTTCTTTTTCTTCGCTTTTAATACATTCTGAATTTTCCAAGTTTCACATAGTGAGATGAATTATTTCACAATTCAAAAATTATGTGTAACCAAGAGCACTTACAATTAAAGTGCAACTTCTTCATTGAAAAGATACAGAAATAAATAAATGGAATATATATGTATATGTTCACACTCACAAACAAGGTGGGGATTAAATTTCTTGAAAGAAACAGGTGCAGGACATAAAAGATGTAACAGACGATCACTATTTCTTGTGATCAAAAATAATTTGAAACAGGGGCGCCTGGGTGGCTTAGTCGGTTAAGCGTCCGACTTTCGCTTAGGTCATGATCTCGCGGTTTGTGGGTTCGGGCCCCGCGTCGGGCTCTGTGCTGACTGCCATCTCGGAGCCTGGAGCCTGTTTCGGTCTGTGACTCCCTCTCTCTCTGACCCTCCCCTGTTCACGCTGTCTCTCTCTCTCCTAGAAATAAAAATAAAACATTCAAAAAAATAATAATAATTTGAAACATCCCAGCTAATTTCTCCACTCCAGCCTCATGTCTACATGTGCATAACCCATGTAACCAAGCCTCGCTTTAGTTGCCACTGAGAGGGTGACCCAAGCAACGCCAAGAGCCTGTGACTGGGCTTCCAGGAGGAAGACAGGGAGACAACGTAAAATAAGGAACTGTGGGTCCCCACCCCCACTACTCCGTCCAGAGCGCTTTGGGCGTGGTGCCAACATTACATTCCACGGTCTCTTTTTGTATAAGGCACACATAACTCTATTTGCCTTAGTTTACCCAAAATTTATGAAAGAATCAAGATCATCAAGTTTTGATACTATATCTGCAAGTGTTTTTTTAAATTGAATAACACACATGTCATTTTATGGAGATCATTTTAATTTTCATTGTTACTCTTTTCACTCAGAATTTTAATGAGAAACTTTCCAAGCTATCTGTCACAGTGAGCTTAGGCTGACATAACAGAATACTGTAGATTGGACAGCCTAAACAACCAGAAATTTATTTCTCACATTAGTTCCGGACGTTGGAAGTCCACAATCCGGGTGCTGGAAGATGGGTACTGTTGTGAGGCCACCATTTCGCTGTGTGCTCACCTGACCTCCGCCTTGTTTGGGCAGAGGGACACGGAGCTCTCTTGTAAGGGTTCTAGTCCCATCACAAGGGCCCCAACACCATGACCTCCTCACACACTCATCACTGCCCAGAGGCCCCTCTCTAAATACTGTCGCTCTGGGGGGTCTAGAGCTTCAACTTATGAGCTTGTTGGAGAGGGAGCAGGACGCAAACATTCAGCCCATACATACTTGTCCACTTAACGACAGATTTCCCTTCTAGTTACTCATTCATTGGAAAGAGAGAACTTTTTTTTCAATAGTAAGAGGATAAAAATCTCTGCTATCCCAATTGACCTAAGGTCTTCAAAAGAACAATTCTATTAAAGCAAAAACTTACAAACTCAGTTTTTATTTTCCATAGTTCCTTACCAAACTCAGCTTAAACCCATGTGACTCTGAGGGTTCTTTCCTTCTTTTAATTAGTTTTTGCCTCTCTTAGGACATCTAAGATATTAGCATTAACACTTCCCAATGCCATTTACTGTCATTCCAAAAATACGTTATTTGCAGAGCTACCGGATGACAAGCCAGAATAGCACATCCTTAATGGCTTAAGTAAAAGAAAAAGATATCAATTAAAGCATAGTTCTTTTATAAAAAGACAATAATTAACCAAATGCCTACGTGTTGGCAGATACTGTTAATTCATAGCAGATTTAATTTGGTGGCAACACAACTGATTTTGGAAGCGAACATAATTGGTGCTTCAGACAGGCATGGTCCTGGAAATAGGGTTTTCTTATGTTGGAGGCTGAGATGCACTGTTGACTAAAAACATTCATTTCTATAACCAGCAACCCTGAAGGCATTCTTCACAGAGAGGACCAAAGAACATTCGTCTCCATGGCAGCCCAGCCTAAGCATCTGTTCTTGCTTTTAGATGCTGGATATTGCTCAGCTGAGAGGCCGCTGAGGCATAGCTCTGTCACCAAGACATAAGTGATTGACTTAATATCCCAGCTTGGAAGTTGGATATTGGAAATGTAGCAATATAGATTAATTAAGCGTAGCCACTCTTCTCCCAAAACTGTAAATGAGACCAAAGTCACAGAAACAACCCATTTAGTCTAGTTTGCCAATCCCACAAGGCACTGTGCTGGGTGCAGAGAACACGTGATGTCAAAAGGCTGGTTCACAGCTGCCGTGGGTCCAAAATAGAAAGTGCCAGGTGATGTGGGGCAGGGCCAGTGAGAGCTTCACAAAGGGAATACACGACCTGGCCTTTGAAGCATAGACGGAGTCTTCCCAAGGAAGGACAGTGCGGGAGAAGTATATAGATGTGTGAATAGCTCCATTTCACTGAAGTGCATAATTGTTAAGGGGAAGTGAGGAAACATAAGTTCAAAAGGTGGTTAAAGCCCCTGAGAATGATTTTGGAATCAAGTTTTAGTTATATTTAAAAGAGATTGGACATCGGTGATGTCTTGAGAAGGGAATGATGTAATCATAATTGCACTTATATTGCAGGACAGTCCAGGTAAGGGGTGATAAGGGCCCGAATAATTGCAGCTGCAGAGGGAGTGCTGAGCAAGGAAGCTAGTGGGCAATTCCACAGAGCTTGATTTGACAGGACTTGCGGTCCACCACATGGAGTTTCCAGGAGAAAGGGGGCCCGGACTCACAGTGCAGACTTGGGCCACATCAGCAGCAGAATCGAAAAACACAGAAGGTCTGGAAGTGAGATGAGTGGCCACGAAGGGACGGTGACAGCAGTCTCTGGGTGATGGTTCTGCTTTGGAGACAAGATCCTCTTGAAGGGGAGGCTGTGGTGGCAGGCGCAGCGCCAGAACCCCTTCCCGGAAGACTGGGGTCTGGCCCCTCTGCACCTTGGAAAGAGGGCTTGGGAACACCTGCCCAACTCTTTCAGGGTTGGCGTGGCAATGGAGAAGGGAACATGGGAAGCTTTGCGGTGATGGTGGGCTTCGGAGCTGACACCCAAGAAAGAATTCTTGAAGACGACTTTGATGCTAAAAGGCGATTTCATGGGGCGCCTGGGTGGCTTAGTCGGTTAAGCGTCCAACTTTCGCTTAGGTCATGATCTCGCGGTTCGTGGGTTCGAGCCCCACGTCGGGCTCTGTGCTGACTGTCAGCTCAGAGCCTGGAGCCTGTTTCGAATTCTGTGTCTCCCTCTCTCTCCGACCCTCCCCTGCTCACACTGTCTCTCTCTGTCTCTCCTAGAAATAAATAAAACATTAAAAAAATTTTTAAAAAAAAAAAAAAATAAAAGGCGATTTCATTAAAGCAGGGACAGGACCTGTGGGCAGGAAGAGCTGCCCAGAACTTGAGGAGAGACTGGTTACACACTGTGGAGTCAGGGGAGGTAAGGTGCAGGGGAAGTTTCGTGAGGTTTCCACGTGCTACAGAAGACTCCCAGCGTCCTGGAGGCTTGGCTGTCGTCGCCCTAAGGTGGTTTTCCCTCCAGCAAAGCATGAGCATTAAGACAGCGGGGGTTCCTGGAGGCGGGCTTTACTCCGCCCCCTCAGGTATTTGTCAGTGGGCTGCAGGTTACAAAGAAATTTAATCTTATCTGCCATTTCCTCTGCCTTTGTTTCCACTTCATTCCCCCTTGAACAGTTCTGACCCTTGAAATCTTTCAGGTTGCCAAGCGTGGAAGGTCTTCTCTTCTGTAACTTCTTCCGCTGAGTAGGGGCGTGGAGACGGCCCTGCCTGTGGGCGAGCGTCGGCCAGCTGGCGAAGATGTCAGCGAGCTACGAACCAGCCAGTTCAGGGGAAACAGCAGATCAGAGCCTCCTTGAGAAGAAAGGATCATCCGTCCTCTGGAAGTTATGGCTGTGAAGCAGCCTTGGCACCAGGCAGGGAGACACCAGAAAAGACAACAGGGGTTGGTAAGCTTAATAACAAGAAAAAGCTTGAATAAAAAACCTTTGTTAACTCCAGCCCATTACTGTCATTTCAAGAGAAATTTGAGGTCTTCCCTTGGCTCAAGGAATAAGAAGGTGTCTCAGCCTGCATAGTAGATTCCTGTGAGGAAGTTACAGGCTTGATTCTTTTACGTGAGTCCATGAAGAATGCCCCCTCTAACTTTACTGCAGTGTGAGTACACAATACGGCCAGTGGGGGCCTTCCATTTTGGAGTTAAATCCCCTTCTGTATTAGACTTCCAGTCCTTTAAATACACCAGGTCTCCTGCGTTTACAGGGGGTGACTTGCTAGTAACTGTCAGAGAAGGTTTAGAGAGGATACATTTTGCATATTCATTTAGAGATGTATGAATTAACCCGGCATCAAATAAATAATTTAATACAGCAATGCAGTCTTTATCTATTGACAGGTCTACGGTGAGAAAAGGCTTTTCCATGTACAACTCTTGTGGGAACCCATCCCAGTTTTCAGTGGTTTTGTAGCAGGTTCTCACACAGAGAGAGGGGACACCGAAGCTCCAGGAAGTGGCTTTGTTCGTGCTGGTTCGGGCTCAGCAGCTTAAAGCCCCAAAAAGGCTGAGCCCTAGCGCAGTGAGGTGTAGCCTTTTATGCAATTTCTACCTGTTTGTCTCCCATATATGGTGACACATATTGTCTGATTGGACACAATTCAAGTTAGAATCTAGTCAGCGTTATGCATATGTGTATAGGGGTTGATCGGGCCACCTTTGTTCTGAGGAGGCCTCCACCACATTCCTGAGGGAGGGGCTCTACCACATTCCCCCCCTTTGGAGCTCAGACTCCCTATTTTGAGTCAAAGAGCATCATCTTGGTTAGAGGTCTATATTTCCATAACATCGTCACGTGTATGGCTGTTTTCCTTACCACCATTGCTTAGTGAGGCTAGAGACAGACCGCATAATGAGGGAAGTGAGACAAGCTCCCAAAATCAAGAAGATAATACCAGTGGGGATTTTGAATTCCCCAAGAGTCGAAAACCATCCTCCAAATAACTGCCTGGAGTTCCAGTCTTTCCAGGTTTGGACTGGGACATGAGCAACCTTTCTCATCTGATCTGTGTTTCCCTCTATGACTTTTACTTCATCATATATCTGTAGGCAGCCATTGCTTGGTTAAATTTTCCACAAACTCCTCCCTCAGAAGCAAGAAAGTAATCTAAGGCCAAGCAATCTTGATAAGTAGCATTTCATTGGCTATAATCTCGCTAACTTCTTACTGTCTGATTATGTGGTTTAACATGTAAATGGGAGTGTGGTAGCCCCAGGACCCACCCTCTGCCCAGGCGGCAGCGCCGTGCTATTGGATTATGTGCTCAGGAGGCCCTTTGTCATCTTTCCATTTGCCAATCTGTAGGACATGTTGTTTCCCCTGAGCCTCTCTGTCCCCATACACTTGGACTCCGAAATGTTCCCCTCTGGCAAGTGGGAGCAGGAAGAAAGATGGGCGAGTAGTCCCCACACACACGGCCCTGAGCAGCCTGGGGAAGAGCCGTGCAGGCTGCCCTTCCACGTACGCAGCACGCCCACCAGGGGCCATTCGGCGGCTGCGTCGACGTTGTCCCAGGCCCCTCAGAGGTGAGAAAGTTAGACAAGCGGCGGGGCTCTGGGGGTCACCACCATCTCCCGGGCAGTCGGGTTATAAAGGCTTTGGCCAAGTCACGTTAAGCTTCCAGCAGAAACAGTCAACTATCTTCCCCACCGGGCAGGACAGTTTTCCCCAATGATTGAGGTTTTGAGGAGCCAAACCCCGGTAGTAGGACTGGGGTATTCTGTTCCATTATAAGGTTCATGGGGGTCTAATTCTCTAGCCCCCCATGGCCACTGATCCCCATGTTGGCTCCCCCACATACACAGCAAGAAGAGATCTTTAAGGTCTGGGCTACAGTCTCTGCTAAGGCAAGGAACAGGTTTCTGGCGGCAGAGATGGGGGGGACCACTTTCCAATTCCTCATAAAAGAAATGAAAGACTTCATGGGTTGAGGCTTGGAGTGAGACAGCAACCTCTTGAAGTACAACACAGTTCCTGGATCAGTGTCTCACCTGCATACACCAATCTTGAGGCCATTTTCCCATTTTGGGTCTCCTAGGATTAAAGATAGTAAAATTAATGGGGATCCAGGCACCCGATTTACAGCTGGAGTTTGTAGCCCCCTTTTGGAAGAAGGCTGCCTTGTCTTTACCTTTCCAAGTGGCCCATGAGACATAGCTCTAATGAGGCAGTAAGCCCAATGGTCACCGTAACGTGTGGATTGGGGTGAGGCCTGTTCACATATATATTTGTCATTGAGCCTATACTCTCAGTCCCTCAGTAAACCTCCACAATTTTGAACCAACAAAGGGTTTTTGTTAATAGCTGCATACACATTAAATAGCCCTGGTACTGTCATGTGAGGGTTAGTAACCTGGGTTTGGCTGATTAACTCTCCCTGTCCTGGGACTGTCAGACTTCCAACCATCTCTCAGGTGGGGAGCACTGCAGGTCAAAACTAGTGTGTTGACCCCCCGTTGGCAGGTAGAGCGGGTGGTTTGCTCATGTCTGCAGGGCCCCAGGACTTGTCCCTGGTGTGAGAAATGGTATGGTAGAGTAGGGTCCAAGCAACGCCCTGGCCTGACCTGATTATGTGAATACATGGGTCACACGATGAGAAACCTAGGTCTACAGAAGGGGTCCAGGTTAGAAGCAACCAATCCCAGTGAAGCATCCTATCCACAGAAGGAAGGTGAGTGTTGACAGAAACCTCTTACCATGCTCCTGGCCAGTCTGGGCGGCCTCAGCCAATCCTGTGGCAAAGAGTAGAGTGAGAGTCATGATACAGCAAGAAACAAGGGGTGACAGGGCATCACAGTAAGGAAACAGATACAGAAAATAAGGACAGTCTCTTTGTTCCACTGGACCATCAATTCCTCAAGCTTCTGCAGTGCATAGATGAGTCAGCTTCCGGAGTGACTCAAGCAGGGCTGCCGTCTCCTGGAGCCTCTGGAGGCGCAGACTGCTCCTTCCCTGCGGTCAGCTAGCACAGCGTTGATGGATCAGGGATGCACTCCCGGTTCGGATGCCAGTTTTATTCTGCGGTGGCGAATCCAGCGACCCACTTTGACTACCTTTACTACAGTAGGGTGGACAAAATGGCAGTGAATGGGCCCCTCTAGAGGCATTTTAGGGATTGGACGTTTCTTTCCTTTATCCATATTGCCTCTCCTGGTTTAAAGGGGTGAGTGTCTGTGGTCAGATTCACAGGCAATCATTCCCTGACCCAGTGGTGAAAGGTGGTTAGGGTATAGAGCCGAGGGCCCACATCTGTTGCCTTAGGGTTAGACTGCGTATCTCATTTAGATCCCCCCTTATGCCCTTGATGACGGGGGCAGGGAGCCCATAAAGGGTTTTATAAAGGGAGGCCCCGTCTGCTTCTTCAGCCTCCCACGCGCAGCTGCCTCCCTGAAGGCCCCTTACCTCTCCCTGCCTGACGTTAACCCTTTCCCTATCTATTTCTCCCCTGAAATAGGGCCCTTAAGTCCCACTGGGGAGCAGGGACAACGACCGGTCTGGCTTCTTCAAGCTGTGGGGGTATAGCAGTAGAGTCTACACAAGGTCAGTCGAGTGGCCAGTGGGATGGTTCCACAGGAAGGCTGACAGGCATGAGATGGCACAAATATTAGCAGACACAAAGAGAAAAACACAAAGATTATATTGTCCAACAATGTGTTATCTGAAGATAATGTCCCAGTTCCCAAACCAGTCAAACAATCCAATAAAGACCCTGATTTTGTCCAATTATGCCCAAATGTCATCTATGGGTTCTAAAACTCTGTGAGAATTATTGGCCATATTGAAACAATACATGTCAGGGAATCTCTCATAACCCAGGTGATGGAGGAATGGTAAGTAATCAATGGTGGCTCTATTCTCAAAGAGTCTAGCCCTAACGTTATTTAATTTTTTATTTAAAGCATCTAATGCTTGTGAGGTGTTATTTAGAGTTTTGTTGAGTATAAGCAGACAGTTTGCTTTATTTCAAGATATAAAACTTTTTCAAGAGCTGGGAGTCCTACCAGAGAAAGAGTTAAGGCAGCCGTTTACCATTATTAATTCACAAATTTTTAGATAAGCTGAGTATTATTTTATAAAGCAGAGCTTTTATTACTTCTTGTGCCTTTTCCTTTTTTTTTTTTTTTTTTAGGGGAAGCCCTCCACCCACTTAGTAATATCAACCCATGATGATACAACACATACCAACAGATGTTGGAATTTCTTTGACCTTGGCATATGAGTGAAACCTAATCGTCGGTCTTCCCTGAGTAGCCTTGATTTCCAGGGAGAGCAAGTTTGTGGTTGAGAGGATTGTTTCTAAGACATACTCACAAGCTGATACTACTTACTGAACTGTCCTTGACAAATTCTTCCCAGTAAACATCCTTTGGGCCAGTTGATAAATTTTATCCCTCCCTAAATGAAAGGCCCAATACAATCAATGTTTTAATGATCTTTTAGCTCTGTGAGCTAGGTAATAGTAAGGGCCTTGCTCCATTTTTAACCATTGGGAAGGCTACAGAGAGTCTATGAGTCAGACCCCAGTTTATTTTCTTGGAAGAGTAGGTGGGATTGAGTCTCCTTTGTTAATTGACATGGCGGGCAGGCTATTTTCCTCAATCCTGGTATCTACAGCCTGCAATATCCAGTAATTTCCAAAAACTCACACAATTGTTTATCTGTCCTGGAGTTAGTAGTACCATAGTCTCTAATACACTTATAATGTCCCTTCCTAGCAAGGGAGTGAGGCTCTCTAGTATTATAAGGAAAGAATGAGAAAAAAAATAGGTTTCCCCATATGCGTCCCAGGGGCTGAGAGAAAAAATTAGTTGGAAGCTTTCTGGAAATGCCTCGACCCGTCATGCTGTGTTTGGACAGCTGCCCTGGTGTGGAAAGGAGGACAGAATGGTGGTTCCGGTGTCAAGAAGGAAGTGAACCAGGTTTCTAGTTACCTGAGTTTTCCAGAATTACCCAAGGCTCTGGCTTCCAATAGTCAGCTGTCCCCAGGAGTCCCAGGCCCGTCAGTCCTCTTCAAAGACAGTTATCTGAGCCCTCGCAGGTAGAGGTCCCCGAGGGCGTTCAGACCCCCCAGTGACTGTCTCCACAAAAGGGGCTGGTGGTCCCTTCTGAGGGCAGTCTCTCCAGTGTCCTGACTGGCCACATGGGTGGCATTTGGTGCCAGGACCTCAGGAAGGCTGGTATGACACAGTGTGTAAGGCCACGACCAGGGCCTCAGAGTTTTTCTTAAGCCCCCTTTCCTGTTTTCTTCCTTCCTTTCTTTCTCTTTCTTTCTTTCTTTCTTTCTTTCTTTCTTTCTTTCTTTCTTCCTTCCTTCCTTCCTTCCTTCCTTCCTTCCTTCCTTCCTTCCTTTCTTTCTTTCTTTCTTTCTTTCTTTCTTTCTCTTTCTTCCTTCCTTTCTTTCTCTTTCTTTCTTTCTTTCTTTCTTTCTTTCTTTCTTTCTTTCTTTCTTTCTTTCTTTCTTTCTTTCTTTCTCTCTCTCTCTCTCTCTCTCTCTCTCTCTCTTTCTAACCTGCTTGTAATCCACTGAACTGGCAGCTTGTAAAAGCTCCACCAGGGTCCCTTCTGGGCCAACAGCCAATGTTTGCATTTCCTCTGAATAACTAGGGCTGACGGAGTGACAATTTTGTCCTTTAAAATCATCTCAGCCTCAGGGGTGTCAGGGGAGATAACCATGTATTTAATGAGAACCTCCATCAACCTCTCCAGGAAGGCCCTCAGGCTCTCATTCTGTGTTTGTAAAATAGTGGCTAATTTAGCATAATTTAAGGGCTTAACCTTAGACCTCCCCCTTAATTTCTCTAAAGCACAAGCTTGGAAGTGGTGGCAATACCATTCCTCAAAGGGGTGGTCAGAGTCCCCATTAGGACCTTGGGACGGAATTACCTGGGCCCCAGTAGGTAACTGAGAGTTCCCTATAGGACCTCCAGACCCATGATAATTAATGAGGGTTCTTTTTCCCCAGAGTTTATGGATCAAAACGCTCCCAACTTTTGAGAATGCACCCCAAAGAGCATTGGCCTTGGTTGGGGAATTGCCCATCTACAGGAAAAAGGAAGAAGAGGACTCCCTTATCTTAATTTTCCATAGCCGGCTCCGAGAAGCTTCATCTTCCGACCCCAACAGTTAGCCAGAAGTCTCATCTCCTGGCCCTGTTTTGGCTGGCTATGCAGCTGGCAGCCAAAAGGTCTGTCAGTCTCACGAGGTGCTGGGAGCAGTTACTCCCATCCAGGCTTGACCCTACCTCCGAGCGCTGACCTCATCTTCCCTGATTTCTCCTACCCTCTGTTTTCTGCCTGCAGGACTTTGGGGGTGTTGCCTGTGACCAGGCAAGACTTTCCTGGTTGTAGAAGGACGCACTAATGTTATTTTGGCCCAACAGTAATCCTCTTTACAAATATATTTTAAAAGGCTGGTCAAAATCATTTTTTATAGGGATAAAAGAGGCCATCAAGGGAGCTAAATGGGCCAAAGTCGAGGTCTATACCCTTGCCTTTCCAGCAGTGCCCACATAAATCTGTGCCAGCCATGTGGATATCCATTTCAGAGAATCTAGGTTGTTACAAATTGGTGTACACTGGGCTATGGGTAGCAAAATGGCTCCTATGTGCTCCAGTAAAAGCCCTTTACATGTCATAGTCATCTAACCCTTAGATGCATGGGCATCCATTCCTGTGCTAAACAGAAACAACACAAATGTGGAGCATTTGGAGGCCAGCAGCGAGGACATTACCATCTCCCCAGCCTTTGGGTCAAAGGAGGGACAATTTCAACCAAAGTTTGAGTAAAACAACTCAAAAGACTGTGCTGTCCTGCCCTTTTGGTTAAAATCATATTTTTCCCATCTTTTTTGGGCAGACAAAAGGGGAAAAAGAACTTTGTTTACTTCTCTTTTTTTAATCAAAAGCATACCAATAATCCAAGAAGACTTCGCCTTTTTAACAGAGAGTAAAGCAGAATTTTAATCTTCTACCAGTGTATTTTTTTTTTAATATTTTTTATTTATTTCTAGAGAGAGAGAGAGAGAGAGAGAGAGAGCAGGGGAGGGTCAGAGAGAGAGGGAGTCACAGACTGAAACAGGCTCCAGGCTCTGAGCTGGCAGTCAGCACAGAGCCTGATGCGGGCTCAAACCCACGAACCGCGAGATCATGACCTAAGCGAAAGTCGGACGCTTAACCGACTAAGCCACCCAGGCGCCCTTTTTTTTTTTTTTTTTTAAATATTTTTTATTTATTTCTAGGAGAGAGAGAGAGAGAGAGAGAGAGTTCTACCAGTGTATTTTAAAAATCCATTTATTTTAACCTCAGTCCGTCCTGACCACATATAAAATTTCCAAAGATTTTCCTTCAAAAACCTTCTACAACTTTCCTTTGCTTTCTGATTGTGACCTAAGGCCTTTTTTCCAAAAAAGCAGTCTCATTTGGGACAAAATTACCTTCTTCTACCTTCAACAAAAATGTGGGGCGCCTGGGTGGCTCAGTCGGTTAAGTGTTCGACTTCGGCTCAGGTCACGATCTCACGGTTTGTGGGTTCCAGCCCCGCGTCGGGCTCTGTGCTGAGAGCTCGGAGCCTGAAGGCTGCTTTAGATTCTGTGTCTCCTTCTCTCTCTGACCGTCCCCTGCTCACGCAGTCTTTCTCTCTCTCTCTCTCTCCAGAAATAAAATTAAAAAAAAAAAACATTAAAAAAATGTATTCCCATTCCTTATGTCTTTCTTACATATCTCCTACTTTTCTATATACTGAGTTTCTTTCCTTATTTTTATCAGTTAATTACATTTAGCAGAATTTGAACTCTTAGAAACCTTAGTGTCCAGTGAAAACTAAGTAGTAACCAATTGTGAACTATATATTACATAAGAACTTTTTTAGATGGAAAACTTATGAATCCATTAAGCGTAAAGATATTTTTAAACAGATCTGAGTAGGCTTAGTTTTTTTTTTTTTTGTTTTTTTTGTTTTTGTTTTTTTTGTTTTCAGCAACCTAGGTTAGGTTTTGGAACATTTTTATATATTCATCAGGTTTGTCTGAAATTTTTGGCCAGGTCCTTTTTGTTTGCTTAGAATCTTCCAAGCAAAATGGAACCTTTATGGGGCCACATCCACCAGGAGGCATTTCAGTCAATAGATACACTGAATGTGCCTTGATTCTAGGGTGAGAATTATTTATCGCTGGAATCCTGGATGAGGAGGGCATGCGGGTATAACAGGTGGCTTTTCCCGAGGAAGGGGGCGAATCTGCAAGTTTTTGCCTTTCTTGGCCTCTTTAATGCAAAGAAGACCTGCACATAAGGAACCTCTGACCATGTACCCTCTGTTCTGCAATATACAACTAACTATAAGATAGTACTGTACTGAATACCTTCCTTAGGAGACCAGACTCTCCAGCCTCCAAGAGAGATTTCAGGTACCTCTTAGCATGTGGGTGCAGGATCAAGCTCTGACCTGAAAAGCTCTGACCACAGAAAGTCTGGAGCCGCCCTAGGCTGAACGCAGTTGCCACAGAAGCACGGATCCGGACTCAACACTCACTTCGGCCCGTTGGTCAGGCCGGAACCTCTCCTCTGTCTCGTTCACACACAGTCCACACAGCGACTCCAGCCTGCTGCCCAGCGCCAGCGCCTTAGCGCTGGGGCTTCATTCCTCACTCCGTTTGGAACCTCTGGGGCAACTCTGGGAGGCGATGAGGCTCCTCCCTGTGCCTCGTAGGGGCAGGTCCACCGAAAGGGACCCGGGTTCTTACCAGTCTGACGGCGGCGCTCCCTGAGCTGGTTCCTGGGCCTCAGGGGTCCGCTGGCACCAGGTGACGTTGCTTCTCCTGACACTCTGAGGTTCGCACCCCCGCAACAAAGGAGGAGGAAATGCACGGTCTCCGAATCCCAGACGCGAAATGTAGCAGGATTCTCGCACAGAGAGAAGGGACACCAAGGCTCTTCTTTCCAGGAAACAACTTTATTCGTGCTGGCATGGGCTCAGTGGGCTAAAACCCCAAAAAGGCTGAGCCCCAAGAGCAGTGGAGTGTAAGCTTTTATGCAATTTCCATCTCTTTGTCTCTCATGTATGGTGACACATATAGTCTGACTGGACACAGTCCAAGTTCCAGGACTGTGTCCGTGGATAGGAGCTGATTGGGCCACGTTGCGTGTGGCCTTCCTTTGTTCTGAAGAGGCCTCACCATGTTCCTGAGGGAGGGGCTCTATCACAGCTTAAATAATCCTATGCGTATGGGGTCCTGTTATCCCCACAGAATTACAAGCACAAAGATTGTCCATACCTGTGCTGTTGTGACAATTTCTCTGAAGTTTATCGCAAGTTGTCCAGTTTAGGCAAACAACATTTAAAGACTATCAGAATTAGAATTTAACATTCACAAAGGTATGTTATTAAAACATAATTTTTCTCTCTAACAATCCCCTCATCTCCAGAGACAGACAAATCTAGACTAATTTTTTTGTAGAACAAGTTCAGTCTTAACAGACTTGGCCTAATTATTTACACAAGCTCAGCAAGAATAGTGGTTGATCAAATGGACCTTTTAAAGTTTGCTTTATTGGAACTTTTCATAAATAACCTAGATTGAACCTTTTAGTAGCCTCTCCATGCCAGAAGCCAAGCCAAATATTTGCCATCAGACATGCCTGCAATACCTGTAGACTTGGGCAAATTCGTTCCATGAGGTCCCAAAGATATCCTGAGGTTCCTGCACCTGCCAGGAAATGACCTTCTTTACTCACCTGGTGAGGCTGCTGGAACTCTGTCAATGGTGTCAGAGCAACATTTCCAAGGGGCTTGATTGGCTTCATGCTTCATAAGGTCAGTGTTAGTTCCGTAGGTCAGAGCTGAGTCTATGCATGTATCTCACATTTGACATTCCAGTCTCAGCCCTGGTAAAATAACCAATGTGTTCAACAGTGTCCTGTTCTAAGGAGAAGATTCTCATTGAACTTACGCAAATAACTGTAATTGCTTTGGAAGAAAGAACACTCAT
Source organism: Proteles cristata cristata (assembly GCA_017311185.1). NCBI lineage: Eukaryota > Metazoa > Chordata > Mammalia > Carnivora > Hyaenidae > Proteles > Proteles cristata. Next base: position 24,241 of record JAESUZ010002227.1, read on the forward strand.
GGAGTTTGTGAATGTCACAGGGTTCAGATAGAGAGAAAGGTTAAATACTTTAGTTTGTTTACAGAGGAATAATTTATCCTATTTGTGTATGTAACAAAAATTAGCTCCTTTAACATGGATATCTTGAGAAAGTTTCCTCAATCTGGAAGAGCAAACATTAGAGAACCAGCAATATTTCCAACAAAAGTCACAAAACTACGTCAAAAAGGTTAAAAAATGGACATGATTAAAGATCTGATGAGCATTCCTTAGAATGCAATTGACAAGGAAATTCAGTTATTTCTGTGGCACACAACACTTAAATAATCAGAATATTAAGTGATGACCATATATCAGAACATATTAAAAGTGAATTGCATGTAATCTCTAGAATAGTTACAGCATTCCCTAAATGTAACTTAAGGTTTACCATTTCCCATTATTTGACAGGGCTTTACACTTAACATACCAAAGAAAAAAGGCCTAATTGGTCAAAAAGACTTCATTTACAATTCAGTCCTAGGAAGTTTGCTAAAAACCTTAGAAAGTTACAGAACACATTCTAAATAGTATTATCAATCATTATAAATCCTAACTACTAATTTAACCAAGATGGCAATAAGAGATTTCAGAAGCAAATATGTAGGGTTAGATCACTGTTAACAAAAATTAGCTCCTTTAACATTGAAAAGTTTTAACTAAGCAATCAAAGATCTTGATAAAGACTAAAACTAAAGCTTTGGTTCTCCAAGCAGACAAAAGAGAAAAAAACTTTTCATATTATTTTTTATCAAGGGAAGATCGGGGTGCCTGGGTGGCCCAGTTGGTTAAGTGTCTGACTCTTGGCTTCAGCTCAGGTAGGTCATGATCTCAGGCTTTGCGGGTTTGAGACCCGGGTCAGGCGCTGCACTGCCAGTGAGGAGCCTGCTTGGGATTCTCGCTGTCTCTCTCCTCCCCGCCTCATGCTGTCTCTGTCTCTCTCAAAATAAATAAACTTAAAAAAAAAAGAGCAGATCAACAATCCAAGAAAACTTTGTCTTTTGAACAGAGAGAAAAGCAGAATTTTAACCTTATACCAGTGTACTTTTAAAATCCATTTATTTTAACCTTAGTCTGTCCTGACCACGCATAAAATTCCTTTCCAAAGATTTCCCTTTATAAACCTTCTATGATTTTCCTTTGCATTCAGATTTTGTCCCAAGCCATTTCTCTCCAATCAGTCTCATTTAGGACAAAATCACTTTATGTTACCTTCAACAAAAATGTATTTCCATTCATTATATCTTTCCTACACATCTACTTTTTACTTTGCTTTCTTATTTCCATCAGTCTTAGTTGAATTTTAACTCTTCAGCTGAATTTTAACTCTTGGAAAACTTAGTGTCCAGTGAAAACTAAATAATAATCAATTGTGAACTGTTACAACAGAATTTTTTGGATGGAAAATTCACAAATCAGTTAAGCATGAAGCATGTTTCCAACAGACCAAAATATCCTTAGTTTCTCTGCAAGGGGAAGTCAAAAACAGTAAAACCTTATCTTTAGTAATCAATACTTTAGCACTCCATCCCATTTAGAAAAGACCTAGATGTCCAATGAATTTAATCCCATTTATCATGCAAGCAAAACTTTAAAGTTTCAGGTTACCAAAGACTTTGAAAACTATCTTAATTACCCATGAAAACTTTGAGACCGAATTAGGTATTATTCTAAGTCATCTTTTTGCTAACAAAGCTTATTTGACTTTAGCAAACCTAGGTAGAATAAAAGTTCCATATTTAATACTAATAACTCTAAAGACCTGTCTATCTTAATTAAACCAACAAACTTAAATTAGTTGAAACACTAAATATGTTCCACTTGGGTCCACTTAAGAGACAACTAGTATGCTCCCCATTGTCAGTTTTTACCTGGAACACTGGTGGGGAATTCCAAAGGGGTGGTCCAAGGGGGTGCTCTTCGCTCCTGACCTGGAGGCGGGGAGGAGGAGCTGATGGTGCCTGAGGCACTAAAGATGGTAGAAGAATGAGTTGTGCAGGCCACACCCAAGGTGGTGCAGACACAGGAGGAGGGGGAGGGGAAGGTAGACAGGCAATGTGCCAGCAGAAGGCAGAGAAGGAAGATTCCCGATTCTAACCTTGTCAACTGAGACAGAGGGGTAGATGCCAGGTTTTTGTTTTCTGACTAGTGGAATTAGGCAGTCCATGTCAGGCCAAAGAAGACCACAAATTTCCCCAAAACAAAGGAGTTTCGGCAGCTGCTCTTCTTGAGAATATTCCTTAAAGTCCTTGTCCTGTAGTAGACTAAACAGTTGGCTCTAGTTAGAGCCATTAACCTGAGAAATTAATGAGGGAGAGGCCCCCACTATTAAGACTAGTGAGAGAGTCAGCACCTCTTTATCAAGCATGGCCTTCTTCCTCCAGTGACTGAGGTCTATCGGGAGGAGACCTGTTTAGACATCCAGTGTCTGGAGGGAGTTTACTGGCCAAACATATTCAGGCAAAAACATTCTACAAAAGGCCCTTACATCTGGGTCCTGATTTAGAGCCATGAAGTCCTGGACCAAGGATACACCAGTCCATTTGCCATTTCCTACAGAGGAGATCTTACTGCCAGACTCTATTATGGCCATGCTGTGTAACAGAAGATCAGTCCTTTCCCAAATTTTCCAATTCAAATGGTTTCTACTGGGTTAAAAGGCATCCCAAGGGAGAGTTTCTGGGGACTGAAGAGAGAAGGTCCATTACCACCCCCACCCCATGACTCCTGGGTGGCATCCTATGCACAGGATATGTCAGAAGTTCCTGAGGTGTCAAAGTGACCGAGGTGTCCCTAGAACGAAATTGCTATGATCACTGCTGCCATTAGAGGCCCCCGTAGGAGGCCGGCCCTCCCCTCACTTCCCCATTGCATTGTAGACTACAAATGGGTGCTGTAGTATGGACCGAGTGTGCCTTGCTGAGAAGGCCACGAATAACTCACCATTTTTAACTCATGGAAAATGCTGGGTAATTTTTAAAAAATTACCCAATTCTGTGATTGAGGACAAAGACGGAAAACAGTAAAGTTAGAAATCCATCATGATCTAAGCGACATTCCAACAGACACAATCCTTATGGCCAACTTCCTAGGAAATGGTCTCGAGTTGGGTTTTAATTCAGTCAAGTACTGGTCTGGGGGCAGCTCTGAGAGGAGGTCTTGCAGCCAGAAGCAGCTAGACCAGAGATGTGGAGGGGATCACGTTAGACCAGTGAGGAGGAAGCCTCACATGGGAGTCATAAGGCTGGGGACCATGCTAGTCACGTAGGTGGCTGCCCCCTGCCCAAAACAGACAACTTGCTATAAGGACAGGAGAGAGACAGGATCAAGTCTCGGGGTCTTATTACCGTTCCAGTCAGGGTACTAACTTCTGGCCAAATGGCAGGCTTTCTCCTCCTTGTGGAGCAGCCACAGGCTGGAGGAGTGCCGCCTGAGCGATCCACGCGAAAACGTTCTAATAAGACCACACTTCTCAAAAAGGCCCTGAAGTGAGGGTGAAGGAAGAGAAAGTGCTCACCGAGACCGCACCACTCAGAGTGCAGACAGGCAGACTTGCAGCCCATGTTGGGCAGACCCCGAGGAGAGACTGGTTCTAGACTAAGGGGTGGGGGGAGGTAAAGTCCAGGGGAAGTTTCCTGTGAGATTTTCATATACTACAGAAGACTCCCAGGGTCCTGGAGGCCTGGCTATCGTCACCCTAAGGTGGTTTTCCCTCCAACAAAGCATGAGCATTAAGACAGCAGGGGGTTCCTGGAGGAGGCGCCGCCTCAAGTATCCGTCCTTGGGCTGCAAGTTATAAGGAAATTTAATTTTATCTGCCATTTCCTTCTGCCTCTGTTTCTCACATCAGAACATACATGAAAAGGCATTACGCACAGGCTCTGGGATGAGAGGATCAAAACCCGTGACGCACACATCGCACAGGCTGGCGAGTACGAGCTTTGGAACATGAGTGTGACTGCAGGAGTCATGCGTGGGTAGCTGGGGCCTGCTACCTGCTGGGACACACGCCTACAATGTGCCAGGTGCTACGTCCACGCTGAGTGTCCAGGCGTGAGCAGGAGAGAGACAGCCACTCCCCACCGGTCATACTGTGGGAATGGGACAGCACTGGAAACTGGTATCTGGAAGCATTTCAAGGAAGAGTGCACCACGGGGCAACTGTCAGAGTTTCACTTCATATGAACACACGTACCTTTGGTCCCTGCAATAGTGATGCTTCCCAAGCTCCTAGATGGCTCCTGACATCAACTGTAAGATGTCCAAAAGTCTTTGCCGATTGGGGCACCTGGGTGGCTCAGTGGGTTAAGCATCTGACTTCAGCTCAGGTCATGATCTCACAGTCTGTGGGTTCGAGCCCCACATCGGGCTCTGTGCTGACAGCTCAGAGCCTAGAACCTGCTTCTGATTCTGTGCCTCCCTCTCTCTCTGCCCCTCCCCTGCTCACACTCTGTCTCTCTCAAAGATAAATAAACATTAAAAAAATTTAAAAAAAGTCTTTGCCGATTAACTTCCTTTGAACAGGAACCTGAAAATCTTGGGGTATGTGGTCTCCTGAGTCGCCTAGTTCGCAGTGCTAACCAGCGGCCTGTGTGGAATTCAAACCCACGCACGAGCCTCCAGAACCCAGCTCAAAACCACTCTACCTCCACCCACTGCACCCCCGGGAGGCAGCTAGAGCCTGGTCTCACAGACGCAGCCTGGAACCCTGAGGCACCGCGACCTCCTACGATGGCCTGGAATCACAGGCCGCTTGGCAAGCGGAGGCGCACGCAGGGCTCCGCACACCTTTCCGCCCCTGAGTGGTAAAGCAGGGGTGGAGGCGTGCTAACTGATTCAGGGTCAGAAATATGATTCGAATTTTAGTTTCCTGGGGCGCCTGGGTGGCTCAGTCAGTTAAGCGTCTGACTTCGGCTCAGGTCATGACCTCACGGTTTGTGGGTTCGAGCCGCGCGTCTGGCTCTGTGCTGACAGCTCAGAGCCTGGAGCTGCTTCAGATTCTGTGTCTCCCTCTCTCTCTGCCCCTCCCCTGCTCTCTCTCTTTCTCTCTCTCTCTCAGAAATAAATAAAAAAACATTAAAAAAAAAAAGAATTTGAGTTTCCTGATTTCTACTGCTCTTTGTCACTCCTGGGGATGGTCAATAGCTGTTGATCATCGGGGTGCGGAGACCAGCCCCACAGCAGAGAGCGCAGGGAGCAGGGAGGAGAGAGGGCGTGCTCAGCACTCCTTCTTCAGGGCTGCGTCTGGGCACATGGGACTGACTCTTATTTGGTCTTTCACAGTTTCGAGTCTTCTTGGGCTCAGCACAGAGAAGCTATGTACATTGTCCAAAAAGGAATAGTCCAGAAGGAATCTAGGAACCTCTGCAATAGCAACTTACATTTTATATGTTTCTTCAGTATTAGCAGGACATTCTCAGCTGGGCTCATCCCACACCCCCCTCCCCACCCACTCAGGAAGAGCGCCCCTGAGTGGAAGGGCCTGGAGTATGAAACTACACTCAGATTGTCCTCTCTGACAGAGTAATTGTTTCCTGATGGCGCTGCTCCTCAGAGCCTCGCGGGAAGAAATCAGCTGATTTCCACTGCCTGGTGATAAAGATGCAGGTCTCAGCTGAGTCCCCTCTTCCCACAGATGACAACTCCAGCCTCGTGTTCGTAGGAAGACAGCTGCATCTTCACCTGAGGCCCACGTGCAGCTCGTTCTGGAACGATACCTCCCTTCTGCACGCTCCAGTGTAGTCCACGCCAGCACAGTTCTAGGAAACACGAAACACTAAGGAAGTACTGGGCAACAGAGATCACTTAGAAGTGTGATCGAACTAAGTGCTTTCCCTTCCACTCTCTGCACTTGGGATCCTTCCCGTCCTTGGGCAGAAGTAGCCATGTCCCCTGGGAAACGGGGAGGTGCTCAGAGGCCCTTTTCAGAGCACGGCAAAGGAACGAGATGCAAGATGTTTTAAAGTCATGTTTCTGAGAAGATAAACATACAAACAGGTGTGCACACACACACGCACACACACACCCTCACACATGCACACGGACACACACACATATACATACAGACACGTCTTTGTGTTAAAATCCCTCAAGTTCCTCTTACTGTACTCAGACGCCAGGCCTGGAGGAGGTTCTGCACAGTGACGGGCTCCGCAGATGGCAGGCGCCGGCCGGGGGGGCCGGGCGGGGGGCCGGGGGGAAGCAGGGCCGGGGGGCGGCGGGCGGGGGGCAGGCAGGGCCGGGGGCAGGCAGGGCCAGGGGGCAGGCGCGGGCCGGGGGCAGGCAGGGCTGGGGGGCAGGGCAAGCAGGGCCTGGGGAAGCAGGGCCGGGGGGGCAAGCAGGGCCGGGGGAGGCAGGGCCGGGGGGAGGCAGGGCCAGGGGAAGCCCAGGGCCGGGGGGCAGCAGGGCCGGGGGAGCAGGGCCGGGGGCAGGCAGGGCCGGGGGGAAGCAGGGCCGGGGGCAGGCGGGGCCGGGGGGGAAGCAGGGCCGGGGGGCAAGCAGGGGCCAGGGGGAAGCAGGGCCGGGGGCAGGCAGGGCCGGGGGAAGCAGGGCCGGGGGGGAAGCAGGGCCGGGGGGCAGGGCCGGGGGGAAGCAGGGCCGGGGGCAGGCAGGGCCGGGGGAAGCAGGGCCGGGGGAAGCAGGGCCGGGGGGCAGGCAGGGCCGGGGGGGAAGCAGGGGCCGGGGGCAAGCAGGGCCGGGGGGGAAGCAGGGCCGGGGGCAGGCAGGGCGGGGGAAGCAGGCCGGGGGGCAGCAAGCAGGGTGGGGAAGCAGGCCGGGGGCAGGCAGGGCCGGGGGGAAGCAGCCGGGGAAGGGCCGGGGGCAGCAGGGCCGGGGGAAGCAGGGCCGGGGGGAGCAGGGCCGGGGGGGCCGGGGGCAGGCAGGGCCGGGGGAAGCAGGGCCGGGGGCAGGGCGGGGGGGCAGGGCGGGGAAGCAGGGGGGGGAAGCAGGGCCGGGGGGAGGCAGGCAGGGCCGGGGGGGGCAGGGCCGGGGGCAGCAGGGCCGGGGGGCAGGCAGCAGCCGGGGAGGCAGGGCAGGGCTGGGGGGGCAGGGCAGGGGCAGGGGCCGGCAGCAGGGCCGGGGGAGGCAGGGCCGGGGGAAGCAGGGCCAGGGCCGGGGGAAACTTGGGGCCGGGCCGGGGAAGCAGGGCCGGGGGAAGCAGGGCCGGGGGGGCAGGCAGGGCCGGGAGGGGCAAGCAGGGAGGAAAGAAGCCTCAGGACGGGTGTCCAAGCCTCTTCTCCCTCTGACTCTGAGGCCACGTGCTGTGGGGGCCCCACAGCGTCACCGAGCCCTTGCGAGCCACCGTCCCCAGACAGGCAGCCACAGCTGCCCCTCAGGGAGCCGTGGGGACACAGATGGAGGCCCCTCGGCCTCGCAGGCCTTGCAGGACGCGGGAACCACCATGGCTGAGCGGAGGAGGCGGAGGAGGCTGGAGAGCCAGGGAGGGAGGCCGCAGGTGACACCTTGCTGACCCTCCAGGACAGCCCCGAGGAGGGGAGGGGACGCCCAGAGTTGACTGTTTCCCCCAAGATGCTGAGTCAGCCTGAAACCAGGATTCAGGTGCTCAGTTTGGGTGTCCACCCCCCACCCCGTGTGTGTGTGTGGGGGAGGGGTGCGTAAAAGCAAAGTGAACTGCGTTTGTGAGGCAGACAAGAAAAAGGAGAAAAACCCAATTGTTCCTCCCTCTTGACCAAAGCTTAAAACATACATGACGTGTGGATGTAAGCTTACGATCGAGCTTTCAGTCCAAAAACGGAATCAGACTGCCTGCACGCTGCACATACGACCATGCAGCTGCATTACTTAGAGAACAGCCCAGAAGAACTTAGCTGAGACACTGGTGTGGCCATGCCGATGATGATTGTATTGTTCAAGGTGATTTCGGTCTTTTTATTCTGCATATTTTTTGTGATACAGTCTCATTACTGTGGTAAAAAGAAGGTACATGTAAAGGGATAAAATTGCTTCGAGGCTGCATTTTCTCTTGAAGATCAGTTTCATACACTTACAGTTGTTTGCTCTCCTTCCAGAAATTTCTTGCTATTCAAACTGGCTATCAGCAATTTTCTCTACCCTATTCAAAGACAGAGAATGAGAAATTCAGAAATTCCTTTTATCATTCTGATATGCCTGAGTAAACCCCTTTCGGTACTACGAAATAAGTGTGTTTTTATTCAGCAGGAGGTGATGATTCATCTAGAATTATGTCTTTCTCTATACTTTGCATTTTACTGAAACATCTGAGCAACATGTAAGCAGTTGCTTAAGGTTAAATAGGTGAGGTACAAAACCTGTAACACTGAAAGAAATCTGATTGTAAGTTCAAATATTAAATACGGTGGATCCCGCGTAGGAGCCAATTCAACTCCATATTCTGCATTTTGTAAATAAGAAACTGAAAATTCAGGTGAAGTGATCTTTACTGTCTCAGCGTTGTTCTATTACTGCTTTAAACATCACTGTTTGGGGGGCGCCTGGGTGGCTCAGTCGGTTAAGCATCAACTTCGGCTCAGGTCACCATCTCACGGTTCGTGGGTTCGAGCCCCATGTCAGCTCTGTGCTGACAGCTCAGAGCCTGGAGCTGCTTCCGATTCTGTGTCTCCCTCTCTCTGCCCCTCCCCTGCTCGCGCTCTGTCTCTCTCCGTCTCAAAAATAAATAAACATTAAAAAAATAAATAATCGTTTATTTATCGTTGCTTGGAGAAATCGATGCAGAGCTGCAGAAAGGTCAGGCGAGAACTTGGGCTGAGGGTCAGGGGAGGGGGCTCCGGGGACAGAAAGTTGCACAAACAGCAGGAAGGCGTGTGTCAGATGCAGACCTGGCGGCGGCATTTGGAAGGCCCGCGGGGAGTGGAATCTAAACCGAGTCCCTGAGCCCAGGGCCCTGCTCTCTCGGGGGAGACGGTCAGTGCAGGGAGGGCACCCGTCTCTCAGCTTTAATGGGTGGAAGCCCCCCACCCCCGTGGAAAGAGACGCGTGTGCTGCCCGGGGCAGTAGCAGAGTGACACACACGGGGCCACACGGTGTCACGTAGCAGCGGCTCACCGTGGAGCAAGCCACGCGGTGTGGAAAGGGGGCACCTCGGGCCACGTGCCGGGAGTGGCGGGGGGAGGGCGGGGGGGGCGCTTGGAGCCTCGGAGAGATCTGTGGAGCATATCGAGGTGCTGGTCACTGGGATTCATCTTCTCAACATGCCTCCTCTTACGGTAGGGGTGCCACTGAAGAACTTAACACAGAAGAAAGCGGCCAGTAACACGCACTGACAGCTGAATCCTGAGCACCGCGTCCCTGGGCCGTCAGGGGAGGCCACACTTGCCCCAGGACACACACAGCCGACCTTCCCGGCGGCCCCTCCAGGACCTAAGTGTCTCCCCCCCCCTTCTCTCCTGCTCTCAGGCCTTCTCTCCTCTTCCACAGTCTCGTCAGGAAAGTGGCTTCTCAGGGGACCAGTACTTTGGGGATTCTGCCCAAAAGCAGTCCTTGTCGGTGGAGGGGCTGGATGGCTTGGCTCGTGTATCTCTATTAGCCAAAGGGAAGGGGGAAAAGTTGTAGGCTATGCACTTCCTGGAGCTGCTATTAAACACTGTAATTACCTTTTCGTCCAGAAAGAGCACTTTGCAGCATCGAACGTCCAGTAACTAAGGTCCTCGGAGCAGTCGGCTCCCCTGTGTGGCCAGGATCCCTCCGCTGCCCTCCCTGCGGGAGGAAGCCGGTGCTGCCAGCTGCGCCCGGGGCTTGTTCTTGTAGCCGAGCCCCCGCCGAGCCCCCGCCACGCCGCGGGTACAGCCCCTAAACTGTTCTATGACTTTCTAATTAGTATTGGCCGTATTATCTCTAAGGATGAACTCTTACTCCACTTTGCACTCAGTTCCTATTTTACATCTGTTTCAGAGATGATAGAAAAGTCAAACTTCTGGCCATTTGTAGACAAAGAAGTAGTATTTTTATAAAGTTCTCAATTACAATAATAAACCGCGCACTTCCAGAATGACCCTTCAAAGGGATTCCATGGAGGAGTTGTGGTAAGTTGCAGACCTCGACTGACAGGGCTGTCTCCCGTCCGTGGACGGTCGTCTCGGGCTGGCCGTGGCACTCAGGAGGGACACTCCGGGGTAGCTGCCCACCGCCCAGAGCAGGCTGCACTGCTTACCGACGTTCTGCGCTTGAGCCCCGAACCATGCACCCTGTGGTAGCGAGGCGAGAAAGGCCGGTTAGTCCTGAAGGAGAGCCAGAACCAGATGCTGGGTGTGTGATGCGCTGAAGGGCGCTTCTCACCCCACAAGCACTGTATGCAGGGTCGGGGGGTGGCAGGGAGGTGGCCACGGCTCCAGAGCGGATGTTGTGAGTGGAGACAGTAGCTCCACGGCACCTGCGTTCGTGGTCACACTCATGCTGGGGCTCAGACTCAAAGGTGCTCCGATGCCCACATCCAGACCGCCCGCCTTAGAAGATGGCCATGCTAGATGCTCCCCAGTAACCTGTCACTGCGGTAATTATGCTTCATGGTTTTAGGCCTCGTTTTTTCTAGCCTTTCAGTTGGAGTGACATCTATATATCACTTTAAGGAAAATGAAGGCAAAGAGGGATTTCTCTCTGTTTTTCCTGATATTTATACCACTTAATTTGATTAATTTATAGAGATTAATTAGTCTCCAAATCTAACTAACATACTCTTCTGTGTTACGTTCTGATTGCTTCCTTCAGAGCCGTTTTCTAGATGCTCCAGCACCGCAAACAGCCTGGACCCAAAGGTCCATCTACAGTTGTTGCTGGTTTGTGCATACTTCCATGACCTCACAGGTCCAAATACCACACCTGATACTAGGCTGTGAGAATAATTCTGGTCAAATGCTGAGCCCTCAAAGCCTCCTATTTCCCTGGATGAAATGAAGAGTAAGAAGAAACAGAGCTTTAGCAACACAGAGTTAGTGACTCTGGGACCTCAGCTGTTTCCCTGTGAAGTCTGCTCCTCCGTCCTGAGATCCCAGGATCATCCACATCCCTGTCCTTCATCCTGGCTCTGCTTCTGCCTGCGGACACTGTGGTGGCCCCAGGGGCAGGCCCCTGCCCTGCTGGACAGGCCGGTGGTTGCAGATTGCTAACCCAGGCCCTCTTTGGATGTTTACTCAGAAAGTGTGAAAATGTTGCTCCTGATAATTTTATAACTTTCTACTCACTTTTTAAAGGACAGAAACACTCTATATTCAAGAGGAAATTTGCATGCAGCCCCTCACTAGGTATGGCACAAAAACACATCTCCTGAATTCCCTTTTCAGCTCAGGCTGCCCTAAGAGCTGATCATAACCGGCACCAACGGTGTGACTCTCATTCGCAGTGGAGAGCCGTTAAAAGGCTTTCACAGGAATCAAGTGTGTGTGTGTGTGTGTGTGTGTGTGTGTGTGTGTGTGTGTGTGTTCGTTCCAGGATTTTCATTTCAGTCCCACATATTAGACTTGCAATCAGTACTTGTCGAATGCTGAAGATGGTCTTCAGCTACACTGAGTTACACAGAAAGACGTTTAGTCGGGGGTGGGGGGGCTAAGGGTGTGAACGCACAGCCGAGATAAAGGCTGTTCTCTCTCTTCTCGCAGAGAATAAAACGCCAAGGAAATACTGCTGCTAATTGGGAATAGCTCTCAGCACATTTCCAGGGCCGGGCGTTCTTCTCCAGCGCATCGTGACCGCCTGGGGACATGCCGGGCAGAAGGCCTTCCCCGCCCGAGAGGCGGGCCTGCTCCGTCAGGTCAGGGCGCCTCAGCCGGTGTTCCCACGCCCTGACTTCACAGAGCAAGATGTCCACGGCTCCGTCCTCTCGTCTGACTCTGCTCCCTGCCACACGAAGCGATATTTTCTCTTTCATTTAATTGCACATCTGACTTTGGGTTTTCTTAGCTGTTTTTTCACACACGTCTTTTCTGTCTGGGGTAAGGGCTGGAGCCTCGCGCCCTGTGGCCTGCGGTGCCTCGTCTCCAGATGCGGGCCAGGGCCTCTGTTAGTGGCTCTGTGTGCTAGTAAGAACACAGCCCTGAAACGCAGTGTGGCCTCATGGGAAGCACACAGGTGTTGGAGTTGAGCAGACATTTGGGTCAGACCCTTACAATGTCACTTCCTGATCCTGGGCCACAGTCAGCTCACCTGGTTTTCCCAAGGTCTGGCTCCGTCCTCTGCAGCAGGAGGCAGGGGCAGCGGCTGGCGCACAGGACAGGGCATCTAAGTCCCTACGCGCGTACCTTCTGCCTGAGGAACCCAGGGAGGCTGTCTCAGGGTTTGAGAGTCTCTGAGGCACAGGACAGGCAAAACGGGTGGAGTCTATTACCTACACCAGGACGGAGGTGCTTCTAGAAGTTTCCAGCGACAGAACTGTCCTTGGAGTGACTCTGTCCATGAGTATAGCTGAGCTGAGGGAAGCTAAACGGAGCTGGAGAAGCTAAACTCTACTAATGATCTTGGATAATATTTGTCTTAAACTATATTTTTACATTCAATTATTTACAGAAAACTGTTGATGGTGCTCATGATTCAGACACACGCAGGCATAACTGTGTGTCCATTCACTGGTGTCCCCAGAAGCGGGTCTGTTTGCTGGAAGAGCATTTGCTCAGAACACCAGGGAGTTCGGCACCCCCACTGGGTCATGGCACTGAAGCACAGCCTCAGCCCTGTGGTTTTCCCAGACTTCTGGACTTTTCCCCCTAGAGGTTCTCCGCCTGTTCAGCCAGACTTTGCTGTTTGCTTTTTATTAATCATACATGTTTTGAGCTTTCTGTAACTCTTTGCATCGACCACTGCTTCTGCACTCTGGGGACGTGGGGCTTTGCCCAGCCACGCTGTGCGTACCACAGAACCAACTGCAGCGGCCAACGCCAGTCCACAAGTGACTTCGCGTTAACTCACCTGGCTTCGTGCCTGTTTCTGTCAAGTAACAGTGACAAGTGATGTCACGTGCTTGGACGCGTCGGGAAGTTTATAGGACGAGGCCGATGTTACTGGAGGGAGGCCCCTGGGACTTGCCTTCCCGCTCCCCTCCAGGCCACAGCAGCACCCAGCTCCCAGACCTGGTGAGCAGAGCTGCCGAAGGCCTGCTGGCCTCCCGTTCCCTGGGCCGTGGCCGCACCTGCCGGCCCCACAGAGAAATGGCGAGCAGGTCGTGCTGCGGAGAGGCCGAGGGTTCACACGTCCAAAGGCACCTCTTCCTCCCCGCAGCTGCATTTAAACCCTCTGTCTTTAGAATTTGTTGAATTTTGTTCTCGAAACTGCCTGCATAAAACTCACTTTATAAAATGACCAAATTATCCTTAATTAGGTTCTGGTAAGAATCTTCCTGTTTAGAGAAATTCAGAAAATTTACGTCTGAGCTTCAACAACGGGAGGGAACATCCCCCTCACAATCGTCCAGCTGCCCAGAGAAGTGCGGCATTTCCTCCACGAGAGCAGAAAAGAGAATGCGACCAGGCCTGTCATTTCCCAGAATCTTTTTTCATTCTTTATATTTTTAGTGTATATTAAAAAGTATAATATTCAGAAGAAAGTCAAACATCAACAGGTAAATCCATATCTATGTCAGAAATACACCATCTCTTCAAACAATAGATGTCTGATAATGCATCCATTTTTTTAAGGGAAAAGATGATGGTTAAGAAATAAATGACATACAGGTGGAGCGATGGACGAAGATCACAGTTATCATTATCTATCCCACAGGACTGTGCATATTTAGGGGCGCCTGGATGGCTCACTAGGTTAAGAATCCTGACTTATTTTTGGCCCAGGTCATGAATTTACAGTTTGTGAATTCAAGCCCCCATTGGACGCTGTGCTAACAGCACAGAGTTCACTTGGGATTTTCTCTCTCTCCTTTTCTCTGCCCCTCCCTCGATGTCTCTCTCTCTCTCTCAAAAATAAACAAACATTAAAAAAGAATTTTGCATATTTAATTTTGGTTTTGGTTTTTCTTTTCTTTTTCTTGTGATAAAATACACAACACAAAACTCACCGTCTTCACCATTTCTGAGTGTTCGGCTTGGAGGCATGAGACCCATTCACTGTTGCGCAGCCTCCATCCCCATAACTTTTCATCTTGTAAAACAGAAACTCTGTCCCTGTTAAATCCTAACCCACCCACCCCCCTCCCCTCTGCCCTGGCACCCACCCTGCCTTCTATCTTTATGACTCTGACAACCAGCCCTTAGTGCCTCTGGTAAGTGAAATCTCCTCTCGGTTCTTAAGGGAGAAGGGAAGAGAAGAAACATTCATTACAGAAGCTTTTCATTTTATCAGAGCCAAAATCAGACTGATTTTCATGATCACAAGGAAACATTTTAAGTCTGATTTTGTAACACTGTATGAGTACATTTCAACATGGCTTTTAAAATAATAATAATAATAACTTTAAAAACCAAGTTTTCACTTTATTTTTAGTTGTCTAAACTTAGCCTGAGCCCTCTGGCTGGTTTTCATAAGCTTGAAAGGAAGCCAGTCTCCTTAGAAAAAGATTTCTTTTTTCTTGGGGAGCTTATGGCTCAGGGGGTGGGTAACAGGAGATGGGGACGTTTTGCAGGCTGCACTTGAGCCTGGACATACCTTAGTCTGGAACTTAGGAGAGCCGACTGGTGAACTGAGCACCAGCAGCTGGTCTTGGCCATGATGGCACGGTGGCTGGTATCTAATCAGCACTAAGTCGTGGTTGGTCAGAGAATGAAGGAGGGAACCACTGAATTCATGAAAGCTGCAAACTGAATGCCGTCCATGCTCTAAGAAAGCGTCTGACGGCTGCTCGGCGTGCAGGTAAGCAGCTACCCTCAGGATGGCTGGTCCCGGGGAGCGCGAGGCCCCGACAGTCTCGTCCGGTGCCTGTAGTGGCTGTGACACTTCTGTACCCACGTTAAGAGTCAAGCGTATCCTGCATTTCCTCTCTTCTCAGACACACAGGAAACAAAAATGTGTTCTATTTTGAATAATATCAGAGGGCATGAGGGAATTTTAGAAAGGGAAAATAAAACAAAATTCCAGGGCTCCAAGATTTTAGGACCTGTAACAATCTGGCGAGATGAAATAGATACACCTAAAAACAGTTCGGCCTGATACAGTTTGCTCTGTCTATGAAGACTGTGAAAGCCCTCTCACTCCATGAAATTTCAGCCAAACAGCACGAATAAATCTAACCTCATCTTTCAGAGCTGTATTTTTGGACAACAGAACACCATAATATTGGAGAGAATCCACAGTAAACTGATTCCACTTAAGGCTTTAGTGAGTGTGTGGTCCTTTACCACGTGCAAAACACACAGTTTGGTTTGCTAGGGTTTGTAATGAAATCAACTCTCTAAATACATTGAACAGAATAGATATCTGTGCGAAAAACATTAATTAATGTTCAGAGAGCATAAATGTCCAGTTGGCTGTTATTCAAAAAATCTCAGAATCAGCTTATATTGAACAGTCCAATATAAACATGGTGTCTTTTCATCTTTTCTACAGTAACTCTTTGTTTTCTGAAGTAACTACCCTTGTAAGCTGCCCTCCATACCGTGTGTGAGCAGTCCACTGAGGGGGCCAGCACTGAGGGGAATCGGCCGAGGCTGGAGATTGCTGACCACCCGAAGCAAGAACTGCAATGTTTTAGGAAAAAAAACCACTTCTGTGGCCTTTGCTCTGAAGCTTATAACTGAAACATTAGACTCGATCAGAATCCATATCCCTGAGGAGAAAATTCTCCAGCTCAGGGGGGAACCACCCTGTGGGAAGCTGTAATTTTGAGGGAACGAGTGGTCATCTTCAGCGACACTCGAGAGAAGGGATGTTACATGGAAGGCAGAACCCTGAGCCACTCGGGCATGTGGTTCCAAACAGCATACAGGCTGGGGCCGGGCGTTTAAAGGAGCATATTTCCCAGAGGAAGGGCAAGTCTGGTTTCCCGTCAGCCAGCTTGAGGGCTTCGTCCCAGAAGCCGGAGAGGGTGCGCACAGTCAGATGAAGGATGATTGAGAGTGTAGAAGTGTTCAGAGGGCAGTGTAAGTGAAGGCCAGCTGGAGGGTGTGTGTGGATGGACAGGAGTGCGCGTGTACACGGCGCAAGTGAGTGAGACATGGACATAATCGGGATGTCACGGGATCAATATTTCACCTCATTGGTTTTCATGGGCAAATGTTTCCAATTTACATATTTCTTTATGTTCCTTAAAGGTAATGGTTTCTGTCCTGCTTTTTACTTGTTGAGGCCCAAAGGCATATCTTGCAGCCAATGGTGGCTTTCCAACCTCACACGCACCTGCAGTCACCACTGCAAAGATTATGGGAAAGTAACAGCCAGAAGTTTTAGATGATGCATCATGTCTTGCTTAATCATTTTGTGAGCCATCCTTCCCTGCAGGCCATGCCGATCTTCTCTGTGTCGTTCCAACTCTCTGTGCTGCCAAAGCGAGCACTTGTTCGATGCTTTGAGACTGGTCTGTATGTGGGCCACTACCCATGCATTGTGTACTAGAGCTACCTGCTGCTCTGGTGCGCACCCCTCACAGAATGGGCCCGCGACGGCTGTCCGCCACCATACTGAACTCGTTTCGACCTGAGGCGTGGGAACACTGTCATCTACTAGCACAGCCTGGGTGGCTGAACTGACAATGGTAACATTCATTTATGACTTGGAGGCAGTCACTGAAATTCCTGGTCTGTTTTGTGGTTGCAAAAGAAGGAGACTCTCCATCATCTGTCTGTCAGAAATGCAAGAATGAACATCAGCTGAGCCACATACTTGCTGTCTAGGTTAAAAAAATATAGTGGTCTTACTCATTTCTATTATTCAACATAGTAATAAAAATATATTAGATGAGTGTTGATAGGATACTTACCTGAGCACAAGCTTCCCCAGAATGTCAGAAAACATTTAGTAACTTGGCAAACAGCATTTTCTGTCTTGCACAGAAGTGTATCAAGGAGGTAGAGCAACACTTACAAAATACCAGCTTGGACGTCTGAAGTCCGCCTCAACCCAAACTATTTATGTTGGAGCCCATGATCTTTACCTCTTCTCAGGGGTCCCCGACTTTCCTTTCCACAGACTTCCCTGCCCCTGTGAGTTCCTACCCCATCTCCAGTCAGACTCCACCCTCTGCCTTAATCCCATCACCGGTTTTCCACATAAATATCCTTTGACATCGTTCCTTTTTCTACACTCACACCCCCACACCCCCATCACGTCTTGCCTATATTTTCTCAGTGGCTTCCAAAAAAAAAATATTCCCACACCATTTTGCCCTCCACCCCAGTCCGAACATCTCTCTGCTTCAGCCAGCATGACTTTCTTTTTTTTTAACATAAACTTGAGTATGTTATATCTCAGCTTAACCCCATCAATGGCTTCCTTTTTTTTTTTTGACCAAGCTTAAAATCCTCAGTGTGGATTGCTTCAGCACGCCCCGGAGACCGGACAGGGGGCACTCCTCGGGGCAGATGTGGCATCGCCAGCAGAGTTTGCATTACCCTTTAGCAACAGCGATAGCACCAGGGGCGTGGAGCATCAAAGGTGCCTTTCTACTCTGTGCCATACGCCTGTCACGAGCCAGCCAAAGCCCCACCCTGTCTTGTGCTGAGCACACAAGCTGAAGGTCTGGTCCCACATGGGATGTCACCACCTTTGTGGGATGGCAATAGGAAGGATGGTGGACCATGAGCCGACTCTTCAGGATTCTGTTCAAAAGTGACACAGGCCAAGTCTGACACCCACAGAACAGGAATGCAACTCCCACAGGGTGGGGGGATTTGGTGGCATGATGATACAAGACGCCACATTTTCTAACTACTTTATCTTTCAATCCAAGCTGCTCCACTCAAGAGCAGAAATGAAGCCTCAACGTATGAAATAACTGAAGTCCAGACTGATTCTTAGCAGGGTAGTCTTTGCCAGATAATGGAATGGGGACCCACGGGGTGCACTGCCATGGCAACAGTTCTTGGTCAAGAGCCTCAGGCTACAGGTAACCCCCCGCATCTGGTCATGGTCCATAGGAAGATGGACACCCCCTGGGCCACAGCAGAAAGTACCCAGAACATGCTGAATCTACCAGACAGGTCCATGCAGGGTTGAGGGCTGATGTCTGACACGCATCTGCCCCTGTCTGTGGCTTGCTCTTCAGACTTGTAGATGACAGAACATCATGGAATCACCTTCTTCAACACCTGAATCCAACGTTAACATTTTAAGTACTCATCTGCACATGCAGATAGCAATAAAAACTATCAGATGAGTGCATAAATGTGCTTTATATGGGAAAAATTCTCAAAACCTTTTTAAATAATGTAATGTCTTTTTATTTTTATGTTAATATACAAACATGGCCAACAGAAAAAGTCAAATGTAGGGCTCATACAGAAACACAGCACTCCTGTGAACCACTGCTGCCTATTCTAATGAACGACTTTCCAGAAGGAATGATCTTCAATATTTAAGCTCTTCCTTGTAATATTTACCTCAATATTTTAAGTCAGATGTTTTAAAGTAATTTCTTGCAATATTCTTACGATGAGTCCTGGTGTGGTGACTTGTTCCTTCTTGGTCTCGAAAACCCGGCAGATCCTTTCAGTGTGGAAAGTCCTGTCCTTAACTTCCAGACATTTGTCTTACATTAGTCCTTTGATGCATAATTTTTTTTTCTATTTTTGAACTCCTATTAGTGGAATATTGTAGCTTCTGAAAAGAACCTTTTACTTGTCATTTCGGGCTCCCATAACCCGTTACTGTGATCAGGAGCCCTGAGCTGCAAGACCTTCCTCTCTCAGCTCTAGAGACTCCAAGTCCAAGACCACGTGAAGCATCTTGGTGTCGGGCGTGAAGCAGCTTGGGACCTGTTGACGGCTGTTTTCTCGTGGCAGAGAGCAGAGTGCTCGCCCACATCTGCCCCATCCCCGGGGCACTGACCCACTGCCAGGGCCGCAGGCCGCGTGGCCCCAGAGCCCCCACCCCCGAACATCAACACGCAGGCGGCAGGATTCATTTCAACATGTGAATTTTGAGGGGACACAAGCCTGTAGTCCATGCAGGCACCTGAACATCATGTATGTGAATGTGTGTGTGTTTACAAGTTTTCTAAGTCCTTGTTCTTTCTCCTACTTTCTGGGAAATGTCTTCAGTTTTTGCTGTAACACTTCTATGTTACTCTGCCTTCTGCTGCCTTCTGTGTTTCGTCTCAGAGGCTTTCTCTGAGTATCACTTTTAGAGCGTCACTTTTCCCCCTCTGAGCGCAATGCATTCTCTTATCTCTGTGAGGGTCATAGTTTTGTTTTGTTTTGAAGTTTCTTCTGACCTGAGGGTTCTGGGAAAATGCCAACAACACTGGCAAAGTCTTAGAGTCCCTCCTAACCCACGTCAGCACAACAGCTCACCCGACAGTAACACCGACACCCGCAGACAGTCCTTTGACAAAAGCAAAACAGCAAAGTGTCCCGCGGACCTGGAACCTCGCACACAAGTGGGGCCCGGCCGCCGGCCGTAGTGAGGGGTTCCCCTTCTCAGCTCTGTCTCCTCTGCGTCTGTCACCGTTCTTCACCCGTGCGTGTACTGTTCTCAGTCTTTCTTGCCAACTTTATCTTCTCGGTGTCCCGTTTCCTTTAGGAAATTGCAGTTATTTAAAAACAAAGCTGCTCGAAAACCGGGTGCAGCTTGTAGATGGCAGTGTAATGATGGGGGCCTGATCCTTAGGTGAGCTGCACCAACTCCTCCCAAGGGCTTCCCTTGTTCTCAGAGGGACCCTCTAAGGGCGGCTGGGTGGCCTCATGAGTTAAGTGTCCAACTTCAGCTCAGGTCATGATCTCATAGCTCGTGGGTTCAAGCCCCGTGCCGGGCTCTGTGCTGACAGCTCGGAACCTGGAGCTTGCGCCAGTTTCTGTGTCTCCCTCTCCCTCTCTCTCTGCTCTTCCCCTGCTCGTGCTCTGTCTCTTTCTCTCTCTCAAAAATAAATAAAACATTGAAAACCATATATATGTATATAAAGGAGTGACCCTTTAACCTCCTGCCTACAAGGTAAACACCGGGCGGCAAGCAGTCTCGGGAGGAAATGAGTGAGGAATGGGCCACTGACGATGCTCCTTCCCTGTTTTCTCAGGGCTTCGTTGCCTTTGTGTGTCCTCAGGGCTCTAAGACCAGAGCTATTTGGCTTCCTCCAGACAGCAGCCTCCGGCTCCTGCAAGGACGGTAGAAGGGCGTCTTCTGCCCTGGCCCCGTGAAGCTGGGGACAGTGGCTCTGAAGATCATCTGCCACCGACACAGACACTCAGCCAGTCTGTGCTCCCGATTCCACAGGTGCTTAGGGCCCCCCAGACCCAGTGCCCTGACTACTCCTTCTCTTCCTACTCTGTGGTCACTTGCCTCTAAACCTCCTCAGACACCACTGTCCCGCAGCCTCAAACTCTCTTATCTGGTGTCACCTCTGATGTTTTTTTCCCTTAGCTTTATGGGCTTTTACTAAACCTGCTTTTCTTGGGTTCAGAAGCATCAGAGGCTAAAACACATGCCCCGTCTTTCATATAAAACATGTCTGCCTCTAGTTTATTTTCTAAGCACATGATTTTTTTAAGTGCATTCATTTGTTCCTGGTACTAAAGTATGGCGTTTACTTTCTTTTTTGACATTTTAAAAAGAGGCGATCACAAAGCCCAGAAGCAGGACTTTAGTGCGGTTCACACTCAGAGTCACACTCACAGAGGAGCACTCGTGGGCCGGGTCCCTCCCTGTGCCTTCAGCATGTTTGTGCGCGTGCCCACACTTAACACCTTGTGCTTCAGTTGTGGCTGTGAGTCCCTGAGGTTAATTCTAGAAACACAGTGTTTAATTTAGGTTGATAGTGTCTCGAAGGCACCAGGAACATAAGAATGATGAGCAAAGGTAAGGAGAGGAGAGGGCAGCGGGAGCCCTGGGCTTCCCATATGTCCTGAGGCTTTGCAGACGTCCATGCAATTCTGTAGTAGTCAACATGGGAAATGAGTTATAAAACAATTGTCAAAAATAATCTTAATGCCACATGTCCACACATGCATGCCATCTAACCAGCCTGATCTAGAAATTATCTACGCCTTGGTAACTGATAAGTCAGACAATTGTGACAAGATGGTAAACTCCACACCTACTTTGAGAAGTCATCTCCAGATTGCCCCCAATCTCATCTGGAAGAACATACTCTGCTACAAAACAGCATCCCAGCCTCTACTTCTTATGGATGTTCAATGAAAGCAAAAATCCCACCAAGCATTTCTGTAGCATGCATACCTGGGGGCCTGGCCCTCCACTCTCAGACCACCTCAGGCTCCTTGTTCTCCTGGTCACCAACTCTGCCTCAGTTGCCCAAACTGCTCAGGGAAGAGAACCAGCATGAAGAAGTCAAGCAAATCATCCAATGTAACGAAGCTGGGAAGGGTCGAGGGCAGGATTTGAACCCCAGTCTATGCAGTACCAAAACCTGTGTTCTTTCCACTGCACCATGACTGCACATTGTTTTATTCAATTTGTTTTAATTATTGACAGAAGGACCCACACTGTCAACCCATCTGGTGGCTCTTTCAAAAGGAATCATTTCACAGCAAACAGCGGCAGAAGTCTGAAGCCACGGGGAGTGCTGGCTTCTCTGAGACCCAGGAGGAGACCTCAGAAAGTGGTCCCCCATGGCCTGTGCTGAAGAAAGCAGACCCACGTCTTTGTTCCTTCACTATTTTGAACAAAGTCAAAAAAGATATGTTTAAGAATGCCACAAAACTGAGACTCTTAGAAACAGCTCCACGTGTCATTTGTATTATCCTTGTTAAACCTGCCTTCTGTATCTGTAAAGCAATGCTCATCAGATTACTAATTTGGTATGTGAAATGAGTCATTTATCCCCATGTATTTTATCTTGATTTTGAAAAGTTGCCATTTATTGTCCTGGGTCACTAGGTTTAGTGTGAAGCTGGACTCAGCTGCTTTGGAGCACACCCACTGTACACTCTGCATGGACTGTGTCCAGCGGTTCACCCGCCAGAGCCCCCCAGAGACCAGCATGGTGCAGGAGGGGACATCCTGAGAGCCTGGGATTTAGGTGGCTTGGGTCTGTGTCCAGGCTGAGCCTGCAGGAGCCGTGGAGGCGGGAAAGCTCTCAGGTCCAGAAATGCGGCAGGGAAAGAAAACACAGAGGAGCTTCTACCAAGAAGAACCCCCATGCCGTGACTGCTTCCTGCTCACCTTATAGCCTCCGCCCTTCTTCCCTGTTAGGAGTTACCCATATTACTGGGACTAGCCATCTGCTCAGCTAAAAACCATATTCCTCAGCCTCCCTTGTATCCAAGGTGGTTATTTTGTTAGTCTCTGGTCAGCGAGACCTCAGATGGAAGAATTTGGCTTCTTGAAAGGGTTCCAAGAAGCTATATAAAGCCTGTTTGCCACCCTCCTCCCTCCTTCCTCCTGACAGGAAGCAGATGCAATGGCTAGGGTTAGCAGCCATCTTGTGACCTTGAGGATAGAATCCAAAATAAGAATGGGGCCTGGGGCCCGGCCAGCAGCCCACGACTGCCCTCTCCTGGCTCTCCTCCGTGAGGGGATAACCCTTGGTGCCTAAGTCCCCGTTGGTTTGGGCCTTCGGCTATTACCGGGGAACCTAGAGTTACAGTGATAATTCGTAAAGGTAAGCTGGTATTTGAGTAGCATGGCACCCATTATGCCATGAAAATCAATATTAGGAAGAGGGAATCTTGTTGAGGCCAGACTCAAAGACTCTCAAAGAACCGAGTTTACATCCTCTACTGGCTGCAGAGACTGGAGCCACAGCCCCCGTGTGGGTGACGGTGCTTGGGGTGACAGTGGCCCAGAGGCAGCGGGATGGGTGGGGAGGGAAGTGGGAGTGAGGTCAGGGGAGAAGATGCCCCCACACGCCCGTCACGGGGTAGTGGCCAGCTTCCAGGCCAGCTGTGCTCTCTCCCGCCAAAGGACCAAACACAGATGTCTTCCCGGCTGCTGGGTGTGCTGTCAGAGTAACAGTAACGTATATTGGGTTCAAACATATGAAATGGTTGATAGTTGACTTTTTCATGCCCAAAATATGAATTTCATAATATTAAACTCTGTGTTTTTGACATTATTTTAGCATTTTTACTGTTAAATAAAATTTCTTTTCATTTGTTCCCGCTCCCATATTTTATGTTGTTTATATTAATTACCAAATATTTATTTTCCAAATTATCAATTCTGATTTTTATTTTTTAAATTTGTGTTAATATATTTATCTCTAATATAACTTACTCCCTTGTGTAATGAATCATTTTTATGAATTTTGTGTTTCTGAAATGCTTGTTCTCCAGCTCTGTCTCACCTCTGTTGTGTGCCTTCATGTCGTTCAGTCTGTCCCTGACCGTCCAGCGGGTATGGAGGGTCCGCGGAGCGCTCCGCTGGCCCACACACGTGCCCCGTCCACGCCCCGCAGTCATCGCGCTCGGTCCGAAGGAAAAATGCAGCCTCAGCACGGGAAAGCGCGTCCGTGAGCTCTTCCCTCCGGGGATGCCAGCGCGGCAGCGGCGGGGCCTGCACTGGACACGGGCGCGCGTCCGCCCTGAGGCTGAGCCCGGCCTCCGCGGGGCAGAGCAGTGCGGGGAGGCACCGGCCTTACGGCTCCGCCTGGCCCTACCCTCCTACCTGCAAAGCAAGCTGGGACAGCGCTTCTTATGTAAACTTTACTGTGAGCTTACTTTGTAATGCTGTGAGGGCCAAGCAAAATGTGTCTGTGACACATGAAACGATGCTCGGCTTCCCTACTCATCAGGGAAATACAAATCAGGGCGACGCTGAGATACCACCTCACGCCGGTCAGAGTGGCTGAAGTGAGCAAATCTGAGAACTCTAGATGCTGGCGAGGATGTGGAGAAACGGGCACCCTCCTACCCTGTTGGTGGGAATGCAACCCGGTGCAGCCCCTCTGGAAAACAGTGTGGAGGTTCCTCAGGAAACTAACACTAGAACTCCCCTAGGACCCAGCACTAGCACTGCTAGGAATTTACCCAAGGGACACAGGAGTGCTGATGCACAGGGGCACATGTACCCAATGTTCACAGCAGCGTTCTCCACAATAGCTAAAACATGGAAAGAGCCTAAGTGTCCATCAACAGATGAATGGATCAAGAAGATGTGGTTTATCTATACCATGGAATACTACATGGCAATGAGAAACAATGAAATCTGGCCTGTGCAGCAACATGGATGGACCTTGAGGGTGTGATGCTGAGTGAAATAAGTCAGGCAGAGCAGGACAAATATCATATGTGTGCACGTATAGGAGGATTAGGAGGAACTTGACAGAGGAACAAGGGGGAGAAGAAGGGTGGAAATGGTGGGGGAGAGGGAGAGAGGCAAACCATGAGAGACTCTTGAATGCTGACAAAAACTGAGGACTGGTGGATGTGGTGGGGAGGAGGGGTGGGCATGGAGGAGGACACTTGTGGGGATGAGCACTGGGTGTTATGCGGAAACTAATCTGACAATAAACTATTTGTAAAAAAATAATAAAGAAATTAAAAAAATAAAAAAAAAATGTGTCTGTGAGCCAGATTTACCCCAAAGGCACTGTGGGCCTGATGAGAAGCCCCAGTGTGTGCACTGGGGAGTCTCTGTTCTGCCTTCAGAGTCCTTGGGCAGTGACAGGGCCTGAGGAAGAGGCCCTGAGCCCCCAGAATGAGCTCATAAGTCATTGGATAGACACCGGCCTCTTCCCACTCACTGACCCTTCCTCTGGCCGGGGTTAGTGGGGTCCTCGAACCCTGCGGCTGAAGACAAGAGCAGCAGCGCTGGCTGAGTGGGAAGGAACGGAAGGGGAGAGGGGGTGGTTAGCACACAGAGATCACATCGGCGTGATGCCCAGAAACGGGACAGTCAGGCAGATGCATTAATTTCTACTTATTGAGGACTCGACTCCAGGTTGTTCCCTCATGTGCACTGACCTACCCCGCATGTGAGTCCTGAAACGCTCGTTGCTATTTGCATTTACATCTAGTTACCAGGAGTTGGTCTAAGTCCCCCGCCTCCTATGTTTTCCCCTTGGATAAAAATGGTATGGACAGAAGCCTTACCGGCTTGGATCCGTGGAGACGGTAGAGCGCAGAGTGCACGTAGAATTCCAGGAAGGGTGCAGGTGTCTGTCTCGGCCACCCTCCCCTCCTTCCCTGTGACTGCCCTGCATGCTGGGCAGATCACATCTTACAGTCCACCTGGGCCTGGGCCCATAGCTGAAGGCCGGAGGGCAGCAGCGAAGAAAAGTAGAAGATGCATCTGCTCTTCTCCTAGGGACTGGAGCCTGTGTGAACTCCCTCTGTGGCTCTGGGTTTGTGGGCTGCACAGTGAGTAGTATAGCTGAAGACATCTAAATCATGAGATTGTTTATGACATCTTCTTAGAATCTTGCATTTACTCAGAGATATTGGGGGCAAATTATTGGGTTTGCATTTTTAAAGAACTGAAACATTCTTAAATAAGTGATGGACTTCATGCACATTTAATGTGACCCGTGAGCTTCGCAGCAGTCATTGTAATGCTGCATCAGTGCTCACAGAGCATCCTCAGACCCTGAGTCCCGGGTCACATTGATAAACTGATGCCAGACAGCGTCGTCTCTGCAACCTGCATTCTCTCGTTATGATCAACATTTTCTGGATTCCAGGTCTGTGTAAGAGAAAGTCCAGGGAAACTTCCCACTTCGAGCCTTGCTCTCGAGAGGCCACACAATGCACTCCAGGAGTGTGTTACTGTCGTGGGAAGGCCACTCCAGGGAATGTGTCTGTCACACAGAAGACAGGTATTTGGTTTCATTTACATAAGGTCAGACTCATGACAGCATGGCCTCTGCCTGAGGTCCTGCTTGGACCATCTCCTTGAGGTTTGCTCAGATACTGAACTTGCAATTTTACTAAAAATGCCAAATTAGATCTTCTCATAACTTCTGCGATTTGGCAATTCTCCTTGAATTTCTTAGTCCCTCAAATATGAGCATGGCTTGAGCTCAAACACTGGAGACCTGTGTACTGAACCTTTAGACAAGAAGACATTGTACAGAGTTTGAACATACCTTCTTTCCTGCCATAATAGGAATAAACAAGTAAGCAAGCAAAAATATAACGAGCTCTATGAGGCAGTGAAGGTCACCCCAGGTTAGTCCAGCCCCAGAGGAGCCCCCGTTCTGCCTGGATGTCCTAACCTATAAAGTCTGGGGTCACTTGTCACCTCTTCCAGGACAAGCCCTGTGCGATTTATGAGACAAATCATCTGTGGACCTGGCAGGGTTTTGAGATGTTAGGCAGTGAGTAAGAGTCTACTGAAGGTCCTGTTGGTGAGTTACGTCTCCTCTCTCTCTGCCTGTCTCTCAGCCTCTGTCTCTCTGTCTCTCTTCTCTCTCTGTGTGTGTGTCTCTGTCTCTGTCTGCAAACTGAGGATCCTCACTTTCTATTTGTGCCTTGTCTCCATGATTAATTAAGATTACAATCTTATTGATCAGGGCTCAAAATGATGTTTGCTACAATGTCTAACGTATCGATGGAGCTAATAAATGTCCGTCAGCCGTTAACATCACAGCCATGTTCGTAGGACCGTACCATCTGTTGACATGAGGGCACAGGCACCATGCCACGAGGTAACTGGGTGACCTTGTAGAAGATTTAACCCCTTCTTCAGGCCAAGGTTGTTTTATCCAGCAGGAGCCATAGGCACAGTTATCCTTGAAGCCATGAGCACTTCAAGGTTAAAAACAAATGGCTCCAAAATCGAAATTAATAAATCTGTAATTATATGACATCTTTCATGTTAACCACACAAGCCGCAACATAACTTGTGTGTTTCTTATTCAGTTGTGCTCACTGTGTGGTGCTGGTGCACTATAATGTCCACCCTGAAGTGAGCTGAGCGCTTGGGGTCCTGGGGGCTTCCCCTTGGCCAGCCTTCCTCCCCAGTCTCTGATATTCTAAGTCAGCCTTGGCTGCTCAGTTGGGAAGCCAACTACTCAGCCCGGTCCCTGCAGTTCTGCCATATCTCCTTTATGTGCTTCTATCGGTTTGGAAGCAAGTAAGTCACTGAGTTAAGGTTCTAAGATGACATTGCTAATATTCTGCGCTGACAGTGTAGGTTAATTCTAAGGTAAGCCTACTTTCTGCGATCCCAGAGCTCTAATCTAGTCAGATGTGAAAATAGCAGTTTCAAAACCTGGGTAGGAATACAAGCAGTGTGGTACAGTAGAAAGAATATGTTTATCAGTTCAATCATGATAGAAGTTTCTCTCTTCATTTTCTTAAGGGGAAAAACATGAAGTCGTAAAATAAGATTATCAACTAAGGTAGGAATTTATCTGCCAAATCACACTCTAGACCAATGAATTTTAATAAATTTTGGCCAACAAAACCCTTCATTTAAAAACTGAAACAGTGTTTCCCAGCAGATAGCAGAATTGTACTGTGAGAAAGAATCACACGTTTCAGTGCTTAACTCTGCAAACTCCTGTGCTCAGCAACTACAGGAGAGAAATGGGATGGTCTGCACCAAATCCCTCAGGGCCTGGCAGGCTAGGAGCCTGGTACACTTCATTCAAATACTAAGTCGGTAAAAAAGAAAGGGTCATGGGGGCGCCTGGGTGGCTTAGTCGGTTAAGTGTCCGACTTTCGCTTAGGTCATGATCTCGTGGTTCGAGCTGACTGCCAGCTCAGAGCCTGGAGCCTGTTTCAGAGTCTGTGACTCCCTCTCTCTCTGACCCTCCCCTGCTCACGCTGTCTCTCTCTCTCTCTCTCCTAGAAATAAATAAAACATTAAAAAAAAGAAAAGGGTCATGAATGAGCAGGTTGATGTCTGCATATGGAAGTTATAACATGTGAATATCCCACAAGTTATAAGAAGAAGTCTCCAGAATATCTAAATGTTTCTGTCTTGATCTTTGGTTCTCCAACATTTGGCAAAATAGCATCTTCCACATGGAGTGGCCATAAGAATCCAACAACACTACCTAACACTGGTGCCTGGTGGAGGGGAAAATACTTTCAGCTGCCTTACTCCTCCAGCCCATTATTATATCCCATTTCTTCCAGTGTGTCCCATAGTTTGCACTAGAACAGTCTGAAGTCGATTCCTCTAAAATGGAAAGGTTTCTAAAGATTCAGATTATTTTATCTATACAGGAGGAAAAATACAGGAGGTGAACACAGGGAAAAAAGATGCCAAAATGTCTGATATCACGACCTTATATATTACAGCCTTGAAAATATGAACTATAGGGGCGCCTGGGTGGCTTAGTCTGTTAAGCGTCCGACTTTCGCTTAGGTCATGATCTCACGGTTCGTGGGTTCGAGCCCCGCGTCGGGCTCTGTGCTGACTGCCAGCTCAGAGCCTGGAGCCTGTTTCAGTCTGTGACTCCCTCTCTCTCTGACCCTCCCTGCTCATGCTGTCTCTCTCTCTCTCCTAGAAATAAATAAAAATATTAAAAAAAAAAAAAAGAAAATATGAACTATAGGAATTGTGCAATGTTGAAAGCATTTTTAGAATTATTGATCATATTTGTCAGAAAGTCTTCCTTTTTATTGTGTTAAGTATATCTAACATCAAGTTTACCATTCTAACCACTTGTCCGTTGGTTGCCTGGCAGTTAAGTCCATTCATGTTGTTGTGCGGCCATCCCCACTGTCCATCCACAGAACTTTCTCATGTTCTTAGATTGAAACTCTGTGCACGTTAGACACTAACTCCCCATTCTTCCTCCTCCCAGCCCCTGGTCTATTTTACAATCAACATTTTATTTTCTGTCTCTGTGGATTTGACCACCCGAGGTACCTCAGGTAAGTGGAATTATGCAGTTTTGTCTGTGACTGGCTTATTTCACTAAGCATCATGTCCACATGGTTAATCCATGTTGTAGCAAGTGTCAGAATTTCCTTCCTTTTAAAGACTGATAATTGTCCCATTGTATTTCTGTATCACATTGTGTGTATCCATTTATGCATTGATGAATATTTGCATTGTTTCCATGTTTTATTGATGTGAATAATGCTACTATGAATATGGTGTGCAAATATCTGCTTGAGTCTCTGCTTTCAGTTCTTTCTTTGGGTAGCCAGAAGTAGAATTACTGGATGATACAATAATTCCATATTTAGTTTTTTAAAGAAACTCCATGCTATTTTCCATTTTACATACATAAGAATTACATAAGAATTCCATTTTCTCTGCATCCTTGTCAATTGTTGTTATTTTCTGTTTATTCAGTAAGAGTCATCATAATGGGTATGGAGGGGTATCTCACTGTTGCTTCGATTTGAGTTTCCCTAATGGTTAGTGATGTTGCAAATCTTTTCATGTGTTTGTTGGCTATCTGTGTAATATAAACAGATATTTTTATATTTTTTAATATTATATAAACTACGCAAGTCCACTAAAGTCTTTTGCCCATTTTTAAAATTGATTTGTTTGGTTTTATTATTGTTGTTCAGCTGTAGGAATTCTTTTTGCATTCTGGATACTAGTCTCTTATCAGGCACATGATCTACAAACATTTCTCCCATTGTGTCAGCTGTCCTTTCACTCTGTTGGGAGTGTCCTTTGACGTACAAAAGTTTTCAATTTTAATGAAGTTCAATTTATCTATTTTCCTTTCTCTGCCTCTGCTTTTGGTGTAATATCCAAGAAATCATTGAAAATCCAGTATGAAGCTTCCCCTCTGTTTTTATTCTAAGAGTTTTATAGTTATGACATTTAGGTCTTTGATCCATTTTGAGTTAATTTTTGTATATGATGTGAGGTAAGGATCCAACTTCATTCTTTTGCATGTAGCTGTCCAGTTTTCCCAACACAATTTGTTGAAAAGATTGTCCAGAATGTCCTCATTTAAAAAAAAAAAGATCTTAAAAGGAAACGTTGTCAACATTTTTCAATTTAAGCACTAATTTTTATATTAAAATACAAAAATCTTTGCCATTTTTTGAGCACTTACTCCATCCATGCAGGTAGCATACTAGAGCATTTGCATGCATTATCTGTAACACTCTAAAGAGCCCTGTGAGATTTACACTTTTAACAAATGTCTATTCAATGTCCAATATACCCACTGTTTTTCTAAGCATTGAATTTAGCAGTAAAAAAAAAAAAAAAAAGAAAAGCAAGTGAAAATCCCTGGTTTCATAAAGATGAATTCTAGTGGAGTAGACATATAATAAACAGACAAAAATTCCTGTGTAGAATTTACAGGTAATTAGTATGCTGAACAAAGTAAACTAAAAAAAAGGTATAGGGTTTACTGAGATAATGAAGGGCTGCAATTTTAAATACAAGGACCAAGACTAGTGAGGAAGATGACTTTGAGTGAAATTTGTAAGGAGCTGAGCCCAGGGACAGGAGAAGAAAGGGGATTCCACTTTCCAGCATCACTCATGCAAAGAGCCTAGTGAGGCCAATCACACTCATGGTGCCTTTGGCAACAACATATCACAGAGGGGGGTGGAATCCTGGTCAGCCCCAAACCTTTGCTTTTTACCACTACATCACCCCTATCGGTCCATCCAATGGGAATATTGTGAGTTTTCCAGGATGTTGGTTAAGTCAATGTGCTCACTGATGACAGAGGGAAGGAATAACTATTTTCCAGCAACAAAAACAGCAGATACTACTATTCCTTCTGCCTAGACTGGCCCTGTGATCTGCTTTCCCTGAATAACCTGCATTCATCCTTCCAGGGCTGGGTCCTCAGAGAGGCCTCAGCATCTCCTATCACTTCCGTCAGAACTCACTATCATGGACGGACCCCCGCCTCCTTCTTTAACATCTTCCTCTGTCCAGAGATTGTAAATGCCACAGGAGCAGACCCCAGACTCCAACATGTTCCCACTGTGTGTCCAATGCCTGCCACTGGCCCAGGGACACACGGATAATCTAGAATAATCACAGAATTTAATAACGTGCACAGAAACACATGCCAGTGAGGTGAGTCAATGTAATGAAACCCTGTTGGAATATTAATCTGTGGGTGTCTATTCCCTGGGATCGTGGTCGTTCACCTATCAGAGTTGTATCTCATGCTGTTGCCATACGGCAAATTGTGAGACCCACCAGGTCAGGAAAGTGCTTTCTTCTTATCTCGGATCACTTTTTCTGGCCTGGTGCCTGGCGAATGCGGCACTCATAACGAATGCTTAGTGAAAGCAACATCAGGGACAGGGTTTAGGTAACTTATGTGCATCTTTAGAGTAGTAAGCCACATTTCAAATTTTACTGCAGCTGATGTGACATTATATCTTCTCAACAATCAAGTCTTTTATGTTTATACTGTAGATATGCTATAAAAATATAATGTGGATTGTTTTAGAAACAGGTAGAAAGGAGCCTGCTTCATTAAATGCTTCTCTCACCATCCACTGAGTAGATGAAGTAGCTTAGTGTAGACAAAGGTGATCTGCTGGCCCAGGTGACCCTGCTCCATACATGGGGGTGGTTAGGGCTCACCTCTTCAGGCCTCAGGTCACATCTCACATGTGGAGACAGTCTGGCTGAACATCTCAAATTTTGGATGGTCCCTGAAACTCATTCCAGCTCAGAATTTCTATACTTCTTATTATACTATTCTTTAAGATTCTTGGGAATATTGTCATTTGAAATATGATATTGGTAATGTCCCAAGCCAGCAAATACTCATGAAAGATCCCCCCACTTCCATGTGGACCATATGGATTTAAAATCTCTTTCAAGTGCAGTATTTGGATTTTGGAACAAACACAGCATTCTTTTTTGGAACTAAAGCACTTTCATTATATGTACTTTGAGCATTTGTAGGCAAAAAATATATGTACTTTTAAAAATGAAATGGTCTTCAGGCCTATTGAAGCTTTGTAGCTACATCAAGGATAAATTCAAAGGCATCAGTTGTGCAGTGAAATGTCAGACAACTAACATCATCAAAGGCAGGAAGAGCCACATCACAGTTCAACAGCATAGGCCTCAGTTTGTCAGCCTCGGCACTACTGACATTTGGGACTGGATGGTTCTTCATTGTGA
This sequence comes from Proteles cristata cristata, assembly GCA_017311185.1. Lineage (NCBI taxonomy): Eukaryota > Metazoa > Chordata > Mammalia > Carnivora > Hyaenidae > Proteles > Proteles cristata. The sequence goes on from JAESUZ010002227.1 coordinate 56,266, forward strand.
GGACTGTTCTGTGCATTGTAGGATCTTAGGAACAGCCCTGGCCTCCACCCTCCCCCAAGGTGTGACCACCAAAATGTCAGTGCAGAAATTGCCCGTGGGTGGGAACCCCTAGTGTACATGGAATGACCCCAGGACACCTGACACTGGAGAGAAGCCCTCCACTCAGCCTCCCATGAGCTCACAAAAATGAGCATAATATATCCCTCAGGAACAGTAAAAAGACCATTCACAGTCACAGACTGATAGTGAAATACTTCAGTACCCGTCTCCCAAGAACCGAGCCACACCCATGTGAATAAGTCAATTGCAGATTTAATTAAATGTCCAGAGATGTTGATATATTTGTGAAATGTCACACAGTTACAATTATTTGCATAATCTATGGAAATTCTCATGGTCTCTCTGTATTATAAAATAAACCCCACATTTTAGGCTTCTAAAATTGGAACAACTAAAGCACTTTGTTTAGATGACTAAAATTTAGTGAAATGTACAAAAGTCTTTCTCTTATCCTTTGGAAATTAAAAATGTCACTGTTCCTACACACTCAAATCTCTATGCACTAAAATATTTAAAGGGTTTAAGTTCAGTCATATAAATTGAAATTTGGCAAGTAATCTCATATCAACACGCTGTGCTAAATATAAATAGAATTTTGACAGAATCACGTTATCTTCCTCCTCCAAGTTGCCCTGCCCCTATGCAAGTTAAAAGGGGTGTGGACGGACACAGCGAGCAGAAGCAGCAGGGTGGGAGGGGTGTGGACCGAGACAGTGAGCACAGGCAGGATGGGACACCTCTGGGTAACCTAAACGCAGCTCCAGCACCTCCCAATGTCCCCCAACATGTCTCCCTTCTCCCCATGAAGCCATAAAGAGAAGAGGCTGCAAATGCACCACGCCCCACGCCAAGACAGACTTCCCACGTGAGCTTGGCCTGTGCAGAAACTTCTCTAACTAGATGGTAGAGGACGTTTGGGTGAAAAAGTGTGCCCAGGCTCAGCTTCGTCAGACTCTGGAGTCCCTCCATAAGGGAAGAAAGCAACTTTGAAGCTCTTGCAAAATCTCCCCCTGCGTTAGGAACGCAGAGGAAGTACTATCCAGAAACTTCTCCCTGTCATTCTACAATATTTACAGGGCTCTTCGGGCTGCTGCTAGCTTCCTCGCCCACACAGGACTTCTTGGGCTATTCACAGGCAGCTATCTCAAGCAGAACTTTGCATCTTCGCGAAATTGGTTGTTAAAGCCACAGGGTAGAGTTGGCAACATGCAGTTGAGCCCTGGGAGGTATGACCGTCACAGAAAAGCTTTGTACAGGGCCAGAGGGGCCCTGGCAGCCGCGCACGCAGGGGCAGCCAGCAAGGATTGAAGAATCATTCATAAACATGCTCTGGGGTGTGAAGGGAAAGCTGAGGAGAAAATCATGGGAGTGAAATGGTATTTTTGGAGAACAGAAGAGAGAGGACTTTATAAAGATCGCTAGTGATACAAAGAGAGCTAGTAAGAACATAGAAGCACAATAGGAAAAAATTATATAAGACAACTTTCCTGAGCTGAAAAGCAGCATATACAGTGATTCCAGAAAAACAACAACCCATCAATAGTGACAACAGATACAGGTATGTGGACACCAAGAATAAAGAAAAAACCTAAATTTTACTCGTTACAGGATGAGAGGGTATTTGCCTTCTCAGGAAACAAAACATAATTTTCTTTTGATGGGGTTTTGGGGTGATAGTGGAGGGTTTGAGCTGATAGCCAAGAAAGAATTCTTGAAGTCATCTTTGGTGCAAAAAGATGGTTTTATTAACGTACGGGGAAAGAACCCAGGGGCAGAAAGGGCTGCATTGGAGTTGTGATGGGAAACTGATGATATACCCTCATGTTGGGAGGGGGTTAGGGGTAGAGTAAGTCTCTAAGGTATTTTAGAAGCAAGGTTTCCAAGACCTTGAGGGACTAGGTTAGGAAAATGCCATTTATTGCTGTTTAGTAAAACCTCAGTCATGGGACCCTTGAGATGTATCAGGGGCCATAAACTTGAAATATAATTACCACCAAATATCTTGGGGCAGTTGAGATAAAAGAAATTTCCAAAGGAATTTTTACCTTAAAGTAGACTTACAGGATCCTTGAGGTTGGGATGATGTTAAGCTAAGATTCCCTTTTGCCCCCAGCAAAGTGTTATCCTCAAGGCAGCTGAACTCCTGGAGGGAGGTCACTCGACCGGTCTCAAGGACTTGTCCTTAGGCTCGAGGCAGTAAGGGAATTTAATTTTTCATTCCCCTTAGTTTTGTGCATCACCATGGCAAGCACTTAAACCCCTTTCCTTTGTTCTTGGGTAACCAGGAGTGTCTGAGGAATATCACACATATTCCAGGGGGTTGGGGAGCATTAGCCTGTACTTTGCCCTCAGCTTGCCCCAGGCTCCCTCATCACTTTGAAACCTTAAATGTCAAGATATAATGGAAAAAGGCCTACTGATGTCTGAAAGAGAACATATTAAACATCATATTAAAACATGATGTTTTAATCATCAAGCTGTGTTTGATCTAATAAATAGAAATAGAAGAGTTCAAAACAATCTCACTCATGGAACCGTCCTGAAAAATCTCTCCAGAGAGTAATTCCAATCCAGCATGACATGAATCAAAATTAAGAGTTCAAGAACGGAAACATTATGAGATCACAAGACTACCACTAAGTATGGATGCCACATCTAAAGTTTTTTAAATGTTTTTACTTATTTTTGAGAGAGAGTTAGAGACAGCATGAGCAGGGGAGGGTCAGAGAGAGAGGAAGACATAGAATCCAAAGACCGGCTCCAGGCTCTGAGCTAGCTGTCAGCACAGAGCCCGACGCGTGGTTCAAACACATGAACGGTGAGATCATGACCTGAGCTGAAGTTGGACGCTCAACCGACTGAGCCGCCCAGGCTCCCCTGGATGCCACATCTAAACATAGATGTGTCTAAAGAAATCCTTTTACAAAAATAGACTCATATCAAAAATGTTTTTCAATCACAAGATATAGAATGTGAAATATAGTGATGTATGTGATGGACGGAACTGTGTACCCCTCAAATCTATAAGTTGAAGTCCTAACTTCCAACATGATTGGATTTAGAGACGGCCTTCCAGGAGCTAATTCAGGTTAAATGAGATCATAGAGTATGACCCTACCCCCAGAGGGCTGCTGTCTCGACAGGAACAAGAAGAGCCCAAGGAAGCACTCACCAAGGCCAAACCTATGAGGACACAGCAACCAGGCAGCCATCTGCTCACCAAGACCATGGAGGTCACCCAAAGCCAGCCCTGCCCCCACCTTGACCTCAGATGTCTAGCCTCCGGATTCTAGAGAAACACACATCTGTATGCGAGCCACCTAGGCTAGGGCATTTTGTTAGGGCTGCCCCAGCAGACTAATACAATGTACCATAAAGTGACTCTTAATTTTAAACATAGATTTTAAGAATAGAATGTTGTCAAGTTGAACGTGACATGTAGAGGAACATAGGCTGATTTTAATAAAAATAACCAGTAGTATAATTACACAGGCAATACATATCATCTAAGATGCTGGTCAATAATGTTTTATTATTAACTTTAAGAAGTGGAAATGAAGCTAGCATGTAATTAATAAATTATGGGACAAAGTAAGGACAGCAGTCAGAAACAAAGACAAAGAACCAGAAACCAGAGAAATAACCTAAGTTATACACTTTAAATGTTAATTCTTTAAAATAAGTAATAAATAATTATTTTATAAGAATATTCAAGAAATAAAAGAAAATGCAAAATCACAACATTAAAAACACAGTTATGAAGAAGAATATTTTCTATTTTAGAGATATAACCCATATATAATGCATTTACTAATTTAATACTGGGTGTCTTTTTTGTTTTTGTTTTTGTTTGTTTTTACAAATAGTTTATTGTCAAGTTGGTTTCCAAATAATACTGGGCATCTTAATATAAGGGTACATTTTGACCAAGTAGTGTTTATATTAAAAAATGCAAGGATAGTTTAATACTAGTATATCCATTATCAAAATTAATCACACCCCTTAGTCAAAGTAAAACATAATTTTTATAAATTATAAAACTGCTTATAATAAAATCCATCATCTTTTAACAGGGGAAAAATCTATTTATACAAATATTGGGTTTAAAACAAATCAATAACAAACCATCATCAAAAACCTTAATTCAGACTAATACAAGAAATTCATTCTTAAAAAATGAGTCAGCAAGGGTGCTTATTCTTAAAGTCAATAATAAACAAGGATGCCCAATGTTTTCACAATTACTTAGTATAAACAATAACTACAGTGAAAAGTGTATTCTAGACTCTGAGCCAAGGTATGACAAAGAATAACTCAAATCCTTACATCAACCTGTGAAGGTGACTTGATTTTCCCAGTTTAATGACAACAAAGTGGATGCTTTCACAGGGATGTAACTTGGTGAGAGTTCCTCAAATACGAAGAGTAGAGTTGCATTTGAACTTTGTCTGTGTGAGTCTACTACTTTTAACCACTTGTCACTGATTTTCTTGCTCTGGATATCTGATTAAATAAGACAAGACAAGACAAGATAAGGCATGATGGGCATGGAGGAGGGCACTTGTGGAGATGAGCACTGGGTGTTATAGGGAAACCAGCTTGACAATAAACTATTTTAAAAAAAGAGGATTATACATCACATGAGGGTTATACAAAGTAGGATTTGTCCCAGAAATGCAAGGATAGTTCAATATAAGAAAATAAATGTCATATACCATACTAATATAATGAAGAAAACAACATAAACTCACATAATCATCTCAATAGACACAGAAAAATCATTTGAAGAAATTTATTACCTTTCCCTCATTACAAAATACTCAGCAAACTAGGAATAGAACAGAACATCTTTAATACTATAAAGGGCAATTGAAAAACACACAGTTAACATCATATTGTTAGTGAAAGACCAAAACTTTCTCTCCAAAATCAGGAACAAACAAGGAAGTCCACTTTCACACTGCTATGCCGTGTAGTCCTAAGCAGAGCAACTGGTCAAGAAAAAGAATAGGGGCACCTGGGTGGCTTAGTCGGTTAAGCGTCCGACTTTCGCTTAGGTCATGATGTCGCGGTTCATGGGTTCGGGCCCCGCGTCGGGCTCTGTGCTGACTGCCAGCTCAGAGCCTGGAGCCTATTTCAGTCTGTGACTCCCTCTCTCTCTGACCCTCCCCTGCGCACGCTGTCTCTCTCTCTCTCTCTCAGAAATAAATAAAAAAACATTAAAAAAAAAAAGGAAGAAAAAGAAAAAGAATAAAAGCCATTCATACTGGAAAGAAAGAAGTAAAACTATCTCTGTTCACAGATAACATGATTTACATATAGAAAAACTCCAATGTTCATAGCAGCACTCTCAACAATAGCTAAAACATGGAAAGAGCCTAAGTGTCCATCAACAGATGAATGGATCAAGAAGATGTGGTTTATCTATACCATGGAATACTACATGGCAATGAGAAACAATGAATCTGGCCATGTGTAGCAACATGGATGGACCTTGAGGGTGTTATGCTGAGCGAAATAAGTCAGGCGGAGAAGGACAAATATCATATGTGTGCACGTATAGGAGGATTAGGAGGAACTTAACAGAGGACCAAGGGGAAGAAGAAGGGCGGAAATGGTGGGGGAAAGGGAGAGAGGCAAACCATGAGAGACTCTTGAATGCTGACAAAAACTGAGGACTGATGGATGTGGGGGGGAGGGGGGGATGGGCATAGAGGAGGACACTTATGGGGATGAGCACTGGGTGTTATGTGGAAACTAATTTGACAATAAAATATTTGTAAAAAAAATAAATAAAAATAAAAAATAAAAAAAAAAAGAAAACCCTGTAGAATCCACATTAGAAATAAACTATTACAGCAAATAAAGAAATCCACAAAGTTGCAAGGTACAAGATCATACCTTGTGCTGGACCCTCAGTTTTTTTATTTCAAACTATCTTTAAGTTTTGGAAATTTACTTTTGAACAAATTCAGTTATTTGTTTCTCTCTAATTCTTCTTCCTTCTCGTTCTGGAATTCTGATGTAATAATGCAATGAGCCACCCGGACTCATTTGAATTTTGTAGTATTTCTGTCATCTTTTCCATCTCTTTGTCTTTCAGCTCTAGTTTCCAAAGATTTCCTCAACAATACTTTCCAGCTCTTTTACTGAGTTAACTTTTGGTATAACATCTGTCTATCTATCTATCTATCTATCTATCTATCTATCTATCTATCTATCCATCCATCCATCCATCCATCTATCCAGGTTCATTGTTCTCCTCTGAATGTTTCTGTCTAGTAACATCTTGTTCTCACTGAGTGGCTCTGATACCATCTCTAATCTCCCTCAAGATGATATTGATTACTTTCTGCTTTCTTCTGCTTGCAGTCTTCAGATTTGTATTTTTGCTTATTTATTCCATTTTGCTTTATTTGTTTTGCTTATTTGTCTATTTGTTCTCTGTCTTTCCTGCTAAGATACCTGGTAATCACTGTTGTTCTTTCATAGTTAAGAGACAAGTATTGGGGCTCCTGGGTGGCTCAGTCGGGTAGGCGTCTGACTTTGGCTCAGGTCATGATCTCATGGTTCGTGCGTTTGAGCCCCGCGTTGGGCTCTGTGCTGACAGCTCAGAGCCTGGAGCCTGCTTCGGATTCTGTGTCTCCCTCTCTCTCTGACCCTCCCCTGCTCATGCTGCCTCTCTCTCTCTCTCACTCTCTCTCTCGGAAATAAATAAGATATTTAAAATTTTTTTTTAAAGAGACAAGTATTAAACATAGGATACCCCATTCCATGTCACTTGCCATCCCTGCAGTGGACCCAACACATTCGTCTCAACTCAGAGGATAAACTCAAATTTTTGTTCCAGTTGCCAATAATGGCTCTGAGTTCCAGGGATGGTCTTTCTCTCTGGGCATCTCTAGGGCTAGGTGAAAATATGCACTTTCCCACTTTCATCCTCCTCAAGGGTGAAGATGCTAAGGGATAGTCAGTCTTTCATTAAACCAGCTGCAACTACTTCCCCCAAGTTTACCTGTCCAGGTAAAGCTGCATCAATGGCTCCAGATCCTTCTATCCCAATGTAATGTAATGTAATGTAATGTAATGTAATGTAATGTAATGTATCTTTCAGCCTCTCTTGCTAAAGAAGGAAAAATTACAAGTTTAACTTTGTTTTTTTTTTTTTTTAATTTTTTTTTAATGTTTTTATTTATTTCTAGAGAGAGGAACAGCGTGAGCAGGGGAGGTCAGAGAGGGAGTCACAGACTGAAACAAGCCCAGGCTCTGAGCTGGTAGTCAGCACAGAGCCCGACGCGGGGCTCGAACCCACGAACCGCGAGATCATGACCTAAGCGAAAGTCGGACGCTTAACCGACTAAGCCACCCAGGCGCCCCACAAGTTTAACTTTGTAAAGAGAATGGGTGTAGTGGGAGAAGGAAGGGAGCAAACGGCGTCAAACATCCTCCAGGAAGCGGATATCTGGGCACTGCCTGCCCTCTCAGGCCCTGGGCACTCATACCACGGAGCCCAGGCAGCACCTGCAGGGAGCTGCTCCCAACAGGAAGATTTAGAAACTTGGCCTGCTTCAGAGGAAATAAGAAACTGCTTAATTTTACATAAAACTCAATGTGTGCAAAGAATACAAGGAATTTAAGAATCAAGGTGAACTCTAAGGAGGTGAACACTAAGTGTGGATCAGACAGCAAAATTTTATGTTATCGATGATCAGTGAGTCAAGATTGGCAATAAACATGCTTGCCCTTCGTTCAGTTAGAGTCATGGTGGGGGGTGTCAGATCTGAAGTACAGAAGTGCTGGCATTTGGCAGAGCCAGCTGAGAGCCACAGATTGTGTATCCAAAGCAATTATATTTTTAAACATGTTCAAAGTTATTTTTAACCTTTTATAGTCCTTTCTGATTTTCACTGTTCAGAGTCTATTTTAAACTTTTTCTTTATTAAATTTGGAGATGTAGACAAGGATACTTACAGCAAATTGTGAATGAAAACGAAAGGGGCCACCCCACAAGAAGAGAAGCCTGTGGGCTGAGAAGCGGGAGGGGACACATGAGGGGCAGTTTCAGGGACAGACCCCAACCCACATGCATCTACCCAGACCAGGACCCTCTGCCGGGGGCTGGTGTCTCAGCCTTGCTGTGACGCCTTGGTGTCCTGTCTCTACATTGACTCAGGCACAGCCAGCCGCTTCATTTCCACTCACAGTGAGTGTACCAGTGTGCGACGTACCTAACAGAGCTTGGGGGTGTGCGCTCACCTTCCTTTCTTGCTCTGCCAACTGCCTGCCCATCAGCTGGTCCTCTGGCACCTTCTCTCCATGCATCTTGGCCCTCCCTCTGGGTACCACTAAGTACCTCCGTGCATCCATGCCCTTCTCTATGCACCCCTGCCCTTCTCTGCACACCACAGTGCCCTTCTGTGCATCCCTGCACCTCTGTACACTCCTGCATGCCCGTCTGCACCCCTGCCCTCCCCTGGGCCCCTCTGTGCACCTCTCTGAGCCGCTGCACTGGGGGCCCTGGCTGTACTCAGGCTGCCCCAGTCAGCTCCCTGAAGCCTCCTCACCACTGGTACACCGTTCACTATTTAACAACAGGAAGAGACATCTTCTTCTGGACATTCTGTGCGAGCATTTGGTCCCCATGTGTCTCCCTTCCCTTTGCATTTCTCAGTCCTGGGCTTGTGGCCCAGGCCTCGCCTGGTGTCCCTTTCTCTAAAGGAAAACGACTCTTCCCCAGCGGTGCAGTCTTTCCTCCTTGAGCTTGCTTTCATCTTCCTCTGCCTCTTCTCAGTCAGCTGAAGAAGAGGCCCTGGACTTGGGCCACAAGGGAATGGTGGAGGGGCAGTGGAGGGGGGGGGCGGATGGGGCAGAACAGAGGTGTCCTGGGGCGCCTGGGGGCTCAGTCGGTTGGGTGTCCGACTTCGGCTCGGGTCATGTTCTCACGGTTCGTGGGCTCGAGCCCCGCGTCGGGCTCTGTGCAGACAGCTCAGAGCCTGGAGCCTCCCTCGGATTCTGTGTCTCCCTCCCTCTCTGATCCTCCCCTGCTCATGCTGTCTCAGAAATAAATAAAACATTAAAAATTTGTTTTTAAAAAACAGAGGTATCCTCCCAGTTTACTGGAGACAGGGGTTCACCAGGTAATGGAGAGCGGGGTCAGAGCTGGGAGAGTGGAGAAATCTGGAAAATGACTCTTGCACTGATTTAGAGGAAGTGAGATTTGACAGGTGCTAGTGAGGATTTCTTCTTCATAGAATAAGAATCACACAAAATATCATATTTTAATCTCTTCCAGAAGAGCATATCAAATAGGAACTCCCATTTTGTGTGTCTGTATACTTTTGCATCTAAGCATGGAATCGATTTATTTTTCTTTTTGTTGTTTTTATTGTTGTTTTCGAGGTTTTATTAAGTTGAGGTAAAATTTTCATATGTCAAATTCACAGATGATCATAAGGGTGAATTTTTAAAGGACTTTATGTTTTAGAACAGTTTTTGGGTTACAGCAAACTGGGATGGAGGCCTAGAAGTTTCTCATCACCCTGTGCCTCCATGCACAGCCTCCCTCTCGGTCAACACCCCAATCAGACGGTACATTTGTTACCAAGGATGGACGAAACTACGCAGGCACATCAACATCCCTCGGAGTCTATAGTTCCGTTCCTGGTTCAGACCTGGTGGTGTTCATTCTGTGGGCGTGGACGAGCTATAGTGATGTGGCCTGACCCCGTGGCATCATGCAGGGTATTTCACTGCCCCAAGGATGCTCCGGGCTCCACCTGCTCATCTCTCTCGCTGCCTCTCCAGCCCCTGGCAGCCACCAACAGTTGTTCTGTTTCCTCAGTTTTGCTAAGGGTGGTTTTGACATTCTACTAAATGCACACAGCCCCAAGCCGCCGTGCCAGTGTATTCACTTCCTGCTTCTGCTGTCACAAATTACACAGACTTGGCGGCTGAACCGGTGCATATTTATTCTTTCACAGACTGGCTGCCAGAAGTCCAAAATGGCTTCACTGGACCACAAGTCAAGGTGTTGACAAGGCCTGGCTCCCTCCAAAAGCCCTGGGGCAGAGTCTGTTTCCCTGCCTTTCCCAGCTTCTGGAGACTGTCCACACCCGCAGCTCACACCCCTGCCTCCCACTGCCTTTCTCCCCTTCTCCCAGGACCTCATCCACTTCTCTTCTGTCTTCACACCTCCTTCTGCCCATCTCTTGTAGGGCGCACCAATCCAGAAGGATCTCATCTGCAAAGCCCCCCTTCCATACAAAATACCATCTCCCAGCCCGAGGAACCCACCAGCTCGGGGATCGGAACTGGGATGTCTTTGGAGGCCCCCATTCAGCCTTCCATACCCGTCAAGATATAGAAACATTTCCATCACCCTGAAAGCTGTGTAATTCCTACCAGAGATGGACACCAACCCGCCCAGGCAACCATGGTTCTGGTTTCCGTCAACACGATTGTCCATTCTTACTCAGCTGTCCTGGGCAAGTGTCCTTCAGCCAGCAGTTTCTAGGACTCATATGCTGCTGTGTGAATCAGTGGTTCAAGCCTCTTTATCCCTGAGCAGCATCTATAGTGTGATTGCATCATAGTTTTTCAGTCTGTTTTCCTACTGGTGGGCACTTGGACTGCTTACAACCTTTGGAGTTATGAGAGAAGTTACTATAAACATCCTTGAGCAAGTCTTTTTGTGGACAGACTTCCTTCATACGTCTTCAGTAGATACCACAGTGGTACCACTGAGTCATATAGTATAGGTATATTTTTACCTTATAAGAATCTGCCAAAAGTTTTCCAAAGTGATAGAACCATTTCTCACTCCCTCGGCAATATATGAAGGTTCATGTTGCTCTCTAACCCCCTCCACAGCTGGTGTGTTTAAATGTCTAACTATAGCAAATTGTAGGACCACACCGTGATATTAATCTACATTCCCTGGTTATCTAACATTCCCATGTTATCTAACATGTTAAACATCTTTGTATGTTTCTATACACATGTGTATCTTCTTTAGTAAAACATCTGCCTGTCATTGAACCATTTTTCTTTGGTTATCTATTTTTTACTCATTCATGTGAGTAGTTTATATATTCTGTTTATGAGTCTTTTGTTGGATATATGTATTATGAATATCTTCTCCCAGCCTATGATTTGCCTTTGTGTTTTCTTAATAATATATTTTTTAAAAAGATTTTCAAGTTTTGACACAGTTTGATCTTCCAATTTGTTCTTTATTGGTTAGTGTTTCTTTTTTTCTCCTTAAGAAACCTTTGCCCACTGAAAGGTTGCAAAATATTCTCCTGTGTTTTCTTCTAAGAGTTTTATAGTTTCGGCTTATATTTGGAATGTGAATCATAATTTATTTATATGTGTAGTGAGAGATAGGGATAGAAGTGGTTGGTTATTTCCATTTGTTTATTCTGTTGTTCCAACATCACTTAAAAAAACACCCTTTCTCCATTTAGTTTCTTTAGAAATTTGTCAAAAGCAATTTATCATCTACTTGTTGTCTGTTTCTGAGCTATCCACCTGTTGCCTTGTTGCAATTATCTATACCACAGTCTTTATTACTGTGGATTTTTAAGTAAGTCTTGGTATTAGGTAGGATGGTTCCTCTTCTTTATTCATCCTAACCAACAATATTTGTGCAATTCAAGGTCCTTTGCATTTCCATATAAATTTTAGAATTCACTTGTAAATTTTTATAAAAACAGCCTATTCGTATTTCAGTTGGGGTGTGTTGAATCTAAATAATAATTTGTGGATATTTCATTTCTTAACAAAATGAGTCCCTAAATTAATGATAGTCATATTTCTCCGCATGTACTTAAGTATTTTTAATTTCACAATTCTCTCCCAATTTTATAAAATTTGCTTCTGAATATTTTATATTGCTTAATTCTATTATAAATTAAGTTTTATTTCATTTTCTGCTTGCTCGATGCTAGTATTTAGAAATATAATTAATTTTTATATTTATTTTATATTTTATGGCCTTGCTAAATACACATATTATCTCTAGTAGTTATTTTGTATATCCCTTAGAATTTTCTGCATAAACAATTGTGCTATGTGTGAATAAAGCCAGTTTTATTTCTTCTTTTCCAATTGGTATGCCTTTTTATTTCTTTTTCTTTGATTGCACTAGCTAGTTGCTCTGATGGGATGTTAAACTTAAGTGGTCAGAAAGAACATCCTTGTTTTCTTGTTCCTGATTTTAGGGGACTAGCCTTCAATATTTTCCATTCAGTGAGCTGTAGGTTTTTCATAGATGCCCTTTATCAGATTGAAGAAGTTGCTTTTTATTTATTTATTTTTTTGTATTTGCTAAAGTTTTTATCAAGAGTAAGTGTTTTATTTTGTCAAATGTTTTTCTGCATTTATTGAAATGATCATATAATATTTCTTCTTTATTCTGTTAATATGTTGGTTTATATTGATGGGTTTTTCAAGTGTTAAACCAACCTTTGGATTTCTGAAATGTATTCTACTTGGCAATGTTATATTATCCCTTTACTTTTTCATGTTTTGGTATTAGGGCTGTATGGGCTGTATGAATAAAACCAATGGGAAAGTATTTCTTCATCTCTTATTTTTATAGAGTTTAAGTAAGTTTCTATTATTTCTTCCATCAATCTAGAATTCACCATTTGGGCTCAAGTTTATCTTTGTAGTAAGGTTTTTTAATAGTCTTCAGTACAAACGTTCAAATTTTAAATTAGACATATAGCTATTTAAATTTTCTATTTATTTTAATGTCAACTCGGTAAGGTGTCTGTCAAAGACTGTCCATTTCATCCAAGTTATCAAATTTATTGGAATAACCTTGTTTCTAATACTCCATAATAAACCGTCTAAATTATGTAAAACTGGCAGTGATACTCCCTCTTTCCTTTTTGATGTTTTCTGTTATTTGTTCTTGATTAGTCTCACTATGGATTTTACTATTCTTTACAAAGAACCAATTTACAGTATTTTGTCTTTATTGCTTGTCTTTCCCTATTTATTTCAGTTCTTTACTATTTTCTTTCATCGTATTTATTTGGGTTTAGTTTACTTCTCTTTTTCTAGTTTCTTATGTGGAAACACAGGGAAAGTTTAAACTACTGTCCTTTTCTAACATCATCATTAAAAGCATCATTAAAGTCCCCTGTATATGCTGCTAGCATTGTAGTTATTTTCATAAAATTAAAATATTTTCTAATTTTCTTAGTGTTTTCAACTCTTACCAGTGACTTACTTAAAGTGAGTTGTTTAGGGGCGCCTGGGTGGCTCCGTTGGTTAAGCGTCCAACTTCGACTCAGGTCATGATCTCATGGTTCATGGGTTCGAGCCCCGCGTCGGGCTCTGTGCTGACAGCTCAGAGCCTGGAACCTGCTTCTGATTCTGTGTCTCCCTCTCTCTCTGACCCTCCCCTGCTCACTCTGTCTCTCTCAGAAATAAGTAAAACATTAAAAAACTTTTTAAGTGAGTTGTTTAATTTTTAAGTATTTGCAAGCTTTTCTAAATTTTCTTGTAGTTGATTTTTCATTCAATTCCTTTTTGATCAGAGAACAGAAACTATAAGGTTTCAGGTTTTTAAAAGGTACTGAGACTTATTTTATGACCTAGCACGTGGTCTATATTGGGAATATTTCAGTTGCTCGTGAGAAGCATGTCTCCTTCCTAGTTGTGTGGAATGTTCTACAAAAGTATATTGAGCCGTGAACAACAGCATCGTTCAGTTTTCCGTATCCCCACTGGACTCTTTCTAGCTGTTCTGTCAATTACTGCGAAAGAAGTGTTAAAAGTCACCAGTGGTGGTTTTACATTTGTCTATTTCTCCCTTCATTCCATCGGTTTTCTTTTCATACATTTTGAGGCTCTGTATTTAGATACATTCACATAGTGATTCCTATGTCTTCCTGAAAAACTGACCATTTTATTATTGTAAAATGTTCCTCTTTATCTCTGGTAACAATCATTGTCTTTAAGTATACATTGTCTGGTGCTAAACTGGCCACATCAGCTGTCCTGTACTTATTGCATGGCATATCTGTTTCCATAATTTTACTTTCCACCTATTTTTTTATATTTAAAATCTCTCTCAAGCAGCCAATAGTAAGTCTTATTTTCCATTTGGTCTATTTGGATAATGTCTGCATTTTAATTTGAATATTTGGCTCATTTATACTTAACATAAATACTGATATGGTTCGATTCACATCTTAGAACCCGAAGTATGTCATGCTAATGAGGCTAAGCTATCCTGATAAATGAAAACTAGATAAAGAAAAGCTAAGGAACTTCAGCTTATCATCAGCTATCTCTTGGCCACCAGCAGACCTGTCATCCATCCATAGCTGAATGACAGCCCTTCAGAGATCAGCTGAACTACCTCCGATCAGAAGAACCACCCAGCTAACCCATAGAACTATGAGTTAAATAAAATAGCTATTTTTTTAACTACTAAGTTTTGAGGCTTTTTATTACACAGCCCAAACTAACTTTTAATATTATCTCACCGACCACTGTTTACTTAATTGGCTGCTCTAACTATACCTTCTTTTCATTGTCCCATCTCCAAGTTAGTCCAATTGTCTCTCTGAATGGTGCTTCTCTCGTGTTATATGTCCATAGAAAATCTGTTAAGACCAGTTCTGACAAAACAAAAGAAAACAAAACAAACAGAAAACTACGGTTAAATTTTATCCACTAAATGATTTCATTTGAATATGTTCAACTTCTAAGATCTCTGCTCACCTTCAATAAATGACATGTTTTCTCACATAATTCCAAATCACCCACCTAAACCTTCATTTTAATCATTAGGAGACTGTTTTTACCCATTGTTGACTTTCCCCCTTTCTGCAAAAAAAAGATCTCTAATAATCCATCAGTTTCAGTACCTTGTCTAAGTAGCCAAAAATATCACCTATGCTTATTTTTGAATGATATTATTGAATCAGTATATAGATAGAAGTTATAATGTTCCTGTGAAAAATTAATAGTGCCAAAAATCAAAATATATAGAAATACCCATGTACTTACAGATGGTTGTCCTGAGGTTGCTTTTGCCGAGAATAAAACTATGCCAGGAAAAGAGTGGGACCCATCAAAAATATGGTTGGTCATTAATCCACAAATCTCTTAAATATAATACATTTTTATATATATCTTGGGGGCACACCATCATCAATATGTATCACTGATGACAAGATAACCCTGAAGCTCACTTCCATCATGCTGCCAGGTCACAATGTGAATACCCGCTATGCCACCACCTGCCCAGGGGGCACCAAATTCTGGTCATCTTGTCAATATCTGTAGGGGTTCCCATGCCCTTACTTTTATTACTGTATGGAGCAGGGAGATTTTGCACATAAATATTGTTAATACTTCATGTGTAAATAAAAAAGAAATAAAATTCAATTTAGTAATGTTTTGGAGCCCTAAATTATTTTCTCCCTAAATTATTTTCTCATGTAAAATCCAGAGTTCCTAAGAAACAACCCAGGAGACTAGAATATTAGGTACTGTTTTTGGCTAAACTGCATCTGTTTTCATGCCCTCACATTCTCAAAGCACAATGTTTTATTTATGGGAACTCTATATAAAACTTGCAAAACTGAACAAAAATAAACAGATATGGTTTGTCTTTGGAGTCATGAGAGTTCAACAGTTACCAGTTCAACACTGTGTTCATAGGACCTTCTCAAAGAACGTCAAGGTAGACATGGCCAAGATGGACAACGCAAGCCATAACCCCCCCTCACCTGAGCCATAGAATCGTTGTCTTGGACCTGACAACGTTAGAGACTCTGAGCGCCAGTTTCAGCAGGAGGCATCCCAAGGGAGTGGGAAATAAGATTCCTGGCTTCTAGGTCCTGAATCTACAAACCGTGAAACTCAGAACATCTGGAAACGTTGAGTTGTGTGTTGCAAGACAGAGGTGGAGGAGTGGACAGAGGCCTAGGAGCAACGTTTGCCAGCCAGCTTGGCTCTGGGAAGAGCTCACACTCCATCCATCTCCTACTCATGATAGCTGTTGGGCGCAACCACCGAACTCTAGGACCTCAGCCAGTGTTAGCAACCAGAGATTGCTTTTCACATTTACTTCATAGATTTTATTCTGAAGTTTCTAATTATTTATGTATCCCTGCAAAGTCTGGAGACATGCACACAAGGACCGAAGGTGGTCACAGTTTCCCTTAGACAAGTAGAGTCAGTGCACACCACTTTTAGAGTCTAGTTCTAGGGACACAAGGCCGAGCTGCAAAGCTCTTAGAGGGCGTGAGAACTCACGGTCAGTCAACAGCAAATACCACAGAGAAAACAAAAGCTTAGTTTAAAGCAAAAGAGATTCCCAGTGGCACATGCTCTCGTCTAAGTAGGGCTGCCACGATTCCTTAATGCAGTTTTCCACTCCCTCGCTCACGTGGTCACCCTTCTCTGAACACCTTTCTCTTCCTCCATTTCTTTTCAGGATTTAGGGAATGACAGTTGACATATTACACAAACGTGGACTCCAGGAAATGCAGAGAATAGAAGCAAAGTACCTCATCCTTCACACAAATTACCAGAGATTTCTCAGGTTAGGTGGCTTCTGGGTACTGGCATTACTGCCCTGCTTCAATACAGGAAGCAGCAGGCTGTCAGCGGCGGAACCGCAGCGAGCTCCCACTCCCGCCCAAAACTCTGAGTATCCCTGGAACTCCAAAACCCTCCGGTTCGAAAGGCCTCGACTGGAGGTTTTATGGTTCCCTTATAGCTCTAAAGTCTCTCTTCTCAAGTGCTATAGATTATGCTCTGCCCTGGGGCACAGGAAGAGCCTGGGAGGAGCCGGGGCGTCGCACCCCATGATAGGACAGAGGTCTGGTTGCTCTCTCACTACAAACATTTCAGTGCAGCTTCGCAACTGAAAGAACTATGAGATACCTTCATTGTTGCTAGAACACTCCGTCGAGATGCTGCCTCAAAGGTTCTTCCCGTGAAGCACTGACCGTTTGTTGATAAGAACCTGAGAATTCTGGCTGAAACTCATGGAATCAACCTATGAGGCCCCTGGTGCTGTGATTTGAGAAAACAAAGGTCCACAGTGGCCAGTGATGAAGCATAGGGAGACCCACAAGTGTTCAATTCGAAGACCTCTGAACACATTCCCTGGGGTCCAGTGGAAGTGCCTGGTGACAGGCAGGTATGAGCAATGGGTACCTGCACTCCCCAGGCTTGGCCCCAGGAGATAAGCCAAATGTTGTCTTCTGCAACACATCATGCTCACTCTTCATGGTCGCACAGCTACAGACACATCTTCCTGGGGCTGATAATCCCTTTCAGAAGAGGCTCCTTACAGTGACTCCCTCCACACTAAGATTCTCATCGTTTCCCCCAATATCCCCAAGTAGCAACGTGTTACTCTTTCTTCTTTGCTTCTTGGGATCTGAAAACCAACATCTGATGCTAAGCTCCTCTTCTTTGCCATGCTGAGGATCAGGATCCAGAGCATCCAACCACAACACTGTCTGGACCTGTTCAGCCTTCTAAGAATGTGCTGGCAACAGCCAGTTCCCAAACAGGCTATGTTCCCCCTGCAAAGCTGCCAGGTGCATCACCCCACCGCTGGGAAGCAGAGGTGTGACAAAAGCCCTTCCCCTTTGAAAGGGGCAGATTTTATACTAATCTTACTATTTTAGATCCAAAGTAAATCTATTTTATTTTATTTTATTTTATTTTATTTTATTTTATTTTATTTTATTTTATTTTATTTTATTTTATTAACGTTTATTATTGAGAGACAGAGAGAGATAGAGCATGAGCAGGGGAGGGGCAGAGAGAGAGGGAGACACAGAATCCAAAGCAGCTCCAGGCTCTAAGCTGCCGGCACAGAGCCCGATGTAGGGCTCAAACTCACAAACCGAGAGATCACGACCTGAGCTGATGTTGGACCCTTAACTGACTGAGCCAGGTGCTCCGAAGGTAAATTTATTTTAATATGTAAAAACTAATACTATTTTAGATTCTTAATATATTTTTAAATTTCTTTTCTGAAACTGTTTTTAGCCTTACTGAGAAACACCACCCTATGAGTTATGTTGATAAAAAAGATAAATTCCCACTCATCGCCCTCCTTATATCACAGGCCATGTTAATTATTTTCCATTTATGAGCTACCAGATGCTCACAATAACCCTATCCGATAGGGGGAATCACTCCTACTTTATAGAGGAGGAAACTGGGAACTTAAAACTTGTTCACGGTCACACAGCCAGGCTATGGCCCAGGGTATCCTGGGATGCTGACCCGAGAGCCCACTTCACCCCCCCCAGCCTTGGCTCCCTGCTCCATCCCCAGTGAACACGCAGTTCATGCCATTATGCTCATGGCCTTCTTTGATCTGGGAACACAAACCCCTCAGAAATAGTACTGAGAGACTGGCTTCACACATTGCAGCTGACCTTTTGTCACGACTTACCTGGGGTAAGAGGCACATATAGAGGGCGAGAGACCTGCCTGTGTTGTCCATTAGCAGCAAAGCTAGGAGTTCCAACACGTATCTCTGTAACCGTGGACAGGCCAAGTCAGACTGCACCCACTCAGAAGAAGGTTGACACTCTGCCTGTGAAGGAGAACACAATTTCCTGAGTAAATGGTACAAGTATTTGCATGTATTACTTAACTGAAGTTTCTATAAAACATCTTTTACTTTATCGGTTAAATTTGTACAGAAATATTAGAAAATGTTCTACGGAAAGTATGCATTATACAGTTTATGATATTCTTCACCTAAGGCCTCAGCGATGGGTAGTTACAGGTGTGCACAGGGCCTGTGGGCTCCAGCAGCTCCGCCCGTGGGCTGAATTTGTCAGCTTCTCTGGGGGCCCCAGGCCCAACACCAGCCAAGCCCAAGTTCGGTGAGGTTGGGTGGCGCCTTACAGTGGCTCAGAGCAACTGTGTGCCCTCAGGCTTCTCCCTGTGTTATCTCACAGAGGGAAGAAACATCATCTGAAGTTCACTGTCAGAGAGATGTGGAAAGATGACCAACATGTGGAAGAGGTCCGGGGGTTTGCTCTTCCAGAGCCCCTTGCTCTGGCCTCTCTCAGCAACATGTGGGGTCCTGACTGGCACTTCTACAGAAGGACGTGGCCATGAAAGAGCCACGTGTTTAACTGTCTCCGGTGGCTGGGTCTCAGCTACATCCTCTGGGTCTAACTATATTCATTGGCCAAGTGCAGCTGGAGCCACATGCAAAGGAAAGAAAAGCTGGCAGAGTCTGACATTTTAAACATGGCAATTTCATACCAGATCTACCTTGGGAAAAGGTGCTTCCATTGAAGTCCAAATGATCAGCATCCATTAGTTGGAATCTATAAACAGGCAGAGGGAATCCACTTCAGGCCCACAGGTAGCCTAGGTATGGCTCTCGATGGCCAAGGCACGAATCCCAGTGTGAAACCCCACCTAGAAAAAAACCCTGGGATGAACAAAGGGAGACGGGAGGCATGGTGGTTCAGGGCACCAACTGAAGTCCAAAGATGCTTGCTTGTCCTGGAAACGAATATGCATTACCTCATTACCCCAGACCCACAGGACAAATGACTTCTGAGCAAAGAAACAGGAAATTGAGACAATCATTTCCTGCTTCTGTTTCTTTCTTTTATATATTCTGCAAATGGGAAAAAAGAGTCACTCAAGTTTATAGAAAAGTTTGGGAATCCTATTCTCAAGAGTCTCAAGAGTCTATTATTTCTTTTATTAGAAAGAAAAATGAATCAAACTTTAAAAACATGGAATTCACAAGATAGCATACGGTGTGGTAAGAACTCCCCAGCACCTGTCTGTGGGTGCCCAGCCCCACGGCCCCAAAGCAACCCCAGTGCACTGCCGCATATCTTCTTACTCTGAGGTCTCTCCTTCATTGAGAGGTGGAGAATTTCTGTGCAAGAAGGAGTGAGTGACCTCGCCTGCCTTTGGTTAGATGCTCAGTGCCCCTGGAGAACAGCCCAAGTCCGGCTGCAAACAAAATCCTGGACTTCAATCACGCTCTCATAACTAGCACGTTCTGTATTGATTGTATGTGTCCAAAAGTAGAGTATGTATGAAGAGCCTAAATTATGCTGGGTCAAATCGAGAGATGCTGTGTCAGAGCCCGGGGCGAGGCTGGCCTTTCTCCAACCTCCCTGCAAACACAGTGCGGGCTGTTTATATCCTAGTGCTTTTTCTGTCACTTCCTAAGCCACCGTGGGGAAGATGAAAAATTCTAGCAGCAGAATGCATAAGTAATTCGGCCAGATGCCAGGAAAGTGGCCAGTGGCTCTGCCGCCAGAACTTACGGTACAATTTTGCCTTTATTTGGTGCCAGAGGAGGAAAGCAAACCTGCAAGCAAGATGAATGGAGGCTAACAATATCTTTCTCGATGAAAAGCTCAGATTTCTTTTTTTGTTTTTTAATGTTTGATTTATTCCTGAGAGAGAGAGAGAGAGAGAGAGAGAGAGAGAGAGAGACAGCATGAGCAGGGGAGGGTCAGAGAGAGAGGGAGATGCAGAATCTGAAACAGGCTCCAGGCTCTGAGCTGGCAGTCAGCACAGAGCCCGACGTGGGGCTCGAACCCACGAACCGTGAGATCATGACCTGAGCTGAAGTCGGATGCCTAGCCGACTGAGCCACCCAGGCGCCCCTCAGATTTCTTTTTGAATGTCGGATCTGGTGGCCAGGAGCTGTCTCCTCACATTCTGTTGCTGAGGAAGAAACCCCTCTGGCCGTGCAGCGACCCCGGGTCACACCCACGAGCACCTCCCACAGGGCTCTGGCGTGATACACGGCTCATCTAACCAGCCTTCACTAAACATGGACGTACAAGGGTGCCAGACACAGGGCCCCCAGACCCCTCCTATCGGCCGCACGCCTCTGCTCTGGTTTACACACAGCCTGTGCCCAACGCCCCTGGCCACCGGGCAGATTCCGCCGCAGAGAGGCACTTGAGGGCTCACACTTCCCTAGACCTGCTCCCTCTTCTCTGCGGACAGCAGATTCTACAGGCATCCATTTGTCGTCCTTTTCTGAAAACAATATAAAAATTAGGTCCCTTGGTCTTTTTCTCCTCAGATAATCACTACTGCAGCCATGACTTGGGTTCCAACGTGAGGGCTTATCTCTTCCAAAACAAGCTGATAAGTTGCAAGGCAGTAGGAAACTTGGATCTCAGAGGATAAAAAGCCAATAGAATTTTTTTATTTTTATTTTTTTATAGAGATGAGAAAATGTTTTGTCCAAATGACCGAGACAAGTTCCGCTGCCCTGACATGGGGTCAGGCACCAGCCTGGTGCAATTTGCTGTGGTCTCTGACCCCTGGACATTTCACCGCTGCTCCTAACCTGAAACATGTGATGGAGGCCATGCAGAGGTGCTTCCAGAAGCTGCCTGCACCCAGGAGGAGAGCTCTCTCCTGTGGCTGCAGCCCCAGCCGCGCCCTGCCCAGGCCACTCCCGCCTTCTCGCCTGCACACACAGGCCTCGGTGCCCCCACGGGACAGGCGAGAGTCCAGATCTCACACCCGGAGCGCCCTCGCTGCCTCCTGGCCACAGAGCTCCCCACACACGGGCAGGGCTGGCCGCAACGTCTCCGCTGTCAGTACCATTATGCATGTGTGCATGTCGGTGACATCAAAGCCCCGAACACTCCCCTCGTGTGTTGGTTGACAGGTCTGAATACAACAGAAGGTCATTTAGTTAAAAAGTGAAGAATCATTTACTTGAGTGAGCACTGAGTCACCTCACGACACAGCTGAATTTGCATGGAGATGAATGGCTCCTAAGAGACGTTCTAATTTTGCTTTCTTATTTCACAGTCGAGGCCTCGGAGGCCCAAGACGGGAAGGCGCTCAGCAGGGTCAGAAAGAATGAGTGGCCCTGGGACCCGCCCCAGGCTTGAGCGCTGCGACCTCTGCGGGGGCCGTGACCCACACCTGAGACGGGCCAGCTCGGAAGACACGGGCCCGACCCTCGCTTCACGCCCAGGCCCCGTCCCGCTGGAGCCATGTGCGCCGCTGAACACGCTCATTGTCGCCTGCGCTTTTCGCTGCTTCAGACCCGCGGCAGGTGGTGTAGGAACCCACGGGGTCTCCGCTGCCGGCCTAGATCTGGGTTTCCCACGGTGCTCAGATGAGGGTGGGTCGTAAAGGAACCTATTCCTTGAGCCCCGACCAATTCCCATCCTGTAAATATCTATTCAGCGAGGAGTCAGAAATCCACCTGAACTCTCTTACATAATATGGAAAGCATAAGCCATCATTGAGACCCTCAGTATTCATTCCGTGTTGTGCAGGGAACATTGACAAATACAAAACTCGGGGCATAGTGCCTTTTGGGTAGGCGCTTTCCGGTGATCCCCGTCAAAGAGAACCATCCTCTTCGAATGCAAACAGCTAGTTTGATTAATTAGGCCAGTTGGATAACCTTTCTGTGATAACCATTATTACTCTGTTTACATAGGTTCTTATATGGAGGTAGCACTTTCGATATCACCTATGTAAGTGGTTTTTATTTGAAAAGAATTAAAAGTCTAAAAATTTCTACTATTGGTGCTTAAACTGAGCAAAGTATTTCATTCAGAAATATTTATGGAGTGTCTCTTATGTTCCAATATTCAGCCCCACATGGAGTAGTCAATAGAAAACAAAACAGATATATTCTTCCTCTTAACATGCTCCCAGTCTGGAAAGAGAAGCTGGAAGCCTTTCCTGACCGCATACCTCGTCAGACGTTTCCACCGGGCAGCCCCAAGCTGGGGCACTTATCTGACCCTGTGTGTGTGCTCTGCAGAAGTGAGCATGATGTCCTTTGTAACACGCACACACCTGGGGCTGAGGCCTGAGGAGCCAGAGGTGACCTGATATTGTCAACCGGAACACGGCCTCAATGTGTGTCTTCTCCGTTTGAACTGAAGTCCAGATGTTCTGCAAGCACAACGGATCTGTGTTGTACCCTGGTCACAAAAGGGGCAGAGCTAGTGGTGAGGCCGCCGGAGCCCCGAGGTTCTCGTGAGCTGACCGCCCCCCCCAAACACCCAGGAGCACGT
Source organism: Proteles cristata cristata (assembly GCA_017311185.1). NCBI lineage: Eukaryota > Metazoa > Chordata > Mammalia > Carnivora > Hyaenidae > Proteles > Proteles cristata. The sequence continues at coordinate 79,380 of JAESUZ010002227.1, forward strand.
GCCAGGCTCACTCTCAGATCCAAGGGTGACATAGCTGGAGTGTGGACTGTGTCGCATCCATTCCTTGTGACATCTTCCTGGACAAAACTCACCGCATAGGGTTTCAGTCAATATTCTCAGGTGACAAATCTTTTGTTGAGACTCACAGGATTAAGTTTCAGTTCTGCCACTTGCTTCTTAAGGCATCACAAAGACGTTATTGAGGCTCCAGGACCAGATTTTCGTGTCTCTAAGCACAGATAATCATCACACTTCCCAACTGGAGGCTTGAGGGAGACCCTGCGACCCCGTGTCAAACGCACACACGCTTCTGCTTCTGTGCTCACAGCATTTCATCATCTGACACGTTACCCCATTTACCCGTTTGTGGCCCTTCCCTCTCACTGGCGTGTCGGTCCCACGGACTCGTTGCTGCTTCCAGTCCCCAGAACAGGCCGCTCCATAAACGTCTGCCGAACGAAGGAGCGTCTGTCTCTAGCTTAGTGAAGCGGTTGGCATGTAGCTCACGCCTGTGAGTGTTCGTGGCCGTGGAACGGGGCCAGGAGCCAGGACCCCCCTCCCTCCAGGTGCCTGCAGACTTACGTAATCATTGGCCGGCTGGAGCACAACACCTGTGTATTCATTCTCTGGCCCAGATATATACCTCCTGCATCAGTCACAAAGCCAGGCTGGGTTAATGGAAGCCCAGGTCCCTGGCCAAGGTGGCTTGTCTGAGGCTCTCTTCTGTCCAGGGTCGTCAGAGGAAGGCAGTGACTTAAATGCCAAAATGAGGTGAACTTCAGGCTGGAGCTGAAACTCACATTTGCTGCTCCATCCCTTTGCTTGACAGAGATCAGCCGGGCCTTCCTGCACAGGGACTCTCGAACTGTTTTAAGTTACTGTGCGTAAAGACAGAGAAGGCAAAGGGACATCTGTCTGCTCAGACCTTCAGTCTGTCCCTGCCCCGCTTCCCGCTTCTGCGTCCTCTGCTCTGGACCAGCTGGTGTCTGGCTGGGCCCCAAGGCGCCCACGTGGCCAGCCCCCCTCAGGCATAATCTTGCTGCTGCACCACCCCATGTACCCCCAGCATCTGACCAAACATCCCACTCCCTGCGACTGGAGGTTTATTCTAAGTGTACTCCTCAACCATCATTTCAAGGGAAACCAACAAGAAAAGAAGATAAATACACGTGTCCATCTGGCCATCTTAAACCAAAGCCACACCACCGTTTGTTTCTCTACACTGTATTATCAGTATAAAACCAATTCTCTCGGGGAGCCTGGGTGGCTCAGTCGGTTAAACGTCCGACTTCGGTTAGGTCATGATCTCACGGTTTGTGGGTTCGAGCCCCATGTCGGGTCTGTGCTGACAGCTCAGAGCCTGGAGCCTGTTTCAGATTCCGTGTCTCCCTCTGTCTCTGACCCTCCCCTGCTCACGCTGTCTCTCTCTCTCTCTCAGAAATAAATAAAACATTAAAAAATTTTTTAATAATTCTCTCTTCTCATATTCTTTTATTCTCTTGAGACAGATAGAGATAGAGATGTAGGTACGCAGATCATTCTGTCTATCCAGCAGGGAAGAGTGTATATAACTGAATTCACTGTTGATAAGAATGCTGTCTTATCCCTTTTCATATCATTTTCAGTTTACATGGGAATCAACTGGCACACTTATTTGAAAAATAAAGAGCTCCGGGCGGTAGCCAGACCCTGACCCAGTGGTTCTGAGAAGGCCTAAAAATCTGCATTTGAAAGCTCTGCCAATTCATCTGACACTAACGGTTTGCAGTGAGCATATTTTGCAAAATAAATTCCAATGTTTTATGTAGAACATATTCAATAAATACATGTTGACTATTTCACATTTAAAAATACCATTTTTCATTCCTATTTACAAACAAGAGAATAGAATACAATTAGTGAAGCAGAAAAGTAACTCTTTGAAAGGTATAAGATGGTAGAAATATCTCCAAGACAGCCAGAGTCAGACTAAACCGTGCAACAAGTGGTCTTGAGGCTCAAAGGCTCCCTGCCTCCACTCGGTATCGGGGAGTCTGGGCCTGGGTGTCTCTCCACGTAGATCATCTGGGGTTTCTCTGAGACACATGAGACAGAGGGGGGTCTTCCCAGATGACTCACAACCACAAGCAGTGAATGTCTGCCACAGGAATCTAAAACTACCCCCAGTGACATTTTTCTCACTTTGCAGAGATCATGAGGCACTTCAATACTATTGAAACCCATTCAAAATGGTTATTGCCATCGCTGCTTTCTTACAAGGAACGTAGTCCTCCAGGAGCTTTCATCCATCTTCACAGCCAGAAAGGCATCATCAAACAGCCAGCCACTGGCCATAAAATGTACTAGGGAAATGGAGGGGAAAAAAATCACTCCAGTAAATCACAGTAACTATTTGTTGCTAAGATGTGGCAAAAGGTATCTGTTTCCCCCGCAAGACTGGCCATCCCCTCAGCAGGACTGAAGGAAATAAAGCCTGGGGAGCTCAATCACCTCTGACTTCGGCTCAGGTCATGATCTCATGGTCTGTGGGTTCGAGCCCTGCGTCGGGCTCTGTGCTGACAGCTCAGAGCCTGGACCTGCTTCAGATTCTGTGTCTCCCTCTCTCTGACCCTCCCCCACTCACACTCTGTCTCTGTCTCTCTCTCAAAAATAAATAAACATTTAAAAAAATTAAAGCTGAACACTTTGGGGTGGTTAGAATGCTGGTAAAAATGTAAAGACTTTTAAAAAATATCTTTTAAGAGAGAGTGCCTGAGTGGCTCAGTTGGTTATTCCTCTGACTTTTGATTTCAACTCAGGTCATGATCTCAGTCAGGGTCATGAGACCAACTCCCCCCTCCCCCCCAGTCAGGCTCCATGCTGAGTGTGAAGCCTGCTTACGATTCTTTCTCCCTCTCTCTCTGTCCCTTTCCTGATTTCTCTTTCTCTCAAAAAAAAATAATATATGATAAAAACAGAGAGGGAAACCATAAGAGACTCTTAAATACAGAGGACAAACTAAAGGTTGCTGGAGGGGAGGTGGGTGGGGGATGGGCTAGATGGGTGATGGGCATTAAGGAGGGCACCTGTTGGGATGAGCACTGGATGTTATATGTAAATGAAGAATCACTAAATTCTACTCCCGAAACCAATGCCCAACTATATGTTAGCTAACTTGAATTTTAAAAAAAAAAAAAAAAGAATACACACATACACATAAAAGTCCCCAAACCATAGCACAGAGGCTACACCAGCAGTGTAGCCCCACAGGGTGTGAACTCAGGAAGGCAATCACTTCTCAGGAAGGCAGAGATCACAGTTTAAATATGTGGTACTTAAATACAATCACACAGCTCATTCTCCAGCTAGAGGTTTTACATCACAGGCTCAAGATTTCCGTCATTGAACTGATATCGATACTGCTGATGTGCACCTAGCAGATCAATTCTTACAACGAACACCGGCAGCTTCTAATCCGCGTGAAGGAAAACATTCTATTCTCTCATTATTTGAGGGAAGGAGGCTAATATTTCTGTTGAGAACAAACTACTTTCTGTAACTACTGACTATCTGAAATAAATTGAGACGTAAAGCGATGCCTACTAGGCCATTGAACATCATCATGTTTTCAAGGGACTCAATTCACTTTGTCAAACCCATAGAATTATATCAAATCAACTATTAGTATAAAGTAATTAATGCACTTTTCATTTTATTATTTTGAAATTGTTACGGAGTTACTTAAAGAGATGTTTTAGCCTCTAGTAGAGGGAAATCTTGTACTTTGAAGACATATTCTTCAATTAAATGGCCAATCTGATTCAACATGGATTTTCAATCAGACTCTGAGTGACCACCTGCCAAGGAAAAATACTGATCTCTGGATAAGCAAGAAATTTTCAGGAGAAACCCTTAGGTAAAATAGAGGAGCTGTGTTTTATTTAAAAATGTATAAAAGATTCAGGAATTTATACTAGAAAGAGCAACAGAGAGAGCCAGAGACAGAGAGCAAAAGAGCTGTGTCTGCCTCTCAGTTTATACAAAGTGTGTCAAAACAATCCGGGACTCTCCAAACTATCTAGGAGGCCAAATGGAGCAGGGAGGAGCATCCTGATTTATTCTATATAAACACAAACTGTGGCTTTTTTCACAGTGAAAAGCAAAAAGAGATACTATATCATACTGTACTTTTAGATGGATATTAGTGAATGTTAGCCAATCATACGGTACAATAAATGTGTATCTTAAAAAAAAAGAGAGTCAGGAGAGGAAAAAATGCTAAGCAGAGGAATGGCTGGTGATAAAACCCCAGATTGAAGCCTCGTGGCCAGCAGAAAGACTGAACTGAATGCTAATTAAAGCTCCATTTAAAGGGAGGATAAATTAACAGAGTGGTTACCATAGCAACGAAGGGAATCTAAGGGATCAGAGTACCCCACATAAAAACAGGTAACTCGTGATTGATATACTTGTCAAGTAAATTTATCTTGACAATTCGCTGGACTGACTGTCACCTGATCACTTATTACCCTGTCTGGGTAAGACTGAGGCACACAGGACCATGCATTTTTCATAAATTACATCAAGAAATAAACTAAAATAAAATAGTGAATATATGTAAGACACATTAATTTTGTTGGCCACCAATAGGCACTGAGATTTCCCAGGCAACCTCAGCTTGAAAATTCATTCACTTCACTGAATGTCAGTGACAATTAAGCATTGGGGCCTTGGGTGACTTTGCTCTTGATCAGCCTCCTTCGCTTCCTAAAGCCTGGTTCTCTGAAGCCCCTGCTCAGACCCCACAGTGGCTCATCCCGAGTGGCCTCAGCTTTTACCTTTGCTTGTGGTGGTTCTGTGGGTGGCACGGCCCCTCTTCTGTCTTTTACCCCGTTGGTTACCCAGGAATGCTGTTAACCACTCAGATACCCAACTCTTGTGGGGGGAGGGTTGTTTGCTTTGTTCTGTGTTTTGTTTTTTTTTTTTTTTTTAATAAAATAAGCCTCTTGATGTGGTTACCTTTAAAAATTAGTGTAAGGGGGAGCCTGGGTGGCTCAGTTGGTTAAGCGTCCAACTTCGGCTCATGTCATGATCTCACAGTTTGTGGTTCAAGCCCCACATCAGGCTCTGTGCTGAACATTTGCTCAGAGCCTGGAGCTGCTTTGGATTCTGTGTCTTCCTCTCTATCTGACCCTTCCTTGCTCACGCTCTCTCTCTCTATCTCAGAAATAAAATAAAATTTAAAAAAATATGAAATTTCTATTTCTAAATTTTTTTTAAAAAAAATTAGCGTAAGAAACCATGCAGCCTAGTAGAAGAGGTACTGGAGTACACATCAGAAGCCTTGAATCTTGGCTTGATTCTGCTACTAAATAAGCTGTGTGAGCTTAAGAAACTTAACCTGTCGAAATAAACTCTACAAAGGGGAGAGCATGAGAATAGATCAGTAATTTTCAACTTTTATTTAAGAGTGAAACTTCTAAATTTTTTTGCTAAGTGTAAAATTAAGCAGAAGCCCAATTTGAAAATTAAAGCAGAGTTGTTCTAAATTAGGAAAGGGTTAGGGACGTAATGTCAGAAGACGTGGACTTCCCTGGAAATCACACAGCTCCTTGCAGCACTCGAAATATGGGCACCAGCTCCATGCAATATCCTATGATCGGTCAATGAATTCAAAACCACGAGGAATAAATGGAGGTTTTCACACAAAGACATGTCAATCACAAAAACCTCGGTGTCTGTAAAATGGAGGTGCCTGAGTTCTTGATGGAGGACATAAAAAGACAAGACTTTTGAGTTTTCTGTAATTTATTACAAAAATCTTTGCTAAATCATTTATTCTCAACTTCTAGGTCCCCTATGCCAGACATGATAGACTCATTTGTGGTTTGATCAGTATAGTCGTCAACTTTGAAAATAAAAAGTAGAAGCCTGGGGAAGTGGGGAGACGAGGGAAAGGGTGAAAGATCAGGTGGTATTATCTATACTGAATGTGAGATTAAGGTGTATGTGTTATGGAATTTCCAATGGAACCAATAGAGAAGAAAAGACAAAGCAATACTACATTTTCAGGGCAGAGGGAAAGAGAGTTGGAGAGGATCTTTGCCATACCGAGAAATCAACAGTTAAATCATTATTTAACATGATCTAATGTATTGAAAATAGGGTGAATTAGTGCTTCTAGCCTTTCATGTGAATGAGAACTTACTGGAATGCAGACTTAGATTCTCTAGGTGAGTGAGGTTGGGAAGGTTGTTCTTTGCATCCCTAATATTTCCCAGAGGATGCCAAGCTGGCCCATGACTTTGAGGGAGCAAGGTCTCAGATGGCATCAGCAGCAGCTGGTGGCCAGCAGTAAGCTGCAGGAGTGAGGTCAAGAATTGAACAGCCCTTGATGCATAGGGCACAATGTTCATACCCCAATGCTCATAGCAGCACTCTCAACAACAGCCAAAACATGGAAAGAGCCTAAGTGCCCATCAATGGACGAATGGATCAAGAAGATGTGGTTTATCTATATGATGGAATACTACATGGCAATGAGAAACAATGACATCTGGCCATGTGTAGCAACATGGATGGGCCTTGAGGGTGTGATGCTGAGCAAAATAAGTCAGGCAGAGAAAGACAGATACCATATGTTTGCTGTATAGGTGGATTAAGAGGAACTTAACAGAGGACCATGGGGGAGAAGAAGGGGAAAAATAGTGGGGGAGAGGGAAGGAGGCAAACCATGAGAGACTCTTGAAAGCTGAGAACAAACTGAGGGCTGATGGATGTGGGGGAGGGGAAGGGGGTGATAGGCACGGAGGAGGGCACTTGTTGGGATGAACACTGGGTGTTATATGGAAACCAACCTGACAACTATTTAAGAAAAAAAATAAGAGAGAGAGAGAACTGAACAGCCCCTAAGTCACATGCAGTACATAAACAGAATCAGGGTGTGTGCGTGTGGGGTTAGATCTCTTTGAGACTCCTTTATTTGCTCTGACTGATACAAGTCAATAGTTATTGGAAAAGAGACAGTGTATGCATAGAGAATGTGAACATAATGTAGAAGTGGCCTCTCCTCCAGAGAAGATTTTATAGAAAATTATGAAGATGATGATGATGGTAAGGATGTATCTTTCTTGAGTGACAGAAAGGAGGTACAGTAGACTTTTACATATTTCTCCAAAACCCTTTACCCTCACTGTCCAAAGCCCAAGTAAAATGTATCTAGAGTCTGCTTGGTTCGGAGGAGGCTCAAAAATGAAGAATTCCACATTCCACTCGGAAATGCAGGGAACACAACATCTTTGTTTACCTGCAAATATCACAACGTTCTCATACAGCTTATTACAACTTAAATATTAGCCTTTAAATAACTATCTTTGAAGTGTAAAGAAATTATCAAAATAATTCTAAAGTGTCCACAAGTGCTTTAAAAATCCATTTCTACAGTGACATAAATTTAAATTTACCCAAAAAATGAATAGTGATTTTCCTTATGAAGTGCTTATTTGCTTTAAAAATTAACCACAGATTCTTTAAATACCAAACATCCTCAGCATATTTAAGATTCAAGTCAACTTAAATTTCACCCATATTCTCAGGAATATACATTAGTAATTACAAGCATATTCTCAGTGTCAGCCAGTCATTCAGATGGAGTTTCTACAGACGCCAAACATTTGGAAGCATCTGAATGATTGATTCCATTTTTCATTTTCCATTTAAATGTTTTTGCCATTTGTAGAGTGGATACTGCTATAGTATATATCACTGTCTCAAAAATTAAATGCATTTTAAAAGATGGAGGAAATTATAATTACCACCCCCCTACATATGGGACTATTCTTTCACAAACCTGCTAGACATAAAGGTTCAAATAAAAGTCAAAAATGTAAAGAGCTGTTTTACTTCATGTACATGCAAATCATATTAGAATACAGCTGGGCCCAGGCAAGGCTTTGGGATTGATTTAAACTTGTATCCACTGTACTCCATCACTGTGATTTCAGCGTGCTGACAATAAAAACGGAATTTCTTCACGTTTCAGTGTTTGCATGAAACCCCTTGTCAGAAGTACTCATCAAGACTCAAGTAATGACACAGTCACAAGAACTAAGAGGAACTGGAAACCACTTTCGAATCTATCTGTTAATTTTAGCAGAAAACATCCCTTGAAACTGTGTATTTATGACACTTCAACTAGAAATGCCTTTAAAATGACACCAGTCAAGTCCTGGAGGGGCTGTTTCAATCTAGACCTTCATTAGATTCGTTATATCCTCATTAACATTATGGTTATTGATAACACTTCATAACATTTAGTAAGGGTCCTATCTGAAGAAAGCCAGATATCAAAGATTTGGAATAATGAAAATTATATTTACTTTCTGCCATATATATATTCAGCTTTTATTTTATAACATAAATGAAAGAGAATATCAATTAATAAAATGTGCACAGCAGTTGAAACATATTTTGATCCTAGTAAAGTCATAGCAATTTAAAGACACAAAAATAAAGTGCCCTTTTTAAAGGTGGGATCTCCCCTCAAACTCAAATGTTCCCACTCTGGGGCGAAAAGAATCACCCATTGCCATCTGCCAAAATCCTGTCGTACAAGATATTGTTTAAATTTTTGCCAAAACACTGTTAGAATAGGCCCTTTTATCCCTACTCTGTTAATGAGGTGCTTTTGTAAATAGGTACTAACAGTTATGTGTGAAATAACAAGAGTATAATACATTGTATTGCCTGCCAAATAGCAAGAGTCGTTATCATCACAGCATTCAGCTTCTCAGTAAAGCCTGACAAGAAAGGAAAAGTCAGGACCACCAGTGAAGGCACATCATGCCCAGCTCATGAGCCAGGTGTGCACAGGAGGCTCGGGGTGAGCACTTGTTGGCTTTAGACCCTTTAGGTCTTTAAAGCCTTTAAAAGGGTCCATTATAGACAGTGTAACTACCACCTGAGTGTGGTCATTTGTTTACAAAGAGGGGGAGCAAGGACCTTTTCTGGATACCTGCGTATGAGCTCAGTGGGGCCGCAGCACACCAGTCACACAGATTCCAGATCTACCTGGTGGCAGATCTTCTCTTTCCTCTCTGACACCCAGACGTTGCGAATGTGACAGCTTGCGCGTCGACACCCTTCCCATCTGCACTCCCCTCCGTCCAGGGCTCACCAAGAGGCAGCAACACGGACACGTTTGTCACCCCAACGACATGGAGACTTAGAAGGCACGGATTCTCCCTCTACAGCTTGTACATCCAGGAACGCAAAACAGCGACAGCTGAATGTGGGAGCGAATCAAGGGTTCCCGGCACCCTCCTTCGGGGAGAACACAACTGTTTCTGTGATGCCCATTGAAACTCTAAGTTCTATCAGAACCAGGGGTTAGCCTGTATTTGATGGGTGCTGAGTATCCCAATCCACTTTGTCTACTGGATTGCACTATAGTAGTGGCAAAAATAACAGAAGAAGTATTATTACCATAGTCAAATCTTCCCATGATTGTCAGAAGGGTGAGGTGAGCAAAACACAGATTGTTCTTATGAATTCATGTCCCTAACCAACCATCCATGTATATCATCTTCACCCAGAAGCAGGCTGTCTGCAACCTCACATTCTAGCAGTAACCCTCCCTCACTGGTAAGAACCACCACATGCTGCTCTGAGCCCTCACACTGATGTGAACCCTCACTCACTGGTGTGAACCCTCGCAAACTCTTCTGAGCTCTCACACTGGTGAGAATCCACACTCACTAGCATGAGCTCTTCCTCACTGGTGTGAGCCCTCACTCACTGGTGTGAGTCTTCATTCAGGGCTCTGGGATCTCACTTACTATTCTGATTGCCAGGTATATGGTAAGGCATATTTCTCTTATTCATACTGATTTCAACCTACCTATTGTGATAGAATGTGCTTGTTAAGGGAAACTTGGCTGAATGCTGACCAGTGGAGCACAACTCTTACAACCTTCCCCTCAGGCCAGATGCGGGGGACCCAGTGGGGACCTCCAGGCTCTCTGAGTGACAGAACAAAGAGACCACTCCCCACCACTAACTTAAGGGAAATTAAGTTTTATTTCATTAAGCCACTAAAATGTATGAATTGGTTGATAGAGTGGTTTTCTTATCCCCAAAAAACTACTACTTGGTTTGAGAATATCTTTGGAACACAGCACTTTTATGGCACGTTGAGAATGCCTACATTACATATGTCACTTTTGATCAGGATATTACATCTTCTCAGAGAAAAAATATACAGAATGTAGGTATATTGGTGTTGTTCCTCAGCATATATGACTATATTTTGTTCATATATTCCCATAGGTCCATTTATTCATGAGTTTGAGATGGATTTTTACCAAAGAATTGGGTCTTTTTTCCCATGTTGGTGCAGGGTGTGTGCATTTAAACGTGTTCTTGTGGCTGCCATTCGAAGATGTGATATCGGAGCCTCAAATGATAGGTACGTGTCACGAAGCTGTAACACCTCTTCACCAGCGGGATTTCATAACTAAACTAGTTCCAGGGAACGGCCAAGTCCGTGCTCCCTTAAACCCTCCCCATTAACAGCCATCTCCCTCTTGGCTGTGAGACAAGAAAACTGAGCGAGAGTGCACCAGTCAAGTTGTGGAGCATTCCAAGCCCTCAGACAAAACCTTTGGCTCCTCTCCTCTGGACTTGCACTGCAGTGTGGTTTTGCAGATGCAAAAGAATGTATCCCAAAAAATGAAAATTGAGTGAATATCCTTACAATAATGCGCTTCCTCTAGGTACGAGAGAAAGAATTTAGTAGAAAGTTGTATTTCATTCATCCAGAAAAAAAAAGGTTGAGAGCACACACACATGATTACTTATGAGAGATGACACTGATCACACTTGCACCAGGAAGATTGGTCCTGTTAGAGGTCTTGTCTTCGGAAATGCTTTACATACTTTCCAGTACATTCCCACTGTGCTAATAATGTATTGGTAGCAACAATAATAGAATACATGAAAGTTAAACATTAAGTTAACATTTTTATAGCACATAAAGTTAGTCTTTATGAAAGATAATTGTTTTTCTCTCAAATAAGATTTTATTTAGATTGTTAAATGATCAATATAATGGTTCATATAATAATTCATTTAGAAACATGCAGTTAATATATATCTATTTTAGAAGTATTTGAAGGCAGTTAAGAGTCATCTCAAATAAATTTTATACCTTTCAGGAAGAGACAAAAGTCATTGTAATTGAAACATTGGAGCTTTATACTGTTTATAAACTGAAAACATAACTTGCCCATTTCACAATATAGATCTACAATAAAAGTAGGTTAAATACAACTCTTCCCTCTCTTGTTAGTTTTCTTTCTATGATCCAACACACTGTTTTCAAAAAGGAAACAAAACTAAATCAAATCTAGCAAGAGTCACTTTTGCCAATGATGCTTAGAATATAGTGTTGCTGCCTTCACTGTTTTGATCCTTCATAACAGAAAGTTGTTCACCTGCTGAAGTAGGGAATTAAATTATTTCGTATGAATATATCACCTATTCTTGCATAGAAACAAATGATAAAATTCAGTGAATATTTCAGTGAATTATCTTCATGAAGTTCTTTGTAGGAACACTGAATTTTTTGTTTTCAGACTTTTTTTAGTAACAGTCATAGAATTTTACAGATTGAGACTTCAGGGATCATCCAATCCAACCTCCTGGTTTTAGAGGAAAGAAGTGGAGAGAGAGACTAAATCATTTTTCAAATTCAATTTCATATTTTCTTCTTTTTTTTAATTTTAATGTTTTTATTTTATTTTTGAGAGAGAGAGAGAGTTAACGGGCACAAGTGAGGGAGGGGCAGAGAGAGAAGGGTGGACAAAGGATCTGAAGCAGGCTCTGTGCTAACCTCGGAGAGGCTGATGCCATGGCTGGAACTCAAGAACCATGAGATCATGACCGGAGAAGTCAGATGCTCAACCAACTGAGCCACCCAGGAACCTCACAACTTTGTATTTTCATGTAAATCAGTTTACATGTATTTTGCCTTTTTATTTTTGGAGTTTTTTGTTTTATTTTGTTTCGTTTTTACAAATAGTTTCTTGTCAAGTTGGTTTCCATATAACACCCAGTGCTCATCCCCACAAGTGCCCTCCTCCAATGTCCATCTCCCCCTCCCCCCCACCCATCAGTCCTCAGTTTGCTCTCAGCATTCAAGAGTCTCTCACGGTTTGCCTCCCTCCCTCTCCCCCACTATTGCCTTAACCAGCACAGACAATTAATTTAGCCAAACAGAATGCATTAACAATGATACAATACTCATAATTCTGGTGATTGAACTCCAAGGAGTTCTTACTGATAATGCCATAAATTGAACAGCTCAGTAGGCGTTACAAATCAGTGCACTTTTTGTTAAGAAAGTCTGTAAAAATGGTTTCTACAAAACTAGTGGTTCCTGGAGTCATTTCAGCACAGACCTTTGCAAAAATGAATGAATAAAACACGACTGTCTGAGCCTTAGTTGCCAGATCTCGTGGAACCAAACACCAACCAAGCACGGGTTCTCTTGCTGCTGTCGCTGCATGTGAGGACCCGCTGAGACGGGCTGAGGTGCTGGTGCGCAACCCGGCCATAGGAACGCGTCACTCAAGAAATCCATTTGTCTCTCTGAAAACCACAAAGATAGAAGGATGTTATGAATTGCTAGCAAGGCCTCCTTCGTTGGCCAACTTGGGGAGGAGGAATAATTCTAACAGGTGTTAGAAAAATCTAAAATTTAAAAATTAATTAAAAATTTTAAAAAATTTTTACAAGTATAGTTGACAATATTAGTTTCAAGTGTACAACACAGTGATTTAACAATGACATACATTAAAAAAATGTTCACCATGATAAGCGGAATTACCATCTATCACAATACAAAATTATTACAATATGATTGACTGTGTTTCCTGGGTCGACCTTTTCATCCCATGACTAATTTATGTTATAACTGGAACTTGTACCTCTTAATTCTCTTCATTGATTTCACCTAATTTTGTAAAGTAGTATTTAAAAGGAAAGACTGTATGTAAATTTAAAATAATCTGTGACTGAGCTAATTTCTTGTTTTCTTTTTTTTACCATAGCATTTTTCCCCCCCAAAAGCAGCTTTACACCAAAATATTTTACAACGGAGGCTTCACTTGCCCCTTCTCTTAGGCGGGTCTGGGCTCCTGCGCCCCGGCCTTTGCCTAGTGCCCGCAGGGGGAATTTTTGTCACTAGGCGGCGCTCCTGCACGACAGGCTCACCCCCACTCCAAGGGAAAGGGAAAAAGAAAACAAAATCCCATTTTTTCTGCCTCAGAACTGTTTGATACAAGTTTTCCTTTTTTTTTTTAAGTATATCTTAACAAAAACGTTCACATTTTAGTCATAGTGCTTGCCAAAAAGGAAAAAACAACACATTTCCTTTTAAAATTGAGAATATAAACACATCCCCCCAAAAGATGCGGGGAGGTTAGGGTTAGATGATCACACTGTAGGGTCTATCGCACCCTCACTGTGACAAGCACTTTGTGTCCCCGAGAAAACAGAACTAGGAGGGGAGGGACGCAGAGACGCAGAGACCCCCGCCGCCCCCGGGGGGTGCGCCGCGGCCTGGGCTCGGGGCACGCTCAGGGCGAGGCCGTCGCTCCCCGCGCGCCCTCCCTCCCGCCGCCGCGCCCAGAGCACCTTTCCCAGGCCGAGCGCCCGCTTGGAGGAGGTCCAGCTCCTGCCCAGAAAGCGCCAATAAAATGGGAAAGCGCGCAAATGATTGATAATACATTTTACAAGAAAAAAATTAAAGGAGATAAACTGTTGAGGCCTCACAAATGCGCCTGCCTGTATCCAAAGTACCCGAACTTTCGGAAAGACCAGGCCTGGAGGGAGGGCCCAGGAGGGCTCCTGCGGGCGCTTCCAGGGGGAGGCGAGGTCCCCCGAGGGGGGTTCCGGGAGGGGCTGCCATGCTCCCCGCCAGGCACCGGGTGCACCCCCCCCGTGCACCCCGACAGTGCACCCCGGCCGTGCACTCCGGTCGTGCACCCCGACAGTGCACCCCGGCCGTGCACTCCGGTCGTGCACCCTGACAGTGCACCCCGGCCGTGCACTCCGGTCGTGCACCCTGACAGTGCACCCCGGCAGTGCACCTCGGCAGTGCCCCCCGACAGTGCACCCTGGCCGTGCACCCCGGTCGTGCACCTGACCGTACCCCGGCCGTGCACTCGGTCGTGCACCCTGACAGTGCACCCCGGCCGTGCACTCGGTCGTGCACCCTGACAGTGCACCCCGGCAGTGCACCTCGGCCAGTGCCCGACAGTGCACCCTGGCCGTGCACCCTGGCCGTGCGCCACCCGGCAGTGCACCCCGGCCGTGCACTCCGGTCGTGCACCCTGACAGTGCACCCCGGCAGTGCACCCCGGTCGTGCACCCTGACCGTGCACCCCGGCAGTGCACCTCGGCAGTGCACCCCGGCCGTGTACCCCGGCCGTGCCCCCCGACAGTGCACCCTGGCCGTGCACCCCGACGTCCCTGGGCTGCCCCGCCTCGGGCCCGGCCTCAGGACCGGCGGGGGGAAGGCGCAGGCCGTTGGCGGACCCGAGAGCGGCTCCCGGCCTCGCCGGAGGACTCGTCCGAAAAGGGTAGAGTCTAATTGACTTATTAAATGTCGAGGCAATCAGGCAGCTCCTGTTTTAATAGCCGAAGATCTACATTTAGACAAAAACAGAGCTGGGTTCCTGGTAAAGGCGTTTCTTCTCATCCTGTCACAAGTGACAGGAACGGAGGGAAACAGACTGAGCGAGAGAAGGGGGAGGGGCAGACCGAGGGGGCGGGTGGCGAGGACGGGGGAGGGGCAGGGGGCGAGGGGAGAGCCGGGGGCGGGGCGGGGGAGGGGGGGGGGGAGAGCCGGGGTGCGGAGGGCGGGGGAGGGGACGGGGCCGAGGGGGAGCCGGACGAGGTGGGGAGCGGGGGGGGGACGGGGGCAGGGAGAGACGGGAGGAGGCGGGGGGGGTGTCTGACGAAGATCCGCACGGGGGTACGAACACTCGAGCGGCTTCTAATTAAAGCCCCGCGCGGAGCCCTCGGGGACCCGCCTGACGTCGGCGCGCGCGGGGATAAGAGGCGGCCACGCGTCCAGCGCCCGGTGCGGCCGAGCGGGTCTGCGCGTCCGCTCGCCGGGTCGCCGCGGGGCATGGAGTAGCGGGCGCGGGGTCAGAGCCGGGACGGACGCCGGACCGACGCCTGACGGACGCCGGACAGACGCCGGGACAGACGCCGGAGGACGCGCGTGGCTCCGGGGCGCGGGGACAGGTAACCCGGCCGGGCCCCGACGCGCAGGTGGACTCGCTGGCGGCGCCGGGAAGGTGTGGGCCGGGCTCCCTCCCCGAGGGCTCGGGGTTTCTAGAACCCGACGCTCCGGGCGGCTGGAGCGGGGGTCCCGGCACCGAGACTCATCGTCTGGGTTCGGGGACGCCCGGCCGGGAGGAGGGGGCGACCGCCACACAAAGGCGCTGCTGAAAACTCGGGCGCGGCCCCCACTCGCTGGAGGGCGAGGCGCTGCCGGGTCCGGAGGACCCCCTCCCGCGGGCCGAGCCATCCCGGGGTCCCCCTGCCTCCCCGCGGGCCGGAGTCCTCCTAGGGTCCCCCTGCCTCCCCGGGGGCCGAGCCATCCCGGGGTCCCCCTGCCTCCCCGCGGGCCGGAGTCCTCCTAGGGTCCCCCTGCCTCCCCGGGGCCGAGCCAGGACCCCCTCCCGCGGGCCGAGCCATCCCGGGGTCCCCCTGCCTCCCCGCGGGCCGGAGT
This sequence comes from Proteles cristata cristata, assembly GCA_017311185.1. Taxonomy (NCBI): domain Eukaryota; kingdom Metazoa; phylum Chordata; class Mammalia; order Carnivora; family Hyaenidae; genus Proteles; species Proteles cristata. Next base: position 95,161 of record JAESUZ010002227.1, read on the forward strand.
CCTCCTAGGGTCCCCCTGCCTCCCCGGGGGCCGAGCCATCCCGGGGTCCCCCTGCCTCCCCGCGGGCCGGAGTCCTCCTAGGGTCCCCCTGCCTCCCCGCGGGCCGAGCCATCCCGGGGGCCCCCTGCCTCCCCGCCGGCCGACCCTTCCGGGGTCCCCCTGCCTCCCCTCCCGCGCCGCGTGGTTTCAGAGGTTAAGAAAGTTGCGCCGACGTCTCGCGCCGAGAAGTGCAGGCGGATGTGCCGTTTCTCCCCAAAGTTGGGAGGGCCGGTGCGGGGGCGGGACGCGGGCGGGGGGCGGTGCCCCGAGGCTCGGCTCGCGGCACCTCCGCGGCGGGGCCTCCGCGGGTCCCGGGGACGCCGCGTCCCAGCCACCGCCGCAGGCTCCCTTCCGCGCGGGGTCCCGGGGGCCGCGGCCTCAGCCGGCGCTGCCTGCCCGAACCTCCCCCCGCCCCCCCATCCGCCGCCGCCCGCCGACCTTCCTCCCCGTCTCCCCGCGCCCCTGCAGCGAGCCGAGCTCCCTCCCGCCGAGCGAGCGCAGGATGCGCGGGCCCGGGCGCCCCCTGCTCCTGGGGCTGCTGCTGGTGCTGGGCGCGGCGGGGCCCGGGGTCGCGGAGCCCCGGGAGGCGGCCGACGGGCCGACGCTGCTGCGGCTGGTGGTGGAGCTCCTGCAGGAGCTCAGGAAGTCCCAGCAGGGCGAGTCCAAGAGGCTGCAGCTCGCGGGCCCGCGCGGCGACAGCCTGGGCCGCAGGGACGCGGACTCGGCGCTGGACCCCGCGGAGCAGAGAGTGGGTGAGTGCCCCCGCCCCCGGCCCGCACCCCCGCGCGTCCGTCTCGGGGGACACCGGATCCGTGTTCTCTCGGAAATAGAACTGTCTCTGAGGAAACATATACATCTGAACAAGATAAAACCCTTTCTATTGTTTGGGGGGAAACCAGGCAATATGCTTTTATAAGAAGAAAGTAGGAGTTCGGTAAAGGACGGCCGGCGTGTAACTCACCCTCCGAACTCCGCTTCCAAGGCCGGGAGCTCTGGCACCGAACTGTCATCTGTTATTCTGGAAATGGAAATATTTTCAGCAAAGCACTTTCAACCGAGACGGAAATGCTTCAGAGCGGCCCCTCCCCTCGCGCCCCCTCTGCCCCGGGCAGAGCCTTCCCAGAGTGGCTGCCCCAAGGGAAATTTCCAGAGAAAGCATGCGAGCTTTTAATGCTTCCATGACACAATTAGGTCAAATGTGATAAGGTCAGTTTTATACAGGCTGACATTCAGGAGACGCGTAAGCCTTGCAAGTGAGTGAGATTCGTCGGAAACGTTCCCTCCTCAGATGAGTATTTGTGATAAAACAAAGTGCAGCCACTCGCAGTCCTAGCAAAGTCACTACCCGGAGCAAATGAGTGAGACATGGTTACAGGTGACTGAGAAATCAGACCCGAAGCCTGGACGCAGAAAGTGTCACTGGGAGCATCACTAGCTCCAGAGTGAAGCCTGGGAGCTGTCCTTCCCTGGGAACTTCACTTTTTATCTTACAAACCAAGTAAATGTCTGTTTCCAGCCTTTGTAACAGGTGGTTTTGAAAGCATTTAGTCCTTTCTCTAAATATATACCTAGAAAAAGAGAAGTTTTATGACACTTTTTTGTTGTTGCTGTTTGAAGGATTGGGTTTTCGTTTTAGAACTTTGAGAGCTTGTGGGATTTGATTCCCAAGCTCTCCAAAATGAAAATGTCTACAGCGATTTCCATATTGGAAGCTAACTGCCGACACACACACACTCCTCCTTCAACCTATAACTTTCTGGTCACTGCTTTCCATAGGGGCAGAGACCAGACAAATAATATTGAAGCTTTGTGAATACTGAATACTTTATCTGAAGAAAAATATGTCCCTGATTACAGGTCTTCACATTGCGTCATGTGAACAGTCAAGGGGGCTCCAGTCCGCTTTATTTAGTGTGATGTAACCTGGCTAATGCAGTTTCCAACAACTTTCTTTAGCTGTCTCTTAGATCACATGAAAAACAAATGCTTCTCTCAGGCAATGCCATAATTAACTTCTTTCCCTTCAAACAGAAATTGTTCCTCGAGATCTAAGGATGAAAGACAAGTTTCTAAAACATCTGACGGGTGAGTCTCCTCATTCCTTCACCTGTGCCCAGTCCCAGGCATCCTGCGGGCCCTCATAGTACGCTTCTTCCATGTTCCAGGTCCTCTTTATTTCAGCCCAAAGTGCAGCAAACACTTCCACAGACTGTACCACAACACCAGAGACTGCACCATCCCTGCATGTAAGTGACAGCGTCCGGACTGGGTGGGGAAAACCAGCATACGCAGATGTGATTCTCATGTCCTTCTACTTATACAGACCCCTCCTTCTAAGTCTCCTACTTGCTAATATATTTTCCCTATTAACTATGGAGTTAGGGGTTAGGGTGGCCAGACCACAGGAGAAGGCCACTGTGTTCTGTAGCAGCTAGTGCCAGAGGGAAGATTATTTACAGTCACTGGATTTAATCACCTCTTGGAATGGGCTGGACTCTTCCGTTCACCTTCTTGTTTTGTTCATGAATTCTGGAGTGATGTCTGTAGCTATTAAGTTATCTACTCAATATGACAAACAAGCGCTAAGATGACTAGGCTGGAGTTCTGTGCTCTGGGGTGTAAGGAATCCATGGACCTGGACCACCCTGACTAAAGACTTCCTCGTTTCCATTAGTAATTACAACCTCATTACCGGAGGACTTTATTGCTATTTCAGACTCCCGCTCTCTTGGCCTCATCCCTAATCCAAAACTGGCGAGCTCCTGTCTCAATGCAGTGCCCGGCTGTATAGTTTTCTGATTGTTCATCCGTAACAAAACACATTTTATTTCTCCAAAAGTGGTTACTAGTGCTCTTCACAAAACAGATAATGATGACAGGTGACTTAGTAGCTACCGTGACATCTTTTTTTTTTTTTTTTTGTAGGGACTGAACCTTTCATTTCACGTAAGGCTCACAGGAGGAAAGTGGTGCAGACACACCAGCTCTCTTGCTAGCTGCTTTCAGAAACTATCCAGAGAGTATCTAGACTATCCAGACCACACTTTCCTGCCCTGGCTTCAAGAAACAAAACATGAAAAAATAAGCCACTTTACATTCAGTGGAAGTTTTTTCCGCTCAGGCAGCAAAGTTGTCCCCGACAACATGTGGGGAGGTCCCATCTAGGCGCACTTGACACCAGGAAGACCAGGAGCCCCACCTGGTCTTCCCAGCCGCGGGAAGCTCCCTGTTAAAGTGGCCGCACAGTGGCCCTCACGGGGCTCAGCCGAGGCCAGCAGCACGCATGTTCCACGGAGCTCTGATTTTTATTTTTCAATCCCTGCCTCCGGCCACCCTCTCTTCCATGCCATAGGCAGCTGGCACATGTTCCTTTCCTGTTTCCTTCCTCTGAAATGGAATCACCTTCTGTTTGAGAGTTATTAATTATTTTGGGGACCAGAAAACTTTCTTATTTTTACTGTGTACATGTGTATATATTTTTATACTAAACACCATCTTAATAGGATCACAGTTTCTAAATTTGAAGATGATCTTTGGGGTCATCACTCCTAATCTTTTCATTTATGGATGAGGAAGCAGACAACATGCTTCAATTGCTTATGCACTGACACACAGACATCACCCGCTTGACCGTGTCTCTTTTAGCTCAGAGTAACTCGGTCGCATGCCACCCATCAGGGTTTGTCACAGCTCCTCTCAGGCCCAGGAGGCCTGACGTCCTCAGACGTGTGCACTGGGAGAGTGGGCGTGGCTTCCCCCTCTCTCCGCCCTCATAGCGCTGGAGAACCGGATCCTGGGAGGTCAGGGCTGAAAGGAGCCAGAGCCTTCTTACTCAAAGTGTGGTCCCAAGGTGGGGTTCTTTGGCAGGGCAGAGCATGAAGTCTCTCCAGACTGCACTTTGACAGGACCCCCAGATAATTTTAGGGGTGGAGGACATGTTGGGTCGGTGGGGTGGGGCGGGGCGGGGGAAGGGTGGTGAACTTCACGGCCTCTAGATGTGCTGCAAAAGGAAGGACTTACCTTGAGCTCACACAACGCTGAATTCACGTGTGCTCTATTTAGGAGAACTGCATCCTAAATGATTTGGTGTGATAGGGAAGAGGAAGAAAATGCCAGGAATCCAGAGGATCCAGCCTCCAGCTGTTAGACCTTTTTTTATTTCTTTGAGAACCAACTATTAGGTCCTCCATATATTTAAGAGCCACATTTTTAGGGGTAGGGGTTAGCTGTTCATCTAACACATTGTGCAAATTCACTGTTGTCTATTTACTGGTATATCAGAGTTTTAGTTAAGAGTATGAACTCCATTTTTAAGTAGGATTTTGAGACTCTTGAGAAGTAAAGTTTAGTGATTTATAAACTGCTGGAGCTTCTCCCCAGAACTTCCAGCTGAGGAAATCCCATGATGGCCACGATCACTAAACCTCACTTGGGTTCTCTGAGGTAGCACCCATGGAATACTTTAGCAGGAAATTAAGTGAGATATCATGGAGAATCAGTCTATACTCAGAAATTACCTTACTGCTTCCTTTCGTTTCCCAGGCCTTTCTGCTCTGTTACTTGATTGTTGACTCATTGTCTTTAAGTAAGAGGGTTTAGTGTATGATCAGCCCACATGGGGACCCCGCCTGCATATGCCTGGAAAGTCCGTTGTATGGGGCACGGGACTGTCTGATAGGCAGCAAAACCAGAGCCGTTCTGATGAGCACAGGAGCCACTGAGGAGAGAAAATGGGCAGAAGATTCTGTGTCTGCTCCTCCCACACAGCTTCCAGTTACATTATTTGTCCCCTGACCTGTGACACAAAAGCCTCTGAACTACCATAAAGTATTAACTCAACAACTTAGAGCCCATGATTTCAGATGAGTCTCTATATCACTTCCAGGGAATTCAAAATATTTTTAAAAATGGCTTTAGCAGTTGATATACTTGTTAAACAAAAGGCTCTAAGAGTTGTTGACGTAACTGACAAAGGTCTGTGGTTTATTTTCATTACAGACTATAAAAGATGTGCCAGGCTTCTCACCCGGCTGGCCGTCAGTCCAATGTGCATGGAGGGATAAGGTAAGCTGACCATAGATTCACTGGCACACACACCAAAGACCCGAGTCTCGTTCGTGACGTGAAAAATTCATGGGAGTTTAGAAACACTCACTCTTTGACAAAAGTAGCCTTACTTTGAATAAAGCTGACGTAACACTCAAAGTATCTCCAAATAATGGCCATCACTGTAAGGTACCCCGCCACCTGCACACAGTACTGCAGGCAGCTGTTGCAAAGAATCCCTGTGAGGGCTCAGTTGGCAGAGTGTATGTTAATTTGAAACAAAACCCATTAGTAGACTAATTTCAGCATGTGATTTGGTGCATAAAATAGGATACATATCTAAAATCATGCTTGCTCACTTTCAGGCTTTCACTCATTCACTTACAGTCATAAATGAGTATATGACTAACATATCCATGCAGCTTTTATAGACATATCTGGCAAATGTGTGAGTTGGAGCCTATCATCATGCCAGTTAGCTTGTAAGGAATAGCCAAGAATAGCTATCGTCTTTATATGTTTCTTTCATAGCCTCCAGTGGTAAAAATGTAAACGGACATCGAGAATTTATGAACTGAATTTTTTACCTTGGCCTCTTGAGGGCTGATGTGCAACATGCAACACCGGCTATCAGCCAGACAGATGGCTGAGAGGTTTTATTTTCCTGACACAAATGCCATGGATTTCGGTCACAAAATGGTAATTTCAGAATCTCGTATTTACCATGTGACTTGTATGTGCTGGGAACGGCCAGATGCCAAGCCTGCCCGCACAGGAGGGACCCGCTTCTGGTCCTCACGTGGCTGTTCCTAGTTTATCTGCTGTCCAGAAACATTATTAAAAAAAGGGATAGGATATTGTGTTTGTCCAGGGGTTCCCCTCATTTGTCTCATGTGAGTGGATGAGGAGGTCCTGCTCTTTCGCACACGGACACGCTCCCTGGGCAAAAGCCGGTGGTGATAAATTAACGGCCAGACAGTGCAGAGGGGCTGAGCCAAACCTCGCAGCCGGGACTGGCCACACAGGCATGGCCACTGCCAGCCTTGGCACCGTGTTCTCTCTGTCGTAAGTCCCACTGGTAACGAGAGGAGCCACATGGGGGTTCGGTGAAGCATGTGGTCAAGTGGGGGATTACGAGACCACATTTTGTGTGGGTTCACTGAAACTTGTGTGGCACCTTTTATTTGGGGAGAAGGAAAAGCATGGTTTTTAATGCCAAAGCTGAGAAATGTCATGCCCTAACTTGACCTCCACCTTCACTTGCCGTCTGAGTCCTCTCTGGTTTCTTACACTGCCTACAAGGCACACAGAAAAGGCTTCTTTTTAAAGCAATGAATGGACTCTCCTGTCTCTCCGGGTGGTACTCTCTAGAAGAGTTACACGTAACCTCTCTTCATAGTTCCCTTTCTGCATCAACGTTTCCAGAGATGAGCCAGGCACATCCTTGTAAAACAACTTCCATTTACTTAGGCAGGGAGACCAAATGCCCTATGGCCATCTAGCCAGGCTACATGCTCCCTGTCTCCACGCCCCTTAACTGACCACCTGCTCCCCCACAGTTGGTTGCTTCCAGAGGGGCAGCAAGGTGGGCTTTCCAGAGCAAGAATGACCATCATTACCTAGGGACGTATGTTGGTACAGAATTAGTACTGGGTGTGGTTCTCCTTCTGCATCGGTCCCGGATGGGCACGTCAGGGTTTTGGATATTCATGGCAACGCAAAAAAGAAAGGAAGTCCTGGCAGGTGGAGCAGACGTGGCCTTGGGAAAGGTGCTGATGGTTAATGCACTTCCCCACCCTGACCCAGCAAGTCAGGGTCTGCCTGGATGGCGGAGCAAGGGGAGACAAGAATGGGGTGTGCCTACCAGTGTTATGCCCAAAGCCACCGTGCCCAGCTGTCACACTTGTCACAGCTGTAACTGTGTTCATTTTGGTCAAGAAGTGGGTGAAGTTTAAAAAACACAGACATTTCTGCTGTGTTTCTCAAATCAACTATAATGATTTCCTAACATTTTTAAAGACTAATTTCTTCTAATTCCAGAAGTTTTAAACATCAATAGCAGACTCCCCACTGGTTGGTCACAACACGTAGACATGAGGGCCCCGCGGGTTGGGTGAGGACTTCAGTGAGGCATCTGGAGGGCAGAGCACACGCAGCGCTCGCACACGCAGCACTCGCACACGCAGCGCTCGCACACGAACACATCTCCTGGCTAGCACAGCCACCCTGGTGTGGAGGAAGCGGTGTCCAGACACCGGTCTTCTGCTGCCCTTACAGCCGCACAGGATGGGGCACAGCTGCAGAACGGGATTCCTCTTCTGGCTCCAGACCGTGGCCTTGTCTTCTCCAAGCTGAGCCTCAAAGCAGCCAATGTATACAGGGTGTGAGCACAGGGACTCTTCACGTTGTGAGCTGAGCTGAGCACAAACCCTTCTTTCGGAAGCTCATTAACTGATCCCCTCCAGCCAACAAGTAACTATAGATTCCCGGCTACTCTCCCTTGTAGTCAAGAGATCCACTCAGACGTCTTACGCACACACCTCATTACGTAAGGCTGCAGCCCAGGGAAATTAGAAGCCTGAGCTCTGGAATATTTCCAAAGAAATGTTGTTTTGAGTAACAAGTACCTAGTGCAGTCTACAAAATGCAGTCTGGTTTTAGTAACTCTGAAGCTTACCATTATTTTTTAAATTAAATTAATGGCATGGAGTGCTAGGAAAAGGAGTTTATTCTTGGTTATAGGTTTTGCAAGTGCTCCTGAAGACGGAAGTGTAAAGGCCAATCGGCTATTTCTCAGGATTGCCACAAACTGTAAATCAATGTGGCCTGAATTACTGAGGACTTGACAACACACACGTCAGGGGTAAGGGCTGGCTGTCTTGACTTTAATAAGCATTTGGTTGTATTTAGGAAGATTCTCACTCCTTTAGCATAGTGAGCATGTAACAACTGTGGGACCTGGTTACTTTCAATAAAATGGACTATGCTTTTTGGAACAGAGAGAAATGTACATGCAGACTGTGATCCCTTGTGTTTACAAACACATTATGTTACATAATTCAACATCTATCTAGGTCTTCTAGAAGTGGTAAGTGTGACTGGTTATATGAAACCAAATGTTTTTCAGCTGTGGGCAGAGCAGCAGAGGACCCACAGCCCATGAACCATGAGAAGTGCCTTGGAGACCAGCAGGGAACAGAACCTACTACCTTCATGAACACGTCCCCTTGTGAACAAGAGATTTATTTTTGCAGACAGACTCTTCCATACTTCCTTTAACTTGAGTTTTGTATGTTGTTGACACTGTTGGCAGATAAATATTCAGTAAATCAGCGTACCTGATGGTAAAAATACTTGCCACTCATGATCTTGGAAAAAAGAATGCTCCACATTTGATGGGTAGTGCTACAAAATGACAGAGAAAGTGATTTCATTTACTTAATTAGGTGAAATCTCAAAGAATATTTCTTTAGAAACATAAACAGAATCTGAAACTATATTTTCATATAGCATATGGTATGATTTAATATTTTTATTACTTTTACAGTTAAATTCCCAGAGTATTATTTGGAATTCCAGAAAAACCCACAAAAAACCTTGTCATGTTTTGGAGACAGTGGAGTGTAAATCTGTGAACATACCCAGGCTAATTTCACTTGTCCTTTGTACAATAAATGTAACATAGTATCCAGATATTGTGCAATATGTAAATACTGTAAATGTTGAAACAAGTAATAAACAAAGTGTTTATTATAACGAAGTCTTAAAAGTGACTTTTTAAAAAAATTTTTTTAATGTTTTTATTCATTTCTGAGAGAGAGAGAGAGAAAGAGAGAGAGAGAGAGAAAGAGAGAGAGACAGCGCAAGCAGGGGAGGGTCAGACAGAGAGGGAGTCACAGAATCTGAAACAGGCTCCAGGCTCTGGGCTGGCAGTCAGCACAGCCCGACGCGGGGCTCAAACCCACGAACCACGAGATTATGACCTGAGCTGAAGTCGGATGCTTAACTGACTGAGCCCCCCGGGCGCCCCAAAAGTGACTCTTCACTTCTAACAAGTTCACTGGGTGGGAATTCATGATTTACAGACCTATGAAGAGATCCTAACACTGGCAGGAATGACATGGAATACAAAAGGTAGGAATAAATGAAATGGGAAGGCTAAAGATTCTTGGAAGGGACAACTAAATTGACTTTTTTTTTAAAGGAGATGCTACCATAGGGCTGTGGTATGTCTCAACTTACAGCCTGATAGGGTGATGAATATTTAAACGAGAGGCACCAGTTACTTCTAGCGTGACATCGTCGTCATGAAAACACTAAGAGATAAGACTTCTTCTTACCTAGATTTTTACAGGTGATCTATTTTGAACAAAAGATTGCATCCAACTTAAGACAACTGAGGTCTTGGGGCACCTGGGTGGCTCAGTCGGTTAAGTGTCCGACTTCGGCTCAGGTCATGATCTCACGGTTCGTGGATTCAAGCCCTGCGTCAGGCTCTGTGCTGACAGCTCAGAGCCTGGAGCTGCTTCAGAATCTGTGTCTCCCTCTCTCTCTGCCCCTCCCATGCTCACGCTCTCTCTCTCTCTCAGAAATAAATAAAACATTAAGACAACTAAGGTCAGCAGTGAGTTTCCCTGTTCACATGGCCCCTCCTCTGGAGATAGCCATAAGGACCAAGTAGACATGTGTCATGGGATGTTTGAGGTCCAGATTTAAGACACGTACACAAACAGTAAAGAAAACGAACTATAGGGATTCATTCATGATCACGAAGGAACAGGGTGTGAAATTACTTTGAGACTGTTCAGCAACTACTGACTGATGAGAGCAGAGTGTAACTCTGAAGTGCTCTTTTTTTTTTTTTATTTCTAGGAGAGAGAGAGAGAGAGAGAGAGAGACAGCATGAACAGGGGAGGGTCAGAGAGAGAGGGAGACACAGACTCTGAAACAGGCTCCAGGCTCTGAGCTGTCAGCACAGAGCCCGACGCAGGGCTCGAACCCACGAACCGTGAGATCATGCCCTGAGCGAAAGTCGGACGCTTAACCGACTAAGCCACCCAGGCGCCCCTGAACTGCTCTTAATAGTATTTTCTAATTGTGGTTAATTACTTGATCTTTTCTTCTCAATTCTTTACTTTTTAGGGTATTATCACCAATTTCTCAATACATTTAACTCTGAGGTTCCTACTTGTCTGCAGAAGTTTTCAGGTCAGACTTGGGTAATTCCACAGGGAGCTGGGAAAGCCGGCCCGCTCATCCTCCAGGCGGGAGGAGGCTCCGGGACTAAATGCCCCCCACTCCCCTCACCTGGGCCCCTCGGGCTCTGAGGACTTTGTGGAAATCCCAGGAAACCCAGACGTGGGCAACCTGATGGGGCAGCTGTTCCTCTAAACTCATTCTACTTCTGAGCAGTGATCCACTCAGGCTTTGGATCAAGACCGATGGGTGAGTGGGGCTCTCCCAGGGGTCCAGACCAGCGGCTACGAGTCAGGGTAAAGACTAGGAGCACAGCAAGCTGTCACCCACCTACCCACCACCCAGGAGGCTCCAAGGAGCAGACCGTCACACTCTGCAGATGGCGGGGTCAGGCAAGGACATTATGGCTGCAGGGGCCTCATATTTCTTTCACAAATACTTTATCCTAAATGGAAGCAAGATACTGATTTTTGTCATTTTACTTCCTAACACTGAGGATAAATATGCATATACAGCATCACAGATCATCTGAAAGAGACAATAAAGGCACTGGTTTCTCATTCTCCTTCACTAACCAATAAAAAAGCAGGTAGACACCAGACTTCTGTCTTAGTTGTATTTTTATAATCTCCCCAGTTTATTTTGAAAACAATCTTTTCTGCCATATATCCATATGAATTTTAGAATAGTTATTTCAAAGCAGAGAAGTTGCCTATATTTGTCTAAAAATTAAACACTGAAGAAAAAATCCTTAATGTATCAATATTTAAGCATTCCAACATAAAAGAACTTTTCCCAACTTTTTAATTATTTTTTTCCCACCTAAGCTAATCTATATTTGACATTTGAGTCATATACCATTTAACAGCCAAACCAGCATACAGTGTCTTTCTTACTGGATGGAATTAAATTTCCAGTGGCAAAATGGTTCAAATGGAAAGAAGCAGACTTCCTTATGAAATAAACTAGACAGACAGGTAAAAACTAGCAAGTATTAAAGGTTCTAAAGATTAACACCCTAACTCTTTCTCTTTCCCACTTTCTACGACAACGGCGAACACTGTGAGCTGGGGTGAGCTCCAGCAAAGGCCGCTGGCTGGACGAGGGGCCCTGGCGAGAGGGGGTCGTGCAGACAGCAGCGGGCGCTGTCCCCACCGGCGGTCCCCGAGCTCAGGGAAGAAGAGGAGAGCTCGGGTGCCACGCGGTCTGCTGGGTGATGGACATCTCGTGTTCTGCTGTTTTGTCTGTTCCGTTATTTTTGTCACTGGGGCAAAGCGGGAGGTTCAGGTGGTCTAAGAACACTTCGTATACCCCATAAACTGGATGAAACATTTCTGTTTATTTGCCAAATACAATAAGTGATTTCCATCTACAAGTATCTCAGGTGAGAAAGAGGGTCGACTGAAGCAGCAGCTGCGGCGTCCGTGCAGCACCTGTGGGGGCCGGGGGCCGGGGGGTCAGCGGGCCTCCTCCAAGAAGGCCCTGCAGCACCGCAGACACTGCTGGTAGACGGTCTCGAAGTCGGACTCATCCCCCTGAAAGCACAGGAGGGAGAGGAAATCGCAAGCCGCAGCTGAGAAGGCCGCGGGGGAGCCTCGTGCGGCGCGGCGGGGGGCTCGCACACAGGCGGGCCGGCGTGGCCCTGCACCCCAGCAGCAGGACGGAGGCGGGGGTACTCACATAGTAGGGGTCTTCGATAATCATCTGCTTCTGTGGATCGTAGCTCCCAAGAAAGCTCGATCTTAGCTTTGCAGTTCAACTGACTCTAGTCAAGTTCTGTAAAATGGAAACATGAACTTAGTTTTCTTATTCATGGTTTCAAGTTAAACAGACATCTCAGTTAGGTTTTATGAAATATCCATTATCAGAACCCAGCGAAGGCGATTCTGGTTTGGACCGGGAAACTGAACCCCTCGGTGCTCAGGTCTGACGCGGGCGTTTCACCACGCGTCTACAGGACACACACGCTCCGAAGTCCCGGTCACTGTGTTTGCTCCCGAAACACACGGCGAGACAATGAAGAAAGCTCTGTTTCAGAGACTAAACAAGGACTGCAGAACGGAACCGAACCCGGGAAGGCCCCCGCCTCCCGGCTTTCCGGCTGTGTCTGCTCGTTCCTCCAGGAGGGAGACTGAGCACCTGGTGCGCCAGGCCCCTCCGTGCTGCTGGCGGGGGCGGCTGGACCCCGCTGCTCCCCTGCACACAGACGCACGCACGCACACACACGCACGCACACCCTGCGCTGGGCGCCACGTGAGCCCCGAGACTGTGCGGGGGCTGGCCGGGACTCCCGCTTGCTCCGCACACACACGCGCACACACACACACACATGCACTCGCACACGCCTCGGCGCTGGGCGCCACTGAGCCTCTGGCCACTGTGCGGGGTGGGGGCGGCTGGACCCGCTTGCTCCGCACACACGCACACGCACACACACGCACACACACACACACGCACGCACACGCCCTGCGCTGGGCGCCACGTGAGCCCCGACACTGTGCGGGGGGTGGGGGCGGCCGGGACCCCGCTTGCTCCGCACACACACGCACGCACGCACACACACGCACGCACACGCCCTGCGCTGGGCGCCACGTGAGCCCCGACACTGTGCGGGGGTGGGCGGCCGGGACCCCGCTTGCTCGCACACACGCGCACACACACACACACGCACGCTGCGCTGGGCGCCACGTGAGCCCCGAGACTGTGCGGGGGGGGGCGGCCGGGACCCCGCTTGCTCCGCACACACACGCACGCACACACACGCGCACACACACACACATGCACGCACACGCCCTGTGCTGGGCGCCACGTGAGCCCCGAGACTGGGCGGGAAACAGCCCACACGCTCCCCGGCGAGAGGCTGCTAATGCCAGTGTCATGTGAGAAAGTGAGAACAAATCAACTGAAAACCGAAAATAGAAAATGCATGTATTTCAGTGACGCTCCTGATTCACAAGGACAGACGCAAAGCTCGGCAGGGGCGTGTCCGTTCAGGGCACGCCGAGGGCACGCCCGCCCGCGTGTACGGGAACCCAGCGACGTGGCCGCGACCGAGCGCGGTGCCCGGCCTCACACCGGAGCTTCCTCACACTTCTCTTGGGTCAGTTAACCTGCAACGGCCTCAACGTTGGCAGAATACACTGTATTCACTTATTTCGGGCACGACCGCGCTGCGCAGCAGGTGTGTGTTAGTGTAACTGAGGCCGGGCGCCTGGTGCTGCGCAGGCGCTCCCGCTCCGGGACGCCGCTCCCGGTGGCACAAACGCAGGGCCGGGTGGGGGTAGGGGCCCCCCACCCCGACCCCCCACCCCCGCGTCTGCGAACGGACCCAGGCAAGGACCCTCCCCCTCGGGCCCCTCCCGCGACGCGGAAGCGCACGTAACAGCGCGGCACCGCCACCGCCGCCGCCGCCGCCACCACGCGGCCGGCCTGCTGTCCTTTCGAAAGCAGCCAGGGCAATCCGCAATTTAAATAAAGGGCTCCCTTTTCCGCCCGGCTTCCCCTCCGGGGCGCGGGGCCAGCGGACACGGGGTGAGCCGGGCGGCAGCGGCAGCACCGGCCGTGGCGAGGGCACCGGGAAGCTGCCCGGCCCCGGCCCGCGGGCCTCTGCGAACGTGCCCACGCGACACTTCTGTTACCTTGCGGCTTCCTACTCTTCTAAACAGATAATTCTATACATAGTGACCACCCCTGTTTATGAAAACCTTAGTTAAAAAGTCACTTTAGGCAACAAATCATTTGGCCTATTACTAAACTGACAGTTGAACAAAAAATACCCTTTAAAGCATGAAATTACCTCAGATTGCTTTCATCCATACAAAGTATATAATCAAATGTGGCAAAGTCTTCCTTGGTAACCTGAAATTAAATAAGAAGTCAAAAAACAGTTTATAACAAGCCTCGAGAATCCAAAGCAGTACAGAAAAATTTGCTTTATTTGAATTCGTTACTCAATTAAGTTAATAATTTCGGGTACTTTAAAGGTACAGTTAACCTATTTTGTAATACTGTATTGCAAAGAAATTTTATATTAAGTTCTGTGGAATAATCATAACATAGTATAGTATGTAAACACAAAGTTTATACTTCATCTGCAATTTCTTAGTAACAAAGTAGAATTCACTTCACATATTAAAATGTCCTATGTTCAACCCCTCAGTGTTTTACTCTATTTCTCATTGTGCAGGAATGTAACATCCTAGGCCCCAGTGACAAATACCAAACTACAGAGATGGATGGCCGTCCCTGGGGGGCCTCTGTGCAGGGCAGGCAACACGCCAGATGTAAACCAGGCAGGGCCAGGCGAAGCGTTCTGGGGGGAAAGGGGACGATATACGTTAAGTAGGGTGTTCAAAGCAGAGTCCCTAAGAAGGAAATCTGTGAGTAACTGGATGCAGGACTCTGCTCTCCCCTGAGTGTCCACAATTTGAACAAGACACAGAAAAGAATGCCACTCAGGATTTTTACTGATACTAACATGGAAACTTACAAGTTTTCTGACATCATACTCTACCAATGTAAGCCCACTATGATGTAAGTGGGAAAATTATTTTATGATTTCTGACTATTATAAATAAGGACACAATAAGAAAGAAAGGAACAAAAACAGACCACAAAATGACAGTGAAAATAATTCCTAAGAATGTAATTTTTCTATACTAATCTTCCTCTCTAAAAAATTCTCTAAAATATAGGAGTACCAGGAAACACAAAAATAAGGCATCAAAACCCTGGTTAAACCGAGTACTGATACTATTTTAACAACCAGTATAGCAAACGACATAAACATACTCCTGATTATGTTAAAAATATAACTTCTGGCTCTTAGTATGCACTTACATTAGTTTCTAATAGAGCATGATAATCAAGTGCTGAGGACTGCATTTCGTTAACATTCCCAAGATACTAGGTTATTTCAAATTTTATTAGAACAAATACTATGGGAGCGCTAAGTCGGTTGAGTGTCTGATTTTGTCTCAGGTCATAGTCTTATGGTCCGTGGGTTGAAGCCCCACATCGGGCTCTGTGCTGACAGCTCAGAGCCTGGAGCTGCTTTAGACTCTGTGTCTCCCTCTCTCTGCCCCTCCCCAGCTCATGCTCTGTCTTTCTCTCACAAAGGTGAATAAACATTTAAAAAAAAAAAAAGTGAAAAAAACCCAAATACTATAAGCTATTTCCACAAAACAGTTTTTTGAGAAATTTAATCTAGGATTAAATATTAGCATTGTTTTTAATTTTAGAATTATTGCAACTATAGATCTTAAGACAGTCTTAGAGCTGACATCTACCTATAAAATCCATACATGATGTTCAGATATTAAAATAATTGAAAAAGAATAGCTATAATTAATTCTTACAAAAAGCCATTGTGTGCTCCTGTGAGGAGGCTGTGCGAGGCCAGAACCCCAAAAGAAGCTTGCCCACCCCATGGGTTATGCATGGCAGTATTTACCACTGAATACTAAATATTTAATACCACTACTAAAACTGAAAATTTTTAAGTCTTCATTATCTGCTATTGTAACATCTTTAAAGATGAAAACCGGCTATACTTCCTAAATGGAAACGGTGAGGAGGGGCCCTATCCTGTATTTCGGCAAAAGTCTGCAGTGTCTGCTTCCTGGAGGACAGACAGGTGCTCCTGGGGCCTGTGTTACCTGCTGCACAGCACGCTGAGTGGAAGTGTGCAGTGTGCCCGGCCTCACACAAAGATGCAGTTTAAAGGGAGTGTTCTCACAGCCATTACAGATAACTGTGCTTACTCAGTGATACTAAAACTTAGTAAGTGGTACTTTCTTAAAGGTTACTCGAAATACAGAATATGAAAACATATCAATAAACTTTTATTGCTCGAATGTTCAAGTCTACTGGTCAGTCTGATGTTCTGAATGGATTCCTTAGCATGTACAATTTTTTAAAAATTTATTTATTCTAAGAGAGAGAGACAGCACAAGTAGGGGAGGGAAAGAGAGAAAGGGAGACAGAATCTGAAGCAGGCTCCACAGTGTCAGTGTGGAGCCCGATGTGGGGCTTGAACTCACAAAGCGTGAGATCGTGACCTGAACTGCTATCAAGAGGCAGACACCTAAGCGCCCCAGCCACCCAGGCGCCCCTGCGTGTGTACAATTTTGACTTCATGGACACCTGGAGAATTTGAGGGCAGGGATCCTCAAAGTGGGGGCAGTTGGCGATGTCTGGAGACATTGCCGACTGCTATGATGGAGAGAGGAAGGGATGCTCTGGGGTCGAGTGGGCAGAGACCAGGGACACTGCTGAGCACCGTGCGGTGTGCAGGATGGCCCCGCAGCAGACAGCATCCCAGACCACAGCTGTCAGTACCGCCTGCGAGGTGGAGAGCGTACTCTAGCCGTGAGAAGCCTGGGCAAAGGGCCACTGCGGGAAAAGAGAGACTCCACGGACCAGTCGGCTGCCTGATGGGCTGCAGAGAATACAGAAGGGCTGATGGGACAAAGACCCCAGAAAGCAGTGAGCCTGACATTCAGAAGCTTTCTTCTCAAACCATCTGCCAAGTTCTTAAACTACTGAAGGCAAAAAGCTAAGAAGCCCCGAGGAGGCTGCAGCTACTCGGGGAGGGAGCAGCTGCCAAAGAGGAGCCCCGGTGGCTGCACACACTGGCTTCTCAGGTGCACTCCGGAAGGCTCCACCGAGGAGGGGGCAGTCCAACACAGCCCAGGCCTCACGGGGAGGCCAGTCCAACACAGCCCAGGCCTCACAGAGCCAGGACCAGCCACTGGGGTTGGTAAATGGAGAAGACGATGATGTAAGAAATTTTGTTCAAAATACATGTAAGCTGAACCTCTGAAGAGAGAATGCCCTGAAGGAAAATATAAAAAGAAAATAACACAGAATGTTCCAAAACTAAAGAAACCACCATGATGCAAATTCAGGAAACATACTTTGGCTTACCATAGTAAAAGTACTCGAAACAAGGAAGCTAAAAGGAAAGCCTAAAGACAGCAGAGGAAAATGGAGCAATTTGAAAAACCAGAGACAACTGATTCGATGAATCCAGCCAAACAATTAAAGCAGAAATACTATCAATATTTGGCCAACTTCTTTCTTCTTTTTTTTAAATTAATGTTTTTTTTATTTTACTTTTGAGACAGAAAGACAGAGCATGAGCTGGGGAGGGGCAGAGACGGAGGGAGACACAGAATCTGAAACAGGCTCCAGGCTCTGAGCTGTCAGCACAGAGCCCGATGTAGGGCTCGAACCCACGGACCGAGAGATCATGACGTGAGCCGAAGTCAAACACTTAACTGACTGAGCCACCCAGGCGCCCCAATATTTGGCCAACTTCTTAAGAGAGCAGAGAAAGAAGGAACATTACCCGACCTGTCTTATGTGGCTACATAAGTGTACATACTACATGGTGTGCATCCAACACAGGCGCTCCCCAGCACAGCTGACAGGTGCTCACTATGGCATCAGCCAAGCTCCAAAGACTCGGGCGCCCATCCGGAGGGTCACAGAGACGACCTGAGAACCTCCCCGAGAGGAAAGCCCGCAGAAAGAGCACACACTACAGGTTCCACGCCGCAGAGATAAAAGGTGGGAAGAATCTGAGCAGTGGCCTTTGGAGCGGGGCCGGGGAAGCGGCACAGGCCCGAGCACCATGGGCAGCCATGTGTGGGTCAGAGCTTTGCTGAAACGAATGTCTAACAAATTAAACATCTGTGTAGAACTAACCAGATGTGTGTTCACACACTGAAAAAACAAAAACAAAAACAACTAAGCACCCTAAACATATTCATTAAACCCAGGTTAAAAATATTGGGAAAATTAAAATTTTAATAAACAGTTCTCATACAAATTGTGACAATCACTAAAAGAAATCCTGTAAACAATCAAGAGATGCTAAAAGGTAACAAAAGATTGATAGTATACTACTTTGCAAAGCAAATCTTCCCAGTGTTTACCACCCATAAAAAAAATCATCATTGAGAAAATTTTCTTAAAAGCACCAGCGAAAAATAAAAAGGCAAAACAAAGAAAAAACCCAAAACAAAACAAAAAACAGATGATCTGGGAATATTACTCCTAAAATCATCCTAAAACCAGCAATTACAAGTCCCCCACTTTTTAAAAAATTTTTTAACGTTTTTATTTTTGAGAGAGACAGAGTGTGAGTGGGGGAGGGGCAGAGAAAGAGGGAGACACAGAATCTGAAGCAGCTCCAGACTCTGAGCTGTCAGCACAGAGCCTGACACGGGGCTCGAACTCACAAACTGTGAGATCATCACCTGAGCTGAAGTTGGAGTTTAACCAACTGAGCCACCCAAGTGCCCCACAGGTCTCCTTTCAAAATTTAAAGTTTCTAGCTTTGTTTTTTAAGACATGTGTATTTAAAATACTTCATTTGTACCCAAATCATATACTTGTATACAAAAAATAATCCAATCTTTAGAACAGAAAACATGATAGTGTGACAGCCCATAATTATGAAGGACTTCGAACTCGGCAAGTTTTGTAAACCCTGGAGATTAGAAGGACATGGGATGGGATATGAAAAATGTTTTTCTGTCCAATGAAAATTGGACATTTAAGAAAAGGTAAGGTCCTTAGGAAAGTTAATAACTTAGACAGTGAACTGTGAAACAGTCAGCTGAAAGCCAGAATTGAGA
This sequence comes from Proteles cristata cristata, assembly GCA_017311185.1. Classification (NCBI taxonomy): domain Eukaryota; kingdom Metazoa; phylum Chordata; class Mammalia; order Carnivora; family Hyaenidae; genus Proteles; species Proteles cristata. The sequence goes on from JAESUZ010002227.1 coordinate 114,087, forward strand.
AGTTCACAGATCCCAGAGTAAACTCATCTAAGCCAAAATAATGTGCGTACTACTAGCTTCTGAAACATCACTAATGCACCAGAAGTGTTTCTACAGCACTTCTGTGAATTTTCTGACTCTCACCTCTGTATGTTTTTATTAAAACAAACAAATAAGCCTCTGATCAAATCCCAGTTCTACCACTCTGAAGCTGGGTGACCTTTGATAAGTTATGTATTTTATCTCCTGAACTCCGTTTCTTCATCTGCAAAATGGGTTTACCAACGACTCCCTTTCCTGACAAGGTAATGGAGAGGGCAAAAATTGAGATAACCAAAATTAAAAATACAATGCTGTATGGCAAAGCGATTTGAAAAGCTTTAGGTGAAGACAGGCTTTAGTATAGCAATGATTTAAGAGTCTTTGTCCTGTCTCATACAAGGTTCTCCTTCAAACGCTGAGACTGAATTATGGCTTTCACACCACCAGTCATTCTTCTAAATACATGACTTATTTGACAACTGATCTTCAAAACATTCAGCGGCTTCTCGTTTTAAAGGCTTCAAAATCTCATCACCGGACATGGCCTCTTGTTTCAGATGCCAGTCCACAGCCTTGCTTGGCCTACACGGCCTGTACATTTTGTAAGGCTGGATACAAAAAGAAATGAGAAGATTTAGCCAAATGTTTTTAAAACCCAATTAATTCTCCATAAAATAATCATGGTGATAAAGTAGCAGTACGTGGGGATTTCCTGAGGAACCAGTGCCTGCTGGCACAGAGCACCACGAGCCTGCCCCTGAGCCCCGGCTCCCGCGAAGGCTGCGGCAGTGAAGCCCTCGCTCGCCCCCGTGGCCACGCGGGAGTCTGGAACCGTGCAGCCCAGCCGGCCGCCTACCAGTTCCAGGAGGCTACTTAAAGTGAGCTAACGTGTGAACTGCATTCCCTCTGTCACACTGGTCGTATTTCAAATGTACAATAGCTTTTACTGGCTTCCACATCATCAGGGCAGACGCAGCGCACCCCCCCATCACAGGACGATTTACTGCACGGCACTCCAGGCTCTGAACCAGGAGTCCAAGTGCTGGGATGCAGGACCTACATCCACAGCAGTAACAGCCCTACCCCATGTTTCTAAGACACTTCACAGTAGAAAATACATTGTTGTGCGTATTCTAGTACTTTATTATAGCAACAAACTTGGAATGTAAGCAGACTAGTCTCCAAGAAGATCAGACAGAAAATAAAAAGGAGATTGTAATCCCGGGTCTAAGGCAGGGCTCTCTCCAGTACCAATTATGTGATTATACACGTAGTTTGATAAGTAAATTCCAAGATCATGCACATCTTTCAGACTGTGCAGCCAGCAGTGAAACACCAAGGGCACACTGTGGCTACTTAAACGGACCCCAAATAAAAGCTCATTAACACGTCAGTGTGATTAAACCACTCACAACTTCTCAAGTTATGGGACTCCAGTAATAGAAATTAAATGGAGCTCTTCTATCTGTCTTGCTTTATGGGCTGTGTTAATGCCATGATTCCTGAGGCAGCTCACAGCTCTTGGATCTGGTGACCGGCCCACGTTCCAGTCAGAAACAGTGCCGCTGTCAGCGAGCCACTGCAACACAGAACACACACGTGCTCTCTCAAGTCCCCATACAGTACCTGCCGGGCAACGTGCTTCATGGCAACACCGTGCTTCTTCATGCAGTTCTGCCCCCGGTAATCAGGAGGGTTTCCTATTTCATAAGTGGATGTCGCTGCACTGTCTATCCTCCACTGCAGGAGAAAAAAAGAATCTTTTTTTGCAATTTTCTGCCCCAAGGCATTAGGGTTGCCCTCTTTAAGACAGAGAATGGTACTTACATAATCTGAAAGCTTTTGCTCAGTTACAAGTTTTCTGAAAACTGCTTCTGCAATGGGTGACCGACAGATGTTACCTTGAAAAGAGGGGAGTGCAGAAAGTGGGCTTCAGGTTTGATGCAAGGGCAGATGCTGAATCCCAGCAAGCACTTCACCCTGACACCCAGCAATAGCACCTCCCTAAGGAGAGACCAGTGAATGGCAGGGCCGCTGGTCACACCCCATCTGTCCAGGTACTCACAGTACAAATAACCACGAAGTCAGAAAAACAATTACAGCCCAAATCATTGTTTTCCAGGTTGCTATCAGTAGCCCAGAAGTGAGTCACGAAATCAATGAAGTGGGTTGCAAGGAGCCTACTTTAAAATGAAATAGAGTAGCGCTAAAGACCCAGATATTCAAGTATACCGCACACAGGGGGAATCCTGTTTCATGAGATACACAAACAAAGGTATTCAGTCGTAACAGTGGCTCAGCTTTCACCGCAGGGTCTGCTGCAGGTCCGGCCACCGCACCGTGGAGCCGGCTGGCAGGAGCAAGGGCGCGGCGCCCCAGGCCAGCAAGTCTGCTCAGAACTTTCGACACTGGCTGCAAGCCAAGGGATGCCTGAGTGAGGGCTACTCTCACCTCAGAGCAGCTGCAAATTCAGGAGTCCCCACAGGTACAATAATTCTCTAGAAGAACACGAGAAACTCAGGAAAATGTTAGACTTGGGATTATTGTTTTCTAACAAAAATATTCAAGGCAGAATCAGCCAAAGTTAGAGAGCACAGGGCAGATTCTGGAAGAGTCTCAAACCTGAAGTTTTCTGATCCTTGGGCATGTGTCACCTTCTTGTCATCCACATGGGATAATACCCAGGGTGCTGCCAATCCAAGATGCTCACCAGAGCCCTGGTACCAAGGGCTCATTGAATTTCACTAAGTAGTCATGACTGATGAAACTACAGGCCTGAAGCTGACCTCATTCTCTAGCCCGCCCCCCACAAGTGGCCCAGAGCCCCGACCCTGACTCTCCCTCTCAGCATAAACTATGCACGGACCTCCTGGAATATCAAAACACTCCTATTATCCTATGGAATTCCAAGAGATTGGAAGTTACCTCCCAGAACCCAGGCCAGACTTTTCATCAGTAGGGCCAAATTCCTCACTACACTGGGGGAAAAGACAAAAGACATAAAATCTACTCTCAAAATATTTCTACCATGTGCCAAGCAAGGTATTTACAGAAGATTCAGAGTTAGCTATAATAAAAAAAAGAAAAACAAATGTTGATAGACAAGCAGTATGCCACAGGAGCACAGGAAACTAAAGATTCTAAAACCATAAACAAGAAAATTTCTTATCAGGAAAAAAAAAAGAAGATTGGAGTTGATCCTTAAGGGAGGAAAAGGACGTTACTGGGCACTTAATTTTTCTTTTTTTTTTTTTTTTAAATGTTTTCTTTATTTCTAGGAGAGAGAGAGAGACAGCGTGAGCAGGGGAGGGTCAGAGAGAGAGGGAGTCACAGACTGAAACAGGCTCCAGGCTCTGAGCTGGCAGTCGGCACAGAGCCCGACGCGGGGCCCGAACCCACGATCCGTGAGATCATGACCCAAGCGAAAGTCGGACGCCCAACCGACTAAGCCACCCAGGCGCCCCACTGGGCACTTAAGTTAAGGGTTGTATGAGTAAGAGGGCAGTGGATGTGTGCTGGCGGGCCTGCGGCAGGCCCGTGGGGCAGGCCTAGTGGGTCCAGCGGGAAGGGAGTGTCCAACGAACATATTCCGCGTGTCTCCACGCAGGAGCCCAGCACCATGCCAGGGCCTGAGGAGGAAGGCTCTTCTCACAGTCAGGCAAACACCTGCAGGCAGAGCCTGGAGTGGCAGGTGGGCGCCTGCCCTCGGAGGCCAGCAGGAAAACACTAGGGCCGCACAGGGACGGAGAAAACACACCTCACTCTTTACTCATGTTACAATCTTGGACTTGGAGTTCAGTACGTAGAACTGGATCTTCTGAAGTGCTGTGAGACCCAACAAATTCCCTGTTACATGAAACCAACACTGACTTTACTACAATATTCTTCAGTTTCCACACTAGTCTTCAACCTAATAATGAAGTTAAAATATTTTTCCCCATAAAGATTGTGGTTTCCACAGCAGTGAAAAAAAATCTATCAACCACTTAACCATGAAGGGGAAGACAGGAATTGCTCCCCAATATCCTCTATGAGCTAGTTTGTATTATCAAGTTTTTCCTTTCCATATTCTGAATTTTTGTTTAGTTTTTAAGACAAGGACCTATGTTACTTTGTTGACCACTATGTCAATTGCTGAAAGGCCCCAACAGATGTGGAACTGTTTGACTTGTGCCTGGATCTCCTGGGAATACTTCTAAACAGCACCTACTCTATTCAAGACAGCACTTGTTATTTTAAAACTCAGGGAGACATGTTTACAATCTCACATCTAAAGACATAAAGACTAGTCTCCCCCTTTTACAAATAATTATTAACCGGGAAATAACAGCTTAGTTTCCCCACAAGACAAAAACTAAGGTTACTTACTGCCTTAAAGTTAAGGCATATTCACCCAAAATTACTTTTTCCCCAGAGAGCTCTATTTACAGCAAGATATGAATAAGTATAGATGGAAAAAAAAATTACTACTACGAAACACAGAAGTCATACTACTTATCAAATCAGCAGAATCCTGCTTTCTTATACCTTGCTCTCTTGATTTTAAAAGTTGATGTCACCAATTATTTAAAAATGGAGCTCATGAGTAAAACAGAGTAATGCAGGCTTCCTCTATGGAAAAGTTCTAAAAACTTAACATGTCATCTACAGATTTCCTTAGAAAAAAGATCAATCTGTGAAGTCTCAAGTTTGTTTTTTCCAAATTAGGCCGATAATTCATACTCTTACTGAACACCTATATTTCAAGGACTGAGACAAAAGAAAAAAATGAAATTCTTCAAGAGGGGGAGGCTGTGTCTCTTACCTTGGACTGTACCCCCCAGGGTGCAGCACATAAGAAGTATCAATAAATATTAGTTAATTGTTCGAAAGAGGTAAGTTGACACCACTAATGTTATCATTTCCGACCACGCCGGCTCTGGCACAAGCACCAGTGCTTCCGACAGTAAGTACACACCTGTCGCACAAAACATGAAACATGAAACTTTCAATAATCTTTCCAAACTAAGAAGTGTGCTTCTTTCTTGCCATTAGCCTTACCAATGGGAAATATCTGACAGTTTGCTCTACACTTCAGTCTGAAAAGAGCCTTACAACTAAATGCTTTGAAGGAATACATTTTTTACATTTCAATTTTTTTTTAAGGTTTTATTTATTTCTGAGAGAGAGAGAGAGAGAGAGAGAGAGAGAGAGAGAGAGTGTGAGCAGGGAAGAGTCAGAGAGAGAGGGAGACACAGAATCGGAAGCAGCCTCCAGGTTCTGAGCTGGCTGTCAGCACAGAGCCTGATGCAGGGCTCGAACCCACAAACTGTGAGATCATGACCGGAGCTGAAGTCTGATGCTTAACCGACTAAGCCATCCAGGTGTCCCTACATTTCAAAAACATACCATTCTTACTGCTCTAAGTACAGGTCATCGTGGGAAAAGGCCTTCATTGACCCCTCAGGTCTGCCCAGAACTTGACCTCTCATCACCCACACCAATGATGCCCTCTCTGGTCCAGCACATGCCACTCTGCACCCCTGGTCTCACCCCTAGGGTCTCGCCCCTCTCCCATCTAATCTCACTACAGCAGCTGAACACTTCTCTCTGAGTGTCCCTCTGTTCAATGGCTTAATTCTCCAGTGGCCTATCTCTTTCAGAGTAAGCCTACACCCTCACATGGTCTCACCAGATCTGTCCTCTGAAGGCCCTAAAACAGCACCTGAAAACTAGGAGTCATTGGTCACCACCTTTGTGTACAGCTCCCTGACCCAAGAATAATTTTTACCTTTTTAAACAGTTGAAAAAATTCAAAAGTAGAATAATATCTTATGACATGAGAAAATTACACGGAATTAAAATTGCAGTGTCCATAAAGTTATGGACAGGAACACAGCCAAATGTTACTGTTTATGTATTATCTAGGTCTGCTTGTGCAAAATACCAAATACTTACTTTCTGGCTCTTTAAATAAGGGGTTCACAGACTCCTATCCCAGAGCACCCATTTTATGTAAGGAATTCGCTTTCCTGTGTCCAGAATGGTTCTAATTATGTATTCATGGTGGCATTCAAACTTCCTCTGAGAGCCTTCCGTACAGGTGAGGGTCTGGCTGAAAAAGGTCTCCTGGGTCCCTAGGTCAGGCCATGGCGGCTTCCCTCCCCAGTACGAACGGGACCAGCACTCTCACTTCAAAACTGCCCACCCACTTTCTCCTGGGCCCAGGACATTTTTCCAAAGATCCAAGGCTTGTGTTCTCACCTCTTTCAAGTCTCTGCACAAATGTCATCTTATAGATGAGGCCATCCCTGACCACTCTACTTAAAAGTGCATTCCTCTCTCATCCTCCTTTCCTGCTCAACTGTTCTTAACACAATCCCAACATACTGAGTGCCCAAGTATTTAGCTGTCGGTGACAGAATGTGAGCTCCGAGGAGGCAGTTTTGTTCCCTACATACTCCTAGCACTCAGAGGAGTGCCTGTTAATATGAGAGTTGCTTAAAACAAAACAGAACAACAAAAAATTGTATGAAAGATGAATATACACAGGTATATATCACCTGTGAACAGCCATCATGGTGCATTATGTCAGCAAAATCGACAATGGCAAGTAAAATAAACAGGCAATAGAATGCTGTCAGAAACCCAACATGAACTGAACTACACTTCAATAAATGTACTGATTCCAGAAATTGGCCTTTAAAGTGAAACAAGGAGGCCCTTTTCCTCTCATGGAAATTCAATTCTGCATTTACCTAGTGATCGTCATATATTGTCTTGAAGCTGGAAATACAGAAAAATACGCCACAGTTATTGCCCTCGAGAGGGCTAAATGCATATAATGAAAGATGTCTATAAGGCTATGGATAAACTACTTCCACCTGGAGATTCTGGGAAAAGCAAAATGGGTGCCCAGAAATACCCAAACTATCAAAGGTACTTTGTGCACTGAAATGCTGGGACACAGCAGTTTCCAGAGTGTATGGGCAAAAAAACGTAATGGAGATAAAGTGAAAATGGATGGGCAGACTTCCATCATCTTGCAGGGGGCAGCATACAAAGGAGGGGAATGCTTATTTCATAGAAAATTCAGATTCATCAGAAGATTTTAAGTAACTGGACTATTGATGAATCAGGACTTCTCATCCTCTCTTGGAGGTTAAGCAGACAGGGTGCAAACGCTGAGAAAAATATAACCTGGTGCTGCTACACCAAAGGAAGAATCCTGACAACTAAAGGGAAAGTGAATTCTAAATTGGAACATTGGCAAATGAGGCTGGTTACATAGAGACCTGGACAGTCAGGTGTTCCTGGTCTGGCTTTTATAGCCAAGAAATTCATTATCTTTGCATTCTGTCTGCCTTTAGCTTACACCCATTTGTAAGCAAGGACCAAGAAAATGAGCCAGCTAACCAGTGTTGTCACGGGTCTGGGGGCATCAGGACGCCCCTAAGAGAGTCTATCAGTCCAGCAGCCTTGGGTCTACTGGATGAAGGAGAAACAGGATTCCAGGGGGGTGCAATGCAAAAGACCCAAGGACCCTGGCTTGCAGGGTTGGTGTTGACGGTGAGGACACACGGCTTGCTGAGAAGACTGAGCAGGTGACAGGCGATTCGGCTTAGACAGGGCTGGGCAGGTAAGAGGGGACCCAGGCTTGCAGAAAGGGCTGGGCAGGCGAGACGGCACTCGGCTTGCCGAGAAGGCCGGGCAGCCGAGGTGTTCGGTTTGCAGAGCGAGCTAGACATACGAAAGGAGACCCGGTTTCGATAGGACGGATCAAGCAAGAGAGGGCCCAGGCTTGCTGAGTGGGCCGGTGAGAGGGGACCTGGCAGAGAAAGGACCTCGCCTGGAGACTGGGTTGGGCACATGAGGGGACTCAGCTAGGAGAGCCGGCCCAGCAGGTGCGCGGCGCGGAGAAACAGCCCCGGAGAGCCCCCATCCCACCCTCCCCGGCCTCCTCCCGATCACCGTTCCTGGCCAGCGACGCAGCCCAACATGCACGAGACCCACCCCGACCCTTCGGGAAAGCCAGAATGGGGCTAGATCACCGCCGTCTCACCCAGACACACGAAGAGCACAGACTTGCACACCGGCTCAGCCATCTTCCCGCGCGCACAACTAGGCGCCCACTGAGCGCGACGGAACCTCTCCGGCTCAACGCATGCGCACCTCGAGCGTCCCGACCTTCGCGCCTGCGCAGTTCTGCCTCCCTGGGCGAAGGTTCAGGCCTTGCGCCTGCGCAGTACGGAGGCGGGGGGGGAGCGGCGCATCACCTGAAGACGGAAAAGGCTCCTCGGGGAGGGGGCGGTGTGGGGGCGGGACCCGGGTGTGTGTGTGTGTGTGTGTGTGTGTGTGTGTGTGTGTGTGCGCGCGCGCGCGTGTGTGTGTGTGTCAGGAAGCGGAGGAGGGGCCTCAGGGAGGAGGACGGGCTTCGAGGAGAGGGGCGGAGTGGGGGCGGGGCCGTGAGTCACCTGGAAGGAGGACTGTGCCAGTGGGGGCTGATTCAGGTCCCGGGCTCTGCACACTGGTCACCTCAGGGTGGGGGAGGGCGCCCAGAGCGGGTGCTGAGGGTGCGTGGGATGACTGGCCGATACCAGAGGGGTCCTGAGCGTGTTCCCCAGGGTCCTCGGAGTGTGAGGAGCCCTGCAGGACGGGTCAGGCCTCTCCCTCCTTGGCTTCAGGTGAACCCCACCCCCCAGCCCCTACCCAGACCAGGGCCGCGCGAGGCCTGCGATCAAGCGGTGAGCGGAGTCCGCACGGGACCAGGGGGCACTTCCCGGGCCCCCGAGACACCTGCCTCGCTCCGACACCCAGTGCCCTGATCGCGCACAACGTCCGCTCAGCGACAGGCCCATCGGCCTGGGTTGTTCCAATTGTAAAAGATGGGGTGCTTTAGAAGCCACCCCGGGACTGACGCAGTGGTGCACAGACATTCCCTAGTTACTCCGAGGGTTGCGTCGTTTTTGTCCAGGAAATATATGTAGTGGGTGCTTGGTACTGACAAAAGTGGAGTGTTTACCTGCCCCCTTACCTGTCTCAGGTGTGCACCTGGCTAGGCAGTCCCTGCCCAGGAAGGCGGGGCCAACCAGAGAGCGCTCTTCCTCTTCCTGGGGAGGTGTCGGCAGCTCGAGGGGGCGCCGGAGAGGACCAGGCTCGGGGGTCACAAGTGAGTACAGGTGTGGGTGACACCGCTGAGCCTCACCTAGAATCGGGACCACCTCCACCCCTCCCCTTTAAAAAAGTTTGGCTGGAGAGGGTAAATCTTTGGTGAAAGAGGGCGAGAGAAACGAGGGTGTGTGGAGTTTTCGCTGTTGCGCATTATCAACAGGTTATTCCGCAAACTGTCAAAATGAATTCTGTAGACTCGCCCACAGTTGTTTCGGTTCACAGAAAAGCTCTTGCTAAGTTTTAATTTTAGCAATCGTAATTCATTTTGTTATTTGTAATAATCTAATGTTTGAAAAGCACTTATTACCCTTTTTCGTTCCAATTTGTTTCAATAAATGACACTCTAGAGCTCTTGTGGTGGTGTGGGTGTGATGTGCGCTTGACTCGCGGGGGCAGGAAGTCGGGCGCGAGGGGGGTCGGGGGGTGAACGTGCTGTGCCCGCCACACGCTCACCTGCCCTGCCCGCCAGGATGGGTTTGGGGAACCTCTTGTGGTAAGGAGGTCTGTGAGAGCAGGAGAGGCGCGTGGGGTGGCCTGCGGCTCTGGGAGCACGGGACATCTGCGGTCTCCTTGACGCAGTGGGTCTTCCTAGTTGAACAAGTGTGACAGTGATGTGAACCGGTGGATGACCACAGGAATGAGATGTACCTGCTGGCCTGAAATGTATCCTTTTCACTTCATTTCAACGTTTCAGTGTTATCAGGGCTGCCACCAGGGCTGAGTTGGAAAGAATGACACAGACAGGGGCCCCTTGCCCCCAGGGAGTGGGAATCTGATGGGCCTGGGAAGTTTTACTGGTGGGAGAGAAGGTTTTCAGGTTTTGTTCTGCTTACAGAGCATGCATGTCCTGCATTCTTGTTCTCGGGAATGTTTTTATTGACATGTGGGAGATGCCTAGTTAATGATAAGTTGGAAGATCGGTATTCTCTGCACTCCAGAGAAATCACACGTCTCCCAGGTGTCCTTTCCTTCCCTGTGTGGGCCTGAGCGCGGATTACCCGTGCGGTGCCTGATTCTGAGGTGTCTGCAAATTACTGTGTTGAAGGCTAGAATAATCAAATAAGTTATGGCTTCCATCCTGTTTATCTTGTTTAAATTAAAGAGAATTAGTTGTTTGGTTCACTAACATTCTATTTATTTTTAAAATTTATTTATTTTGAGAGAGAGAGGAGAGAGAGAGTGTATGTGTGTGCGCACCAGTGGGGGAGGAGCAGAGAGAGAGGGAGACAGAGACTCCCAAGCAAGGCCCTGAACTGCCTGATGCTGGGCTGGAAATCACAAACCATGAGATCATGACCTGAGCAGAAGCCAAGAGCTGCAGGCTTAACCAACTGAACCACCCAGGCACCCTTACTGATGTTCTATTTAAATAAAGTTTCTGTAAAATGAGAAAATACTAACCCTCATCTTTTGTAAGATTAAGAAATAATAATAAATCTTTCCTCATCAAGAGTGATTTGATGCTTGTATTCCACTTAGGAAGCATTTACCCTCAGGAGAACTCTCACTATTTGAAAATAGGATTCAGTGCTTCACAAGGAAAACTGGTGTGGGTCAAAGGGAAGGATAGCTGGTTGTGCTGCTGGACTGACTGCGGGTCACAGAAGTCCTTGTACATGTTACCTTGTTTGCAAATGTATCGTGACAAGACATAATCGTGTGCAACTTAAAACCTAAGCACACTGAATTTTCTATTTTGGGAAGAATCCTTTTTTTTTTTTTTTCTCCACCAAATGATCAGACCAGAGGGGCATGTGTAGTCCTGCTCTGAACGAGGGTCACTTTTTAGTTCAAGGAAAGATAAAAGTGGGTGTAAATCAGGTGTAACTTTCAGTTTCCTAAAGCTGAAAGTTAAGTGCTTGTTACTCCCTACTCTGTCCCCCATCTGCAGCCTGTGGTTGGTGAGGAGAAAGGAAGCATAGGGTACACTAATGTTTGGGTTTAAAGTGTGGGCTACAAGGGGCACCTGAGTGGCTTAGTCGGTTAAGCGTCCGACTTTCACTTAGGTCATGATCTCGCGGTTCGTGGGTTCGAGCCCCGCGTCGGGCTCTGTGCTGACTGCCAGCTCAGAGCCTGGAGCCTGTTTCAGAGTCTGTGATTCCCTCTCTCTCTGACCCTCCCCTGCTCACGCTGTCTCTCTCTCTTCTAGAAATAAATAAAACATTTAAAAATTTAAAAAAAAAAATAAAATAAAGTGTGGGCTACAAGGCTGCTGATGTGACCAGAGAGACTGGTTTTGATTTCTGGAACTGATAAGTTTTGTCCCCTTAAGTCAAAGGAAGTAGTTAAACCAAGGCCACAGAAAGATAAGAATCAGTTTAAGAAACAATGGCCAGCCATAGCTGTCTGGCATGTTCTAATAAAGCTTCCACCTAAGGTCATTGTATCAAAGCCTTTTTAAAAATTACATAGATGCACGAAGTTTCTTTTATTTTGGCAAAGATTTAATCAATCCTATATATTTCCTTTGCAGCTTTCTACTTACTTTGATTTTGGCTGGGTTTTTATCAATTCAGTGAATTAACCTTTATTTCATGTTAGTTATAAGGCTTAATAATTTGGTTAATATCTAATTAATGGACATTTGGAAAACCATTTCTAAGCTTGTAAACTTTTCCTACAGGTACCTTTCTCATAGTCCAGAGTCCACTGAGGAAAATATTATAGTGGATGCTTGTTGATATGAAGGAAAGTTGGGAAACCCTGGCCCTGAGTATAAGGCAGGGGCGTGGAAATGCTTGAAAGGGTCAGTTTCTCTCCCTGGTGCCAAGTTACTCCAAACAGGGGTCTCAGCATTCTGTTTTGCAGGGACCCAGCCCCTATTTTATTGCCCATGATAAATATGGAAATTATTTCCACAGCTTAAGCTTGTTTCAAGCTTGTGAAGTTTCCAAAGTAAAAATTTTCTCCCTAGTGTTTTAGAAACTCTTAATTAAAAAAAAAATTTTAGTATAGACATTTTAAAATATTTTAATCACTTTTTTTAAAGCTTATTTATTTAGAAAGAACACGTGTACAGGAGGGGCAGAGACAGAGACAGAGAGAGGGAGAGAGAAGATCCCAAACAGACTCTGTGCTGTCAGGGATAAGCCTGACTTGGGGCTTGAACCCATGAACTGTGAGATCATGACCTGAGCTGAAATCCAGAGTCAGACGCTCAACCAACAAGCCACCCAGGCACCCTTGAATCGCTTTTTAAAGAAAGTTTTAATCTAAATTTCTTAGCTTGAGGTTTGGCAGCCATTCAATCTTAGGAGGAAACTCAAATATTCAGAAAGTTTACTTTGCCTTGGGATTCAAGAGACTCAAGACTTTTGTGAATGTCCAGAAAAAAAGGGCTTCTTTAACAATGAAAGACCTGTATTTTTATACCTTCAGTGATGTAATAATGCCAACATTCTGACCAGACCATGCTATCTATACACCTTATGGCATGGCAGAGGAAAAGTGGGTGAGCCATGATTTGATGTTGAGGACAGGAACTAAGGTTTATTTCTAAGTTGTTATTATTATTTGTTGGCTCTGACAGAGAAATTCACTATATATAACTATGACTAGGCAATATGATTTTATCAGCGATTTAATAAAATCTGTGCTATTAAAACAAATTAGCCATTGTCTTCTTCAGCTGAACACAAAGGCACCCTGACCATGACCAGGCTTGTCAACCCCCGGTTCACGGCTATAAGGCTTAAAGACCACACTTTGTGGTGTGCAGGCAGCCTAGGCTGCATCTGAATTCCCAAGTTCAATAGCCCCCTTCCCGTGTTTACAAAAAAGGCTGCGACCTTTCCCCACAGCAGGATGTTTGCAATAGCAGCTCTCAACTGTGGAATTTGCTTATTTGACTGGTTTAATTCTGCTTGCTTGATAGGGTTCACAGCAGAAAGTCTTCTGGAGGTGAGATTTATGTACTATTTACTATGTTTTAGTTGCATGTGTCAGAAAATCAGATCCAAATTGGCTTTAGCAGAAAAGGAAAACGTACTGGTCCCAGTGACTGAGCAGTCCAGAGCTGCTGTGGCTTCAGCTGCTGCACAGCCCTAGGCTCCAGCAGGGCCAGCAGAGCCCAGATCCTCTCTGCAGCTCTGGTCACATGCCCTTCTGTGTGGCTTTGCTCTCAGGCTCTCCAGTCGTGGTGACAAAATCTTGCAGCAAGTCCACACAGAAGTGCCTGCGAGAGAGGAGTTCTGGCAGCTGCAAGAAGTACTTGGTGAGATGCTGATAGTAGATCAGCTCTGGTTTGAAGCTCTGATGTGGCAGGAGATTTGTTCTGATTTTCAAACCTGGGCCACCTGCTTAGTGCAGTGTCGGTAAAAGAGACAAACTATGCCAGTTCTGAAACAAGAGAGACAGACATTCGGCAGCACAGGGAACACAGTTCTGCCACAGTTTACCAATTTGTCAGTAGCTATATGGAGAATCTAGACATATGAACAAAGCACTGTAGGACATAGAGGTCAGTAAAAAAAAAAAAATGCTGCTTCTGCCTGTAAGGATTATAGTTTAGTGGTGAAAAAATGAAAAGGTAAGAACATGAAGTAGGAAGAAAAACAGGGGAGTGTAAGCCTCAAATCACAAAGTCAAGTGCTGAAATATGAAAATGTATCATGAGATTTCATTTTCTGTCAAACGTGGCTCTCTTTCTTCTCTCTGGTAGCAGTCATGTGTTAGAGTGATGCCGGGTCTGGGCTATCACTGCCCACTCAGATGAGCTTTTTGTCTTCAGTTACTACTAATCCTGAAGACGCTGCTATCCTGACCCTTGCTGCACCAGAAAGGCTCTGTGGGTCCAGTCTGCTGGGGCAGCGCACAGCTTCCTCCTGGGAGGGGAACGCCTGGCTCTCCCGTGCCTTCTGGGCTGACAGGACCTTTGTGGAGTGAGCTGTAGTGGCCTAGGGCAGGCGCGGGGCTGGAGCACTCTGCTTACTGGTCTCATGGTGATCAGGCCTCCTTGGGTTTCCTTATCTTTTCTCACCCCCCCCCCTTATTTACAGGACCTGGAAAGGACCACTTTAGGGGCTATACCACCAACCTGTCCCTTGCTTCCCTCTGGCCTTTTCTCTCATAAGCTCTGGGAAATGCTATAGAGCTTGAGAACCAGGGAAATTTTGCTATTACTTAGCACATTTTCCTCTAAATCCATTGTATTTTGTATGCAAATGAACTTTGTGTAGTCCTCACAGGGATTTGACCTTCAATTCCCAAAAGCCACACAAATACTTTATTCATTTAACACACATTTATTGGGCACTTAGCTATATGTCATTATGGCATATGCTGGAGATATTTTAGTTAATAAAATAAAATAGTCAAGTACTTACCCCCATGGTGCCCACATTGAAGTGAAGGAGATGTACAAGAAAGATCAGATAGATAGATAGATGATAGATAGATAGATAGATAGATAGATAGATAGATAGATAGATAGATGATAGATAGATAGACAGGCATACATGGTGGATATATAGATATGGTAGATACAGACAGATAGATATAATTGATTTACAGATAAGTAGAATAGATATAGATGCAGAAAGATATATATGGTTAAGAGACAAAGTAGTGATATAGGCCATAGTGAAGACTACATATAATGGGAAAACTTTGAGGGATGTAAGCAATGGGGTACTGTTATCTTAGCTGTTACTTAGAGAGAACATTTCTTTGAAGGAGTTACCATAGGGGCTCGAGACTAGGAACAGAGAAACCAAGCAGGAGACTCTGAATTTTGGGCCAGGCTGATGGTAGGGAGGAAGTGAGATGTAATCAGATCTTGAGTATATGTTGAAGGTTTATATTCTGATAGGCTGATGGATTGGAGTGGCCATGAGAATAATAGAGAAATCACAGTTGGGCCAGGTTTTGAGTGTGAGCTCCCAGATGGATAAAGCCTACCTGGAGAGAAGCCTTGGGGAGAAGGTGAGGAGGAGGCAGGGCACCACAAGTAACTTTGTCTGATTTGAAATGCTTACCTGACACTTCATGCCAAGATGGAGAAAGTCAATGATATTGTGAGTCTGGAATGTAGGCGAAGGTTAAAGAGTAGATAAAACTTGGAGGGTTGTCAGAGATAAGTAGTGTTTACGGGACCTGAGATCTGAGTGTAGATGGAAAAGGGTGGGGTCAGGGGCACAAGAGGGTCATGGTGGAGGCTGCAGGGAGCTGGCATCTGCCTCTTCACTCTTCCTGCAGGCAGATCAAGGCAGCACTAACAGCCTTGGTGGCTGCCGGGTCCTTGTGAGACCACTGAACATGAGGGCAGGTTCCTGTGCTCCTCAGGTCATGGACTGGTTTGTGTGAGCCACAGTGGAGGCTCCTCCCCAGGAGGAGACAGTCCCTGAGGCAGCAGAAGACAGGAGGCTACGTTGCCAATCCAGAGCAACCACTGTAGTCCCGCTCAAATGGCCCATAAGGTCAGCCCTGGCAACAGGTCAGTTGCCTGAAGGGACATGAGAATGGTTTCACTTAGAAGCAGCCTTTAAACTTGGTCTTGAAGAATGAGTTGTATTTCAAGAGGTCCAAGGTTGGCAATGGTTTTCCTTAAGGGGCCAGATAGCACATGTATTAGGCTTTGTGGACCAAGAAACAAAATTGAGAATATATGTAGACACATATACAAGACAGAAAACAAACTATCACATTTTTTTTAAATTAGTGATGAAAACTGAAATATAATAATTGAGAACTTTTTCTTTGTAATGCAAGTCGTATGATGAGACAAATGTGGTTCTCTTTATGGGAGAACATTTTGCTACTTGAGATTCAAAGTTAGTGTTATTATCATGAAAATAAATCACAAATGTTCAACTGTAATGCTGACTATGATGTAATTTTACCTGTTACATCTTTGAAAATGTGTTTCACACATAATATTATTATTATTGTGTTTTTATTTTTTCAGCCATTAAAAACGTAAACACTTGCAGTGCCTGGGTGGCTCGGTTGGTTAAATGTCCAACTCTTGATTTCAGCTCAGGTCATGATCTCAGAGTCGTGAGATGGAGCCCTGTGTCTGGCTCCATGCTGGGCCTTGAGCCTGTTCAAGGTTCTCTCTCTCTTCTTCTCTCTCTGTCCTTCCCCAACTTGTTCTCTCACACATATGATCTCTCTCTCTTTCACACAGACACACAAATGTTAAAAATGTAAACACTGGGGATGCCTGGGTGGCTTACTCAGTTAAGCATCTGACTTCAACTCAGGTCATGATCTCACGGTTCGTAAATTTGAGCCCCGTGTCAGGCTCCGTGCTGACAGTTAGCTCAGAGTGTGGAGCCTGTCTTTGGATTCTGTATCTCCCTCTCTTGCTGACCCTCCCTTGCTCACACTCTCTCTCAAAAATAAATAAAACATTAAAAAAAATTTTTTTAATGTAAACACTGTTCTTAGCTCCCAGGCCATAGGTGAACAGGCGGTGGCTGGGTTTGGCCCTGGGCCACAGTTGGCCAACCCTGTAGGGTCCCTTATCAATTTCCTGCCCCTTACATCCCAGGATGCCCTTCAGTGTGGGCTCTGGGATCAGCCCACAGTTCCTTAAAGTATTACTCCTGTGAAGTGGGCACAATGATGAGCTTCCTCAGTAGAGTAATGTCACAAGAGGGACAGGCAGGAGTCAGCCATGTGCCAAGAGGACACGGGTGGATCCCACTCACCCACAGGCCCAGGAGAGGACCCCTCATGACCAGGAAGCCTGGGCCTGGCCAGATACTCTCCCTTAGCGCTTCCACTCAGAAACCAGAGCTCCTCAGCTTTGGCTGGCAGCCAGACTCCCACAGTGGGCCCATGGCACCAGCTGCCGACCACCTGTAGCCCAGAGGGTGGCCCAACAGCCCCTGAGGAAGCCCAGCCTGGGGGCATACCCTGTTCCCCTTGGCCACCCACAGGCACACATCCCTCCAAAGAAGTGTGCACCTCTTCCAAACTTGTCCTTACTGAGGGCTCTCTCAGCCTAGGGTGCCATCCAGAACAGGTAATTCTCACAGCAAACTTCCCTCTCAACCCACTGTGTGTATTCCGCCTCCTGTTTGGACCCAGGCTGTACATCTGCTCTAGATGAGCTGGAGGTAGTTATAGCTGCAGAAGACAGCAGGGCTAGGCAAGAGACGGAAGCACAGGATAGGAGCCTAGAAGATAGGACCCTAGAACATTGAATTGTTTCAAGATGTACACTAGTAGGTGTCATTGGTATAGAGAAGATAGATCTTTTTTTTTTTTTTTTCTAAATTGAGAGAGAGAGAGCACACATGCTCTCAAGTGGAGGCAGGATGTTGAGAGAGAGATCCTAAGCAGCCTCTACACCCAGCTTGGGGGTCGATCTCAGGACC
Organism: Proteles cristata cristata; assembly: GCA_017311185.1. Taxonomy (NCBI): domain Eukaryota; kingdom Metazoa; phylum Chordata; class Mammalia; order Carnivora; family Hyaenidae; genus Proteles; species Proteles cristata. The sequence continues at coordinate 131,582 of JAESUZ010002227.1, forward strand.
ATAAGTGCATGACCTGAGCTGAAATCAAGAGTTGGATGCTTAACCAACCGAGCCGCTCAGGCGCCCTGAGAAGAGACATCTTTTTGAAGGTCTTAAAATTTAATGAAAAAGGAAAAATACTGCTTTGCTTTTTTAAGAGGGACTTGCCACTAGTGTATTATGAATACTATTTAATCAAAGAAATAAGGATGTTAGCATATAGTATGATCATATTTGATAAGCATTTTTACCCATGATTCCACCTCTCCAAACTACCTAAGTGATTAGAATGTATGTATATAAAACAAGTCAAATCTCATCCTAAGTTAGAAAATAAAAATGACAAATACTTCTCCCAATCTTTCTTCTTCAAAAATCAGAATTAATTTTTAAAATATAACAATTGGGGTAATATTAGCTGCAATAAAAAGCTTCCAAATCTCTCCCTCATGTCATAGTTCAGTACGGGCATTCCAGGTGCTGGTCCGGGGCCTTCCGTCCTTCCCTCCTGTAGCTATGTCATCAGAGTCCTCTTCAGCCCACCAGTGACAGAAAAGAAGGGTGGATAAAACATCACTTCCCAACTGTCTTGGCATACATCACACATCACCTTCTGTGGGCAGCTGCCTCTTGGGACCGTGCTGCCTGGTAACACAGGAAGCACACAGATGTGTGGGCAGCTAGGTGTCCCAGACACAAGACCAATAAAGCCACCCCTCGGCATGCAATTCATTCATCTAATGAAAAGTAAGGTTGTGATGCCTCATCTTAGATACCAGCAGAACTTAAGAACTCAAATCCTCATCTAGTTATAATGCAAATTACAGTCAATGCATGTACCTTATGAACAGACTAATCTGTGTTAGCCAGTTTCCTAGTTATACTCCTGTTTGCTGACTCACATATCTACTCATTAGCAACCAAAATGGAAATGAAGCCTCTGCTGTCTCAGTATATGCTCACCAATCGTGGCTTTTAAAAACTATCAATTGCATCAATACTGTACTGGACATTTGGAAAGTTGGAAGTGCCCCTTACCATATATGTATTTTCTTGATCACTGTGGAATATGAAAAACAATTGTTTGTCATTAGTGTGTCACCTGAAGTCATGGCTTATAAAACTACCTCTGTAACATGTACTTTATTTATTTATTTATTATTATTATTTTTTAATGTTTTTATTTATTTCTAGGAGGAGAGAGAGAGAGACAGCGTGAGCAGGGGAGGGTCAGAGAGAGAGGGAGTCACAGACTGAAACAGGCTCCAGGCTCTGAGCTGGCAGTCAGCACAGAGCCCGACGCGGGGCTCGAACCCATGAACCGCGAGATCATGACCTAAGCGAAAGTCGGACGCTTAACCGACTAAGCCACCCAGGCACCCCTGTAACATGTACTTTAAAGGGCCAAATGTTAGGGCACCTGAGTGGCTCAGTCAGTAAAGCATCTGACTTTGGCTTAGGTCATGATCTTGCAGTTTGTGAGATCAAGGCCCGCAATGGTCTCTGTGCTGACAGCATGAAGCCTGCTTGGGATTCTCTCTCCCTCTTTCTCTGCCTCTCTCTCTCTCTCTCTCTCTGTCTCAAAATAAAGAAATAAATATTTAAAAAATAAATTCAACAAATAAATAAAAAATATTACATTCTTCATATTCTATACCAATATAAGTTTGAGATGGGTCAAATATTTAATATAAAATATAAGCTGTGGAAGAGATTATAGAATGATGCCTGTATAGTTTTTTTAAATTAAAGCCTTTAGTCACGTAATAATTAGAAAGATAATTGGGGCGCCTGGGTGGCTTAGTCGGTTAAGCGTCCGACTTTCACTTAGGTCATGATCTCGCGGTTCGTGGGTTCGAGCCCCGCGTCGGGCTCTGTGCTGACTGCCAGCTCAGAGCCTGGAGCCTGTTCCAGTCTGTGACTCCCTCTCTCTCTGACCCTCCCCTGCTCACGCTGTCTCTCTCTCTCTCCTAGAAATAAATAAAACATTAAAAAATAAAAAAAGAAAGATAATAACAGTAGAAAGCCCAGAGAGATGTTGCCATATAAATAAAAATAAATGCTGAAAAATAATAATATTTTTTTAAAGGCAAGCAGAGACACAGATTTGCAACGTGAGTGTGATTATAGACAAAAGAAGTCTGGCACCAGAAAAACAGGCAAAGAATATGAACAGAAAATATGCAAAACAAGACATGTAAACAAACAAGAGAAAAATTCACTATCATTTAGATAAATTCAAATAAAATTTGTCATTATGTTTTTCTGATGTATGGACTTTGCCTTTACCAGTGTCCCCATGACAGTGGAAATTTTTTTATTGTAACACCTAGTGATTCTAAACCTGGGTAGTATTTTTAGGAGACAATTTATAATGTAATGACAATCTAACAATTTTTTTTATTCATCGATTCCCAACCCTTAAGATTCTGTCCTAAGATAATTGTCATCCTAAGATAATTGTCATCCAATTAGTGGTATCTATAATATAGTGGTATCTACAATATAGTGGTATCTATAAAATCTAAAAATGGAAATAATCTACGTATTTAGCAATAGGAATTGATGGATGCACACACTAAAATGCAGACAGTAATATTGGTCGATATTAATAGTAGGAATGGGTTTTTTCCCCCAATGTGTGTGTGTGTGTGTGTGTGTGTGTGTGTGTGTGTATATATATATATGTATATATATATATACTTTTTCTTTTATGTTTACAATGTGCTTATGCCATAATTTCTAATCATTTACAGTATAGAATTTTTTTGTCATACTTGGTTGGGTCTTTTGTACTATGAATTTGAAAAGTAATTCTCCTATTATTTATGGTTCTGTTATGGTTTGGTTGTTGGCATTTCAAACTGTTGATAAATTTGGAGTTTATCCCTATGTAGTATGAAGCTATGAATGAATTTTTATTGCTTTTTCCCCCATAAAAGATCACTATTTACTGTGTTATACAGCTTTTCTACATTGATTTAAGATGTTATCTTTATTATACATCAAATTACTTTATATATTTGGGCCAATTTCTGAATTTTCTATTTTGTAAAATTGATTTTTCTGCCTATATTTGCATCTACCTTCAAGTAAATTATTGAGGCTTTACAATCTGTTGTGGCTTCAGCAAAGCTTATACCTTCATTATTCTTCTTTTAAATACTTTTCCCTTTACTTTCTTGCTTCTTTATTTTTCCATATGAATTTGTGCATCATTTCATTTAAGTAAAGATACTTGTAAAACTTAAAAGAGATGAATTTGATTTCATTAAGACAAAATGTAGAAAAACATAAGAAAATTCAAAAGACAAGTACCAAACAGCAAGTCAATATTTGTAACTCATGTTCTAGAAAAAGGTTAATTCCTTTATAAGTGAATAAGAAACAGAGAAATACACCCCAATAGTACACTATGGAAAAGACTTGCCAGAAACGGAAAGATACTTAACGTCACTCATCATAAAAGAACAAATTAAAGTACACTGTGAGCTTCAACAGAGAAAGTGGTACTGGCGTTGCCACTGACTGCAAACCCCTAGAAACTGGGCAAAATATACCAAATATCTGTCTCACATGCTGGATGATGAGTGTATGCCCAAGATCCCAGAGAAGAGGGGCACCCCTGATTGCCCCTTTTCCTGCACTTGCCAGTGCTCTTGCTGAATGGAAGACAACAGAGTTTGGGGAAGCCAATGCAACTACAATCTGCAGACATGCTCCCAGAGGAGAGGAATCTCAAGAAATCTGCTAGAGGTCCCCGTGAATCTTTGGCCGAATACCAAACCCTATGTTTACAGGTGTAACTTTCAAGATGGCACAGAGAAAGCTACCAGGAAGCTGTGAGGTGATCGGTTTTCAGTTCAGTGATGGTTGTGGGATAGCAGGTCCCACCATCTAAAGGGGGGAACTCATTAAGCCCTGAGCATGCTGGTGAGAGAGCCCAAAGAGTCACACCACACTTGTAGGACTCCCATCACGTCTGTACATGCACCCAAGCAGGACACAAGACTTGTGTCTTGGAAAGACTGATATGCAAGTCACTCCCTGCATTGCCTGATGCCAAGGGCATCAACTCTGTTTAAAGAAGACAACAAAATCTAGCCTTTCAATGTGGCAATATTCACAATATCTAGCAACCATTAAATTTTACTAGAAATGGATAGAAATAGGAAACTAACCCATAGCTAGAGAAAAATCTGTCAAAAACAAATCTGGAAAGGCCAGAGATGATGCAATTATCAGATAAGGATAAAAAAAGCACCATTTAAAATATGCTTAAGTATTTAAAGAACAACATAAACATAATGAGAACAGAAATGGAAAGAATAAAAACAACCAAATGAACTTTCAGAGCTGAAAACAATCCCTGAAATGAAAATTTCATTCAATGGCCTGAATAGCAGACTTTACATTGAAGCTTCTTGACTTCCTCGGATCTTCTGATTCCTTTTCCTGTGACAAGGAGATGTCCGTCCCCACAAATTTCAGGTCTGGGAGGGTTATCTGAACATTTGTTGGGACAAATACACGCTTGCTTGCCTGAGTTTATGAACACCCAAGCCATGCTGACAGAATGCTGTACAAACACATTGTAGTTGTCACTCGGCTCCTGAGTCTCTAAGGATTTTACAAGAAGGACAATATATACAGATAGTTCAACATTTTGACAAAAGTATCCAGGTACAGTAACCTTCATATTTTTTATTTTGGACAGTTGCAGCAAATTATATATTTTTTGTTATGGACAGTTTTAAATTACATCTTTTGTTAATTCTTTAAATTTTAATATTTTTAAATTAGTATTGAGATAAATAAACAATTACACAGAGAAGGTGCATAATTGAGAGACCGGACCATATTTTGTTCAAGTTCCTTTAGAATCTCATGATTTCATAACTTCTGGGATTTTGGGAGTTTAGGGTTTCCCAATCCCAGAATGAATTTGATTTATCAAGAAAATAGAGATGAGACAATAATTTTAGGATTTCCAACTCATTTTCGTTGTCTGGAAAGATACAATTTGCTAATACACAATTGTACATGAGAAAAAATGAAATTATAATAATTTTCTAACTTCTATTTACTAAATTTTTCCATCAAAATCTCTTTTTTTTAATCTTTCAGTGAATAATCCCATACCTTCCAATTTGAAATCAGAAGCAAAAAAGGCGGCTAAAATTCTAAGAGAATTCACGGAAATAACTTCCAGAAATGGACCTGATAAGATCATTCCTGGTAAATAAAATATATACCACTCATTTCTAAGGTCGTTTCGTTGTTTAAGTGACTTGGTGCACTTCCTGACCTCAGGCAGTGGACCCCTAAGAGCAACAGCCCGCAGAGCGCCCGATTCCCTCCTGGACCATCTGCCAGCTGGTCTCCTGGGGCCCCCACACCTCCCTTTGCCTTCTGCCTCTGTGGAAGCTCCCCGTCCTGCCTCCCCTCTGCGGTGCCCACTTTGGTTTTTCCCAAACTCACCTGTTTTTGTCTTCAGTTACTGAGGCCCTTCTAAGTTTATCTTGCAAAATCACTAGCTAATCTCAGAAATAAATTTTAATTTTGGGTTTTCTCTTTCTAGATAAGATATTTACATTTTATAGTGGTTTAACAAGACGTTAATCAATAAGTCCCAACACAGCTACCTATCGAATTCCTTGGGTCATTAAAACACAGTGCTGAAACTCCCTGCAAACCTGCTGAATCAGACCCTGGGAGCAGCATGGCAGGAATGCGCATTTTTAACAAAGTTTCCCACTGTGATTCTAATGTGAGGCTGACCACATAAGACCTGAGTCTAGGGATGACCTTTTGGGACCCACTACCTGTCCATTGCCACTACTGCTTGCTTCTACAGGTGTTTCATGCAGTATGCATCTTTGCCTGGAGGCCCACTAGCTTGGGCAATGCTGCAGAGTAATTCCCTCTTAGTCACCATGACTCTGATCATTACAAAAACTAGTTTATTTTTTTAACTACTTTAACTTCTTAAGCCAGATTTTTAAAGTTATCTAGTAGGGCTTTAAATGTTAAATTTGTTATAATAATAGTAACTATTATGATTATAATTATCATTATTTTGGTCTGGCCACTACTCCAATTATAAGAAAACAGCACTTCTTGGAGCCTTGCTACCTGGCAGCTGGGTGTCATCCAGGAGCTCATTAGAATGTCAGGACCTCAAGTCCCCACTTAGACCTAATGCATCAGAATCTGCATTTTTCACAAGATCTCCAGTGATCTGTATGTACACACAAGTTTGAGAAAGGACTGCCTTAGGACTTGAAGAAAATTCAAGAGCTGAAAAAACTGAATTTTCAGTAGCAATATTCTGAAGCAGGAGATAGAAGACATTTCTTGATATATATTAGCATCTGCATACATGGCCCACTAGCCCAGTTTATGGATAAACTGTATTTCCTAACATAGTAACGTCTGAATATAGATTACTTCTCATGGATTTTGTGCAGTAAAATCCCATCATGACTTTCTTCTGCCTGCAAAGGCCACCTGACTCCCCTTCTGTGAGTGTAGCTGGGAAAATAAAACAACTTTACAAGGCAGCCAGGAGAGGAGCTTGCTCCCAGATGTGCAGGCTGTGTGCGGTGGGGAGGAGACGGCCCCAGGAGCTGCCAGAGAACCAACCTCTCCTTTCCTAGAGCTTTCCTTGGGATGAGGAAGGGGAGGGCATTGTATTTATATCAACACTAGGGTGATCTATTATACATTGGAAGATAAAATTTACAAAAAACAATTTAAAACAAAATGGCTAGACTGTAGAGGTATGAGGTCGCACTCGGGTGTGAAAGGCCTAAGATCCGTACAATGACATTTAGAGAGTGAATCTGTAATCAGTGCATCTATGTTACCCATGAAAAGCTAATTGGCAAATTAGTTGGGCATTATTGTTATTTCAGTGTTCCTGAATTTGGGTAGAAAATCTATAAAAACAAACCTGATGTTTAAAATATGTTCATCTGCTTTTGTTCTATCTGAATAGAGGCAACACACAGGGAGAGTGGAGTATGAGGTGTGGGAAAAGATGTTCTGCCAAAATGGGGTTGTAAGAATAAACCAATGTGATATACAATATAGCTTTCAACCTCATTACGGTATACTCATAACTTTTCAAATACAAAAGGGAGGCACGCTTAGTGAACTGCAATCTAAGAGTCCAAACTTGTCTTCTCTGTGTTGCTTAACTACGAGTAAGTCCACACATGTCTGCATGCTAACTTCATACTCTCGTAGGAATTATCTCTGAGAGGCTGCCATGGATTTAAATTTTGAAAGGGCATGCATAATTATATTAGAAATGTAGTGTTTTTCTAGGGACTCCTAAAAAGCCTTTTCTGTGTTTTGAGAACAGTGTCTGATTTGACTTTCTTTTTTTTTTTTTTTTTAAATATTTTTATTTCTAGAGAGAGAGAGAGAGAGAGAGAGAGAGAGAGACAGCATAAGCAGAGGAGGGTCAGAGAGAGAGGGAGATACAGACTCTGAAATAGGCTCCAGGCTCTGAGCTGGCAGTCAGCACAAAGCCCAAGGTGGGGCTCGAACCCACGAACCGCGAGATCATGACCTAAGCGAAAGTCGGACGCTCAACCGACTAAGCCACCCAGGCACCCCTGGTTTGACTTTCTTAATGGAATATTTGACAATAAATCAAATAAATCAATTCATCTTCAAAGTGATGCCAGTGTAAAACACACACACACACACACACACACACACACATGCATGCAATAGAATATTACTCAGTCATCAAAAGGAATGACATGTTGCCATTTACAACAATGTGGATGGAGCTAGAATGTATTATGCTAAGCAAAATAAGTCAGTTAGAGAAAGACAAATACCATGTGGTTTCACTCATATGTGGAATTTAAGAAACGAAACAGATGAACATATGGGAAGGGCATGAAGCAGAGAGGGAAACAAGCCACAGTGGAATTTAACAATAGAGAACAAACAGAAGTTGATCCAGGGAGGTGGGTGGGGGATGGGCTAGATGGGTGATGGATACTAAGGAGGGCACTTGTTGGAATGGGCACCGAGGATTGTACATAAGTGATCAATCACTGAATTCTCCTCCTGAAACCACTATTGCCCTGTTAAAAAAAAATAAAAGCAACATTGGGATCCAAGGGTAATTTAAAGTGCTCAACCTTCCCTTGTTATTTGAAAGATATGTTGTTTTGTGAATAAGTCCACAGTAAAGGGAGGCACACTGTTTAGTGGGTGCATATATCAATAACTCTATTGATAACTCAATAATTTTATGTGACAGACTTCCCTGAAATGTGAATAAACCAATGGTTTCTAAATTGAATGATATTCTCAGTACACTAGTAGTTATGCGTTACTAAAGTACTCAAATCAATCATTTCATAAAGTTAAAAGTCTTTTAAAGTGGCAAAATCACTTGGTTTTCCTGTGTTTCAATCCAGATTTTGGTATAAGTAAAACGTGAACTAACTATACGGCTTTCAGACCAAAGCTCTGCAGTGTGCAGCATGTCAGTCTTCTTTCAGGTTTCTCCTTAGTACCTAGTACAGCATGGATCTTAAATAGTGACTTGTTTTTTATATTATGAGTTATATTCTCAGTTAATTGAAATCTCCAAATTATTTTTCCTGCTAGTAGATGTCAATAAAAACATCTCATCCGAGTATCTCATTTATCATGGCGGTTGCAGGATGTTTGAGCACATGTGACAATATGTGTAGCATTGGAAACAAAACGCTATGAAGCAGGTGGGAGCAGGGAGGCCCCGGCGCATGTGCTGCGTAACCAAGTTGTATTCAGCTCATATGTCCCATTAAGGCTCCCCTGCCACGGAGACCTCTGTGTGTGTTGAATCTGCTCAACCTTCAGGCCAGTCTATTAAAAAATGCTCATCTGCCCCTTGTCTTTAATTTTGCAGCCCATGTAATTGCTAAAGCCAAGGGCCTTGCGATTTTGTCTGTGATAAAAGCTGGATTTCTAGTAACTGCTAGAGGAGGCAGTGGGGTCGTGCTGGCGCGTCTTCCTGATGGAAGTAAGTTGATTATTTCCACTTTGAACACAATTCACAGGAGCATGGTAGGTATCTTGGTCTTTCTTTGTTCAGTCCTTGGCAATGAATCACAAACAACAAGGTTCTCTTCTCAAGCACTACCCACATTTTCACAGGCAGACTTCCCCACAGTACAACCAGACCAAGTAGAAGCGCATTCAAAGGCACTTCACTTCTATGGGCTCAAAGTCTGTGAGCTGGTCCCAATGGTGGTTAACAGGGTGGCTATCTGCAAAGGTGGAAGATCTGTCAGCCTCTGAGGGCTCTCAGAATCTCAGGAGGACCTTTCTACTGGGCCAAATACCTAAATTTCTCTTTTCCACTTTCCTGAGTTCAGCTGGTCAGTCCGCAGAAGGTAATTTAAAAGCTGCCCAAATGAAATAGCAGATTCCCTGGGGCTCCTGGGTGGCTGAGTCAGTTAAGCGTCTGACTTCAGCTCAGGTCATAATCTCCCAGTCCATGAGGTCAAGCCCCATGTCAGGCTCTTTGCTGACAGCTCAGAGCCTGGAGCCTGCTTCAGCTTCTGTGTCTCCCTTTCTCTCTCTGCCTCTCCCCTTCTCATGCTCTGTCTCTCTCTGTCTCTCTCTCTCAAAATAAATAACATTAAAAAAAAAAAAAAAGCAGCAAATTCCCCAGATCCTGGCCAGATGGGCAGTCTTCAAACAGCGATAGCTCCTAACATAGGAAATGGAAAACAACTCTGGGGTTATATGACACTAATTTCTGTAATACAAACTCCCTTAAACCTGGATAGATTAGTTCTCAATCTATTCAAGCAACATCCTGTTATCTAGAACACAATATTAGGTTTAGGAAGCTAATAAGCATTTTAAGAAAGTACTTTATCTAGACAATCCCACCCTCCCCCAACAAATTAATTTTTCCCTAATTCAAATGGAATTATGTACTAAGTTTTCAAATGTAAGGAAATTTATCTTGTTAAAATCTTAATAATCTTGAACATATAGCCTATTTATTGTGCTTCTACTAGGCAAAAAAAAACCCAAAACAAACAGACAAAAAAAACCCAACAAACAGTTTTTGCTCTCAGAGACTTACAGTAGAAACGGTTTATTATTGTGTTACCCTTAGAGGTGATGATAATGAACTTTTTTGAATCCTGTTGCTCTGTTATATCTATGATAAAATTCTAACTAAAAACTAGAATTACAGCTCAGTTATTTTCTAATACATCATACAAATGTTGATAGTTAAAATTAGATATGTTTAGTAGGTGAGGATTCAGTAGTTTGGTATTATGCACATTTGTAGAGAAAGATTAGGGAGCACGGGTTTGTGAGTCTGTAAGACTCAATATCCAATACCTTTCAAATATTTTTAGCTTAAAAATTATATATATGCTATTAAAGAACAAGTTAAAGCATAGGGGGAAATACCAAAGTCTCATTATTTTAAAAGAAATGCTATTCGTTCACATTGTAGCATTTTTCCTTCCCATATTTGTGTGCCAAGGGGTTTTAATGTTAGAGTAATGTTTGTTTCTTTGTGTTTGTTAGAATGGTCTGCACCTTCAGCCATTGGCATAGCTGGGCTTGGTGGAGGATTTGAAATAGGAATTGAGGTAAGTGTATAACAACACAAATGTCATTTTCTCTAAAAGCAGCTGCAACTTGCTACATGAAACTTGAGAGAGTGCCTACTGTTCGAATTTCACCATCGATGGAAGATATTCTATTCCACATATTTCACTTTCTGGGTGAATCCCCACCTATAACTATCTAATGTTTACCAGTGTTCTTTCATTGAGAGTGGAATTTTGTTGGTTCATTGTTTGCTTTGTTTCTGTCTTGAGCTCATCTGGAGAGCGAGTATGCCTTAAAGCAGATGGACTGTACCTGGTCACCTATGGCTTGCTCATTGCAAAGCTGCTTACCTCTGCAGTGGGACATCGAACAAGCCAGAGCTCAGATCCTGGGCTTACCTGGCTTAATACAGTGTATCTTCATGTAGGGCAAAACCCAGTTGTGTTATGTCTTTGGATTACTTCAAATGCTTGAAGTAAAGACTGCCTTTGCATTGTTTCATTTTTAAATTGTTTCCTAATGATCATGGCCTCTCAGGTGGGCTCTATACTACACCAGAGCATACCTGTTTGCAGAAGGCTGCAAAAAGGATTATCTTCTCAGGGATTATCTTCTGCATGATGCTAATCTTTCATCCATTGTAATATTGCTAAGTGATAGGCAAATCAAATCTCCTAATACTCTCAAATCATTTTCTTCTCAAATTCTGGTCAGTTTTTTCCTAAGCCATCTTTTTATGAGTTTTCTCTATTGCCATCGTTTTAAATTCGCTTGGCCTTATTAGAGGCAGGTCTTTTCACCAATCTTACTTCACCTTTATTTGACCTTATTGACTCCCTGTTTCATAAATCTGTATTATAAAAATACTACCTATTTTAGCTTTCCTTATCATAACTGCCTTTTTGTTGGATATTCAACCAAATCAAAGCCATCAAAAGCATCATCCAATGTAGAAAGTACATTTTCATCCCTGCACCTCCCTGCAGACGGGCGGCATTCTCTGCACGGATGGTGCTCTGAGTGCAGCCTGCCCTTTCACCCATCTCGCTCCGCTTGAAGCCGGGGACATGCTCTGGGCATACATCCCAAACAGCATTTGTTTCCAAACTGATGAGAGATGAAGTAATAGTGACTGCAGGAAGTTTAACATATTAAAAACTGAAAACAGGACTCTCTGTGGTGACTCCTTAGAAATTACAGGGTATGGGCCTTAGAACATGTTAATAGCCTGGAAAACAAGAATAGTAACATGTAATCCTGTCAATATAGCACACGAAATAGAAAGATTTAAAATTGACATTTTATAAAAAAATACTTGATTGTCTTCCAAAGGCAATGTGAGATAGTGGTTGGGCTGTGAGAGCAGAGCTGTTGCCAGAGTCAGGAGCATCTGCAGCTGTGTGTACAGAGCAGCCCTCTTCTCTGGGGTCTGCAATCTTTACCTGTAAAATAGGGGTGACAATAGCCTTCCTTTTTGGCTTATTAAGTGGGTGCACTTAGAGTGGCATAAACCATTATAATTTTTATTGTTAACATCTTTACCTTTGCAATGCTTATTTGTGCTTGCAATTTATAGAAACTTTTGACTGCAAAGCTTACCTGCATGGCATATAGAAATTAACTATGGACTTTCATTTAACTAGCATACATGGAGGAGAATGATCAGCTTTTTAATATGCCTATTTCAAGTAGAGATTAGAAGAATTTCCTAGGGGTTAGAAGCACTGGCTTTATACTTCTTAAATACAACCCAACTTTGTCTCTCTGAGGCCCACAGATACATCCCAGAGTGTAGTCATAATGCCCAAGCAGTCAGTTCCTTCTCAATGTTGACAAAAAGTTGTGTACTTCTCCACAGAGCATTCTCAGACCTTATCCTGAGCATGAGTTTACTTCTCTTTGCGAGCTGCAGCTCTCCTGCCTTGGAATGAGTGAGTAAGCAGCGGTTCACTTGATACAGTGGTTCTTGTGAAGCAGGGCTGTTCTTTCTGGCAGTGCCCTTGGCTTCCAGTAAAAAGGCAGCAGACCTGTGGCCAATGGTGAGCTGGATAGACACCCTCATTTATGGAGAGAAATTAGTCCTCAACAACCCAGGGCTGATTCGGGTTCCTCTTCTGGCATTCTTCCTTCCAGCAGTGGGCTCCCAACTCTACAGAATGTTTGACATAGGTATTAGCTTGGTAATTTTCTAATCTGAACTTAATGTAGATTGTGAGTACCTGGAAGGCAGAGACATTCTCTCTTCATGTCTAGTCCTCAGAATGGCCAGATATCAAACACAAAGTAGACAGCCAAAGTGAGTCTCAGTTTCTTTAAGATGGGATATTAAGCTTTCAAGCACATAGAAAGCACTCACCTAATCAATTTATACTATTAATATTTGCTGAATAATGTAATTATCTGCCATTCTATTTTATAATGGAATAATTAACAATAACAGTTAAGAGTTTTGTGAAACTTTTACATATATGCTTATAGAATCAGTTCCATCCCATAGATACTGATTATCACTGCTCTCATGTCACAGGTAAAATAACTGGGTGATGTGAGTTCTCCAGTAGGAGATAACCAGAGAGTGACAGATGGGTCATTCAAAAGGAGGCTTCTGGCCCTGAAACCACTCAGCAGGTTGTTTGCAATATTGGGTGCCATTTCCCTTAGCAGTTCTCTTATTCAAACCTCCTTCCATAATTGAGAAGAACTTAACTGTTCTTGGCTCCATGGATAGTCAGGTGGGAAGTCAGCCCTGGGTCTCATCCCTTGCAGTACCCTGTCCATTCAAAATGTAGCTTCTGTCTGCATAATTTGCCATGGACTTTAGGCCACTAGATGAGGTAGGGAGGGCACATGTGATTATATTCAATACATAAAGACATTAAGCATCTTGCCTAAGATCACACAGCTAGTGTGTGGTTGTCTTTGGTTGGGTTCACTAGATATAGAGCCTGAGACAGGGCTTTGGGTGCATGTGATTTCTTGAACAAATGTTCTCAGGGCTGAAGTCATAAGGGACTAAGGAAGCAGGACAGAGAAGGGGAAGAGATTGAGCAAGGGATGGCCCTAGGTAAACTCAACTTGGTCCAACAATGGGAGAAGGCAAATCATACAACAGCCTTGTTGAGCCTAGAGGCAAGAGGAGTGGTGTCCAGGCACCACTACTCTTCCAGTCCACCGGCTTCTGGTACAGGGCCGAGGCACCCAATAGTGCCACCACAGTGAGGGACCAGAGCAGGTCTCTTGCATGCGGGACACTGAGTCTCTCAATTCATCATGCTGCCTCCTGTAAGTGATAACACCATTAGTCCATGTGAAACATGAATGTGATCTTCAGAAACTTTAGATTTATGCTCTGTTGTGGGAATCTAAACCAGGTTAAGTTTCTGAAGGTAAATGAAGTTAGGGACTAGGTCATGTTTTGACAAGATCTGGTGGCCTTCCTTAGCTCAGACATTTAGTTACCACTAAGATTATAGTACTGATTCAATTATGTGAACTACTGAGAATTCCCAATGTTTTATAGCACACACATACATCAAAAACAAAACCAAAAGATTTGACTCAATGGTCTAAGGAAAGATAATGCCAAGACTTAGTTTAAAGACTGTTGGTATTTTCTTTTCAGGACAATCATAACAAAGCCCAAAGCTCTGAAAACTTTGTCTTTGGATCACTCAACTACTTGTTATAGAAAAGTCAGAGTTCACGATGGGCCAACTCTGATCAGCCTTGCTTTCACCCAATATGGTGATTTGAAAGAAATGATTTAGCTTTTCCAGAGAGAGTTTAGATGAGCTCTTTTACTTTAATGATGAGGAAAGTGTCCAGGTGTAAGTTGAGAAGTTACTGTTAGAGGCTGGGCTACACTTCTGAGCCCACTAAGGTCAGTGTGCAGAAAAGGACCTGGTGGTGTGAGGAATGGAAGGTGTCTGGCACCAGAACCCTGACATTTGGTTTGAACGCTGAGGCTAATGACACTACATGGTGAGGGGTATGAATGGTTATCACCCACATGATCACCAAGAGGCTTCTTGGTAGAGTGAGATAGACATGCCAGCATGTCCACCGGAGACCTGAGAGGCTGGAGAAAGAAGGCTGTCTCAGCTTGTATGAGAGGCAGGGGCGGGCCGGTGAGGGTTCCCACCAGACCAAGATCTGGAGCTGGGCTTGCTTACAGACCCGGATGTGGGGCGTGGCCGCGGTCCGCGGTCACACATCAATAGCAGTCATGCCCTTCGTTACAGGATGTCAGATGAAGATCTCAGAAGCCTGGGTTTGAAGTGGGGCTGGACACAGAGGAGAGGGAGGTGTGGCACTGTGCCAGCGGACGGGGCTGGGGAGACCCACGTGCAAGAGAAGGCCAGCCGATCCTCAGAACGTTTCTCCCCCGGCTTTCCTGCGGGGCAGTTTCTTCATGCTGTTGTTTAAGAATTGAGTTTAAATGCAGAACGGGCATCTTACTTATGGTTACATCTTAACAAGAACTTCTTAAGGAGCCTTTATCAAATTCTCACATGTCTCTCACAGTTTTCTTTCAGGGGATCTGTTTTGCTTTTCCTTTAAGCACTTAGTTACTTGGAAACTAACGTGGAGCTGCTGGCCTCTCTCTGCTCTTCCAGTTGCGAAGCTTCGACCTGTTAGTGACATCACCAGGGAACACAGGATTGTCTTATTCTTATTTCAGAGAGAACTGAATTGAGATCAGACAGAAAATTAAAGGGTTACTTTTGTTTCTTTAACTGACTCTTAGAGTTTTGCCTTACTTAACTGCAAAGATGTACCAAGCAGAGGGAGACAATATCAATAAGGTATCTATGTGGACATGGCTAGAGATTTATGGTTATTGCATGGGTATATACCAAGCATTGTGCATATCAATTTTATGTATATTATCTAAAAATGTATATATAATATAGTTCATACAATCACTGGCAAAATTACTTACTTTTACATAAAAATGCTAACTAATTCTGGGTGACTCAATATCACAATCCTCAGAAAATTGTCCATATATACAATGGAAATATAGTTGATATAAGTCAATGTGAAGTATTTCACAAATCAGTAAACTAGTATATTTAGTTTGTCCTATGTAACTTGAGTGTAATTTGAATCATTTTATGAAAAAACTAAACATTTTTAAAAAATCTACTTGTATCAAGACCTCTATTAGGGCTTTTCAAGTGCAATCTCTTTTGGTCATAATCATATTCTTCTGCGGGTCAGATGAAAACATTGATTTGAAAATCTTACAAAAAATTAAAGAACTACATAAATGAAGTAATCTTTAAATGTCAGTTTTTCTTGGCCTTTGCATATTTTATTGAGATGTGGCAAACATGTCAGGCTTTACAAATTATTTCAATTAATCCTTCAAACAACCTTATATTTGCATCTATATACATATATACACGTATGCATAGTATACTTACAAGTGTGGTTTCTAATATTATACACAGCTTACAAAAAAAGAAGCTAAATTCAAGCTGCTCAATCATTTGCCCAAGATCATACAACATGTAAGAGGCAGAAGTGGAATTCATACTCAAACAGTTTTGATTTTTAGCCCAGATTCTTACCACCTTTGTTTTCTAGGTATGCCCAGCACACATATGGTCTTCAAATAGTTGAGTAAGGTGGGTCCTTACTCATGATTTCACACATGAAAAGATGAGCGATCCAAAGGTAGTCAGAATGCCCTTTGTCAACAGCTCGTGAGGAGGGCTGTGTCCCCCACGGCTGTGTCCCCAGAGAGCTATGTCTTCCGGAGAGCTATGTCCTCCTCCGAGAGCTATATCCCCTGAGGGATATGTCCCCCCAAAGCAGTGTCCCCCCAGGGCTTCATCCCCAGAGAACTATGTCCTACAGAGCTGTGTCCCCAGAGGGCTGTTTCCTCTGAAAGCTGTGCCCTTGAGGGCTCTCTGTATTTCTGGGCTTTCATGGGACTTGTATATGACACTGCCGAACTTGAAAAACAAATGCATTTTCCCATGGGCATGTCTTGAGCATTCTCACATTCTAAGTTTTGCTTTTACTTAGAGAATTACCTCAGTAGGAGGCATTAACTAATGATTAACTAGTTTCCTTCTGGCATTTTGAACTTCTGGAGCCTGAAAGAAAGTGGGCGTGCAGTTTACCGGTGGTACATGGCCTTGCAGGGATTTCAGGGTGCAAGTGTCATTGAGAACTCTTGACCTTCTGCCCTGACTGTTAGTTGTGTGATCTTTGGCTTGGTGTTTAGTTCAAGGGAGTACTTTTTATCTTTCTGACCTACCTATGTTTGATGTGTTCTGGCTGTCACTGTGACAGTCCACTTAACCTCACTAGACCTTTGTCATCACCTGCATTACAAGCTTGTCGAGTGGACGAGGAGGTATGTGTAGAGCCCCACAGCACTCAGAGGTGTCTGCTGCACTTAGCTGTGGAAACATCCATTGCGTAAATCCTTAGCTCAAAACAAAAATGACTCTTCTTTCAAATTCTTTCATTGTCTACATTGAAATTCTTACTGCATTATATGGTGTATATTGGAGTTCTGATCAACATATATTTTAAATGATATTTAGACAATTATTTTTAAATGTTTTTTTTCATTTTCAGGTATCAGATTTGGTAATAATTTTGAATTATGACAGAGCAGTAGAAGCTTTTGCAAAAGGTGGTAACCTGACACTTGGAGGGAATTTCACTGTGGCAGTTGGGCCCCTGGGAAGGTGAGTCCTCAACATACTTTCTGAACAGCCGTTGGACAGTCATGGTTTAAAAACTATACCCAGTTTACAGGGCGCCTGGGTGGCTTAGTCGGTTAAGCGTCCGACTTTCGCTTAGGTCATGATCTCGCGGTTCGTGGGTTCGAGCCCCGCGTCGGGCTCTGTGCTGACTGCCAGCTCAGATCCTGGAGACTGTTTCAGTCTGTGACTCCCTCTCTCTGACCCTCCCCTGCTCACGCTGTCTCTTTCTCTCTCCTAGAAATATATAAAACATTAAAAAATTAAAAAAAATAAATAAAAATAAAAACTATACCCAGTTTTGTATTGAGAGGAACCTTGAATTGAAATGAAGCTGATCTATGATTTGTATATGTCCCAAAGGGTTTGAGGGTCTTTAGAAACAAATACAAAACACAGTCAGTGTGACAAACTGAGAGAATTTAAAACTAGAACCCACAAAAGGAAACGAAGTATTTCAGAAATGCAGGCTATCGTATCTACTGGAATTGAACACAAAATTTACCTTTAAGCTTTGAATGAGCCAGATCAAATTTAATTAAGTGATAAAGGGCAGCAATGACCAAGAAAGAAAAAAAAAAACTTTTCTTCAAACTAAATAGTGAAAACTTGAAAATGATTCACTGGTGTGATGTTTACAGTACGTATGCTGCATTTTCCCTCTCTGTTAATAAACAACTATTCTTGGGTCAATTGAGCAAGTTAGAAATACTGAAATCTCAGACTGTTTACAGAAGTTAACACAGCACAATCATCTAAAAACGTTTCTAAATTCTATGAAAATAGTCAGTGTAAAAAGAATCCACAGTCTTTAGTACTCTTGAAATGTACGTTCCTGTTTTAAGAAAGAAAGACAAAGTTGGTAAATACCAGCTTTCCATGAAATCTGTACAATGCAGACCTCCGTATTCACCCATCACTTTATGACATTCCTTCCCCATGCCCTGTCCTTGCCCTAGACCACTTTAAACACATCTAGCTCAGGCCGACAGGGAGTAAGACATAAAAACAAGTGACATAAGTACGACAATATCACTCTGCAGTGAGAAAGGCAGTGCTGCTCCAATAGCCGTCTCATGCTCTGGTCTCTGCTGCAAACCCTCTATTTCACAGGAATTTAGAAGGAAATGTTGCCCTGCGGAGCTCAGCTGCTGTCTTTACGTACTGCAAGTCCAGAGGACTCTTTGCTGGAGTGTCGTTAGAAGGCAGTTGTTTGATTGAAAGGAAAGAAACTAATCGAAAGTAAGTGCAAGCCAAATAATTTTGATTTGAGGAAAGTGTGATGAGAAAAACAACACATCGGAGACTCACAGCTCTGTAGGGTTTACAGAGTGGTTGTGTGTATTCTTTGTTCAGAGCATATTTTAAGAATATACAACATTTGACTGTGTATTTCTTTATTTAAAGATTCAATATAAAGCAATATGTACTTAGAGAAAATCTAGAAAGCACAACAAAAATTACAAGGAAGGAAAAAAAAACATTCTACCCCTTTGAGATTGACATTATTCACGGTTTGTTTTATTGCCCTACAACGTTTTCTTAAGCATAGTTTCCCTTGTTTTGCCACATATGATTGTAATCAGAATAGATCCAATTGTAAATGCTTTTTTTCCACCTAGCACTGCAAGAATCATAAGTGTAAGTTAATGACTATGTAATATTGTATTCGTTGGCTATATCACATTAAGTATACTTTTCAATCATCTGTCAAGGGACCTAACGGTTACAACCTGTAGGTTAATCAAAATACTCCTCATTATGAGAGGCTATTCTTACACTCTGCCTTCATTCTTTCTTCCATAAAATAAAGATCAATTTTGATATTTTAAAAATGGATTTAGAAGTATTTTAACAGGTGAAGAAGAACTTGTACTTTAAACTGGCATCTGGCTAAGTTTTCCCCAAACGCTTCTCTACATTTCCACTAAAATATGTCTGGCTGCTCAGAGAAGGATAAATGTTGACTGACAGAGAAACTTCTTTCAGAACGTGGCAGGCAGAGATCCCACCAGTTGCGGGCCTGGCAGGAGCCAGCAGTAGAGTGGTTACGGCAGAGCCCCCCCCGCCCCCCGCCCCCACCTCACCTGCCTGCTTTCCAGGGAAAATCTATACAAAATTTACTGTGCCAGTTCACGTGAGAGTCCGTTAGCACATTGGGGCACCTGGGGATCTCAGTCAGGTGAGGGACTGACTTCAGTTCAGGTCATGATCTCGCAGTCTGTGGGTTCGAGCCTCATGTTGGGCTCTGTGCTCACAGCTCAGAGCCTGGAGTCTGCTTTGAACTCTGTCTCCCCCTCTCTCTCTGCCCCTCCCCCACTTGCATTCTGTCTCTCTCTCAAAAAATAAATAAACATTTAAAAAAATTGTTTAAGGAGTGCCTGGGTGGCTCAGCCAGTTAAGCGTCCAACTTTGGCTCAGGTCATGATCTCACGGTTGGTGAGTTCAAGCCCCACATCAGGCTCTGTGCTGACAGCTCAGAGTCTGGGGCCTGTTTCAGATTCTGTATCTCCCTCTCTCTTTGCCCCTCCCCTGCTCACACTCTCTCTTTTTATCTCTCTCTTTCTCTCTCAAAAATATAAATTAAAAAAATTTTTTAACTTTAGAGTTCATTAGCATATATGACAGTATTCAGTGCAAGCCACAGAAACTAGAAAATGGGAAGAGTGGAGAAAAATATTTGCAGAGCTCTGTGTCTTATAAAGCCAAGAAAGATGTTTTTATTTCTCGTTTTATTAGTTTGAGAAATTTAGTGAAGCATTCTTTTAGAAACTTCTGATTTGAGGCCTTTGGAAGACTTTCTCACTAAAGTTCGTGTAAGTTCTGGATAAACTAAAAGAAATATACTTCTTAATTAATTGCAGGGCTTCTAAACATTTAAGACAAATCTTTATATAATTTTGATACAAATAAACATTTTTAAAGAACTTACAAAGCTTTATTTGTTGGCCCCAGTTTTGTAACTTAAAAAATAAAACCTGTAAAACTGTAGGTGCTTGTAAGTGTAGGTATATTTGCATATGTATGTTTATATAGATATGTTTGTATGTATATGTGTTTGCATCTGTGATTTGATTTATATTATGGGAGAAAGGATATGCGTGTCAGACTATTTATAGTGATTGGCTCTAGAAATGATCTTGGGGGAATGAACTTAGGGGCATAACATGGGTTCTAGCTTGTGCTTAGTGTTGGGAAAATAGTATATATGAAGTACTAGAAGAGTATATCCCCACACACAGGTATGTGTCCTACTTTTAACTCTAGGAAAGATCCTTGTCTATAAATGTTCTTAATTTGATATTTCTTATTAGATTTTATTGTCAAGACATCCGAGCTTATGACATTTTATTTGGAGATCTACCACGACCTCCTCAAGCAGAAGATCTTTATGAAATTCTTGATTCCTTTACTGAAAAGTATGAAAATGAAGGACAACGAATCAATGCAAGAAAAGCAGCAAAGGAACTGAGAAAGTCTGCTGTAATGCATGGTTTTTATGTTTCTCTTAGTCACAGGAAATTTCTTTATTTAGAGTATTCTGCCCTTGATATTAGGTTCCTAAGAACCAACTACACTTCCCTTATAATTTCATTTATGTAAAGTGCTTGTGAAAATGTTATACAACTTTGATGTATCATCTATACACATTTCAAGGAGAAACATAGTTTTTCCCCCAATTGCCTCTCTCCAAGTGTGGGACTTTGCGCGACCTCGCCGTAGTGCTGACAGTGCTGCTGACACTGAGGGCTTGGAGCATCAAGCAGTGTGCACACCAAGTTCCATGACTCCCTTCCGGATCTGCTTGACCCTCATCACAGGGCTGAAAGCTGACATGGGGGTGGGGGAGCCCAAGTTGTCCCTGCCCTCCCAGTGACTACTGAGCTGGTCACCAAGCGGCTGCGTAGGTTGTCAGGTGTGCCTGGATGAGGCAAGCTGTGGGTACAGAAGGGCACCCACTGTCAACCTCTGAATGTGGCATCCATTTCAACTGCATGTGGCCTGGAGCACTACATGTGCACATGTAGGCCACTTCGTTAATGAGTGCATAGGATAAAATATGCCACATACGCATTCTAGAAGAAAAAAGCCTTATGTGCTCCATGATAATAAAGTATTTTAAAATTATGTGCATTTTTTTGTTCCTCCCAGGCTAAAGAATTACCTCCAAAACCATTGTCAAGGCCACAGCCGACGTCAGTGCAAGTCCTGCCGAACTCTGGCTCCCAAAGTAAATATTTTTGTCGTAATTCAAATATAATTATAATTAGTAATTATTAAATATTACTGTTAAGAAATCAACCTTGTTAAACTTTAGTATCAAATGGAAGAACTAATGGGTGTTGAGGAGAAAATAAATGCTCAGACTCTTCTAACTACAAAGAAATTCTCATTGCTGTGATTTGTGAAAACTCATTCAGAAGATGCTTTCTCAAATTTACAAAGATTTATCTTTAAAGTTTTTCTCATTTATTTTATTTGTCATTTCTTTCAAAGACTGCTATCCTGCTGATTTGAAATGGGAACTGAATGAGCCTATTTCTCCTGTATACTCATAGATTTATTTTCTGAATATTAAGTTCACCGTATATTCTTGGGAGCTCAGGATTTCAGAAGGCTGGTTTTAAAATAGACTAAGTTTATAAAGCACCTGGTCTTGGCCTCTGCCCCTCTTTCCACTGCTTATTTGTATGACAGCCACTCTTGGAATCCTGCTATTTAGGCACAGAGGATATCAGTACAGGGCAATATACTAAAGTAGGTGATGCTTCATAGAATGATCCACTGTTATTCAAGAGCATTGTGCTGTGGCTTTTACGATTACAAAGACAAGTCTAACGTATATCCTGTCCTTGAAGAATTTCAGTCTAGGACAGGAGATATCACACATGGATAAATAACTGCCATCACTGGAAGGAAGCGTGTGACAAGCTCTGGGAGGAGTAGAAGTATCAAAGTGCTCTAGAGGGC
The DNA here is from genome assembly GCA_017311185.1 of Proteles cristata cristata. NCBI lineage: Eukaryota > Metazoa > Chordata > Mammalia > Carnivora > Hyaenidae > Proteles > Proteles cristata. Next base: position 153,856 of record JAESUZ010002227.1, read on the forward strand.
AGGAGGATGGTCCCCTCCTTCACGCTCTGGGTCCGCCGCCCCCTTCGCTTGGGCAGCCACTAGCAATCATAGCCCTCACATCGGCTCCTGGCTACGCCGTTAGCTTCCCTAAATGTACCCTCCCAGGAACTGGGCTTGTCCTTTATTACCCACTCTTACCGTAACTTAGCTGTGCCTTTGTCTCCTGGGGTGCTGTATTCTTCTTTCAATAGGGACGGTCTATTTCTGATTCATGTTCAGGTGATTAATTTGAATACACTCATATTTCCAGTGACTAACAAGATGTGGGCACTGAAATCTATTTTTATTTTAAATCTGAGTGATTACATAAAATTTGACCTGTGTGCATGTTTTAGAATACATAATGTTTCTGAAGTTTCCTTACTAGGAAAATACATATCTGTATGATGCATATATAAAAAATCTTATGGGGGCCCCTGGGTGGTTCAGTCAGTTAAGCATCTGACTCTTGATTTCGGCTCAGGTCATGATCTCACTGTTTGTGGGTTCAAGCCCTGTGTTAAACTCTGCACTGACAGGGCAGAGCCTGCTTGGGCTTCTTTCTGTCTCCTCTGTCTCCTCTGTCTCTACCCCTTCCCTGCGCTCCCTTGCTCTCTCTCTCTCTCAAAAATAAATAATTAAACATTTAAAAAATTAAACCTTGGAGCACCTGGGTGGCTCGCTTGGTTAAGCATCTGACTCTTGGTTTTGGCTCAGGTCATGACCTCACAGTTGTTGAGTTCAAGCCCTACATCAGGCTACCCACTGATAGCGTGGAGCCTACTTGGGATTCTCTCTCTCCTTCTCTCTGCCCCTCCTCTTCTCATGCTGTCACTCATAAATAAATAAAAATTTTTAAAAATTAAAAAATTAAATCTGACCTATTCCTAAATTTTTTTAAGAATAGAATCTTAATTTTTAATTACGTATCTTCACATATATAGTTTTCTATAAATGCATATATGTGGTTTTTAATGCAGTATTTCCCTCTTCTTTTATGAGTTGCTTCCTTTTCCCCATTTCCCCTCTTAATCTGTATGGTGCCCTCTCCTGTACTCACTCCAGGAAATCTATGTTGACAACATGCAGTGTAGACATCTGTATTCTTCTCCATGTATATTTTTCTATCATAGTCCTATTCACAGGCACATGTATAAGAACATGTATACACATGGAAAGAATATTTTTTTGTCTTGTACAAATGCTGACATATTATACATGTTTTACTTTATCTTGCTTGTGGGTTTTATTTATTTTGCTGAAAAACACCTCATGGAAATCCCTGAGTCAACTGCTAAGGTTCTAATTAATTCTTTTTAATGGCTTTTAATATTCCATGGGACAAAAAACATATTATTCAGCTGCTGTCCTACTGATAGGTATTAGCATTACTTCAGAATTTTTTCCAGGCCAACCAGCTCTACCATTTACATCTTTGTAAATTTTTGTGTCTACATATTGGCACTTTCATTTATTTGTTTGTTCGTTCATTCATTCAATTTTTTTTTTTTTATTTACGGGGATACTTACCAGGAATGGATATAGTAGGTCAAAAGACATATTATTAAATTTTAACATATTAGCTAGATTGTTTTTCACTTGAAAACTGCTACTTCACAACCTCATCAGCCATTTCCCACTGTAATGCTTCTCATGTATACACTCTACTATGCACACTCGCCACATCTACACTTCCCACCATGCACACTTCCCACATATAGAGTTCCCACCATGCACACTCCCCCACCATATATACTTCCCACCATGAACACTCCCCACATATACAATTCCCACCATGCACACTCCCCACCATATATACTTCCCACCATGCACACTCCCCCACATATACACTTCCCAGCATGCACACTCCCCGTATATACACTTCCCACCATGCACACTTCCCACATATACAGTTCCCACCATGCACACTCCCCACCATATACACTTCCCAGCATGCACACTCCCCACATATACACTTCCCACCATGCACACTCCCCACATATACACTTCCCAGCACACACACTCCCCACCATATACACTTCCCAGCACACACACTCCCCACCATATACACTTCCCAGCACACACACTCCCCACGTACACATTTCCCACCATGGACGTATATGTTCCCATCATGCACATTTCCCATCATGCACATCCCCTACCATATATATTCCCCACTGTATACAGTCGTCAGGACATATACTGCCCACCATGAGCACTCTCCCACTGTAGCTTTCTCCATCATATATATTCCTCACCACTGTTAGTGTTAGAGTATTTGCATGTCTGAGGGTTGGTTATACCTCTTTATTAATTGGATTGTATTGCCCCTGTCAGTTAGTGATTTTAAGATTTCTTCATATAATTGCTGGTGTTTTGGATTGAACCTTTTCTGAAAAGTCTCTTCATTTCATTGGTCCATTTTTTCCATTGGAGTATTTGTTCCCTTTTCCATTTGTAGAAGCACTTTGTATATTAAGGACTTTATCATTTGGGCTATAGTTTTTTTCTACATGTATCATTTGTCTGTTGGTCTTGTTTTTCATACAGAGTTAGCCTCCTTCCCCTTATCAATGAGGGATGTGTTCTATGATGGCAGTAGATGCCTGAAACCATGGATAGTACTGAACTTTATATAAACTATGTTTTTTTCCTATACATACATACCTATGATAAAGTTTAATTTATAAATTAGGCACAGTGAGAGATTAGCAATAATAAAAAAATAATAAAAGAAAAATTACAATGACATACTATAATAAAGTCATATGAATGTGGTTTTTCTGTCTCTTAAAATATCTTGTACTGTACTCCCCTGTCTTGTGATGATGTGAGATGATGAAATGCCCACATGAGATTAAGTCAGGTGAGTGACAGTCATTGTGATGTAGCATTAGGCTTCTACTGACCTGATGATAAATCAGAAGGAGAATCAGCCACTTTTGGGTTGCGGCTAACTACAGATAATTGTGAAACAGCAAAACTGTGGATAAGGGTGTCTACAGTATGCAATATACAATTCCAAATAATACTCTGTACTTACAGTAATTCCATGACTGGGGAGAGTAATTACAATAACATGTATACTCATTGATTTTGCATTTTTATGATAATCTTTCCATTTTATACTTTCCATTTGCTGAGGCATTTTTCTGCCATTTCTAAGATTTCATAGTGTCTGTGCCTTTCCTGTTAAATTTATTCCTAAGTACTTTATAATTTTGGTTTGCTGTGGTGAATGGAATGTACTTTCCCATTTCTATTTTGGAGTGCTTATTTTTATGTTGAGAAAGTCTTAATTTGCATGTATTTTGTCCTATATCTGATCACTACCCAAACTCTCTTATTTCTAGTCAGTTTTTAAAATTAGATTCTTTTGGAATATTTATACCCTTTTCCCCATGCTGCCAATGTTTATTTCTATATTCTTATGTCATAAACTTCTTAGGCCAGAGCCTTCATACTGGTGTGCTTGTATCCTTAGAGGGTACCTGGCACTGCCTAGGGTGTGTGAGCACAGTGTAGGAGACACACTCTCCAGCTCCCAGACTCATTCTTTCTGAAAGCCATTTCCGCTCACAACAGGACATGCAGGCTATCCGCCGTTTCTAGCCTTCCTGATGTTCCTTTTTTCCCTACTGGAGTAAGAAAAGTCATCCAAATCATACTATGCTACATTGTCTCCAAAATGTAGATCCAAAATGTAAGAATGGTGATCTAATTTGAATTCTAGATACTGAGGTGGTTAATGACTCTAATAAGTAGCAAGGGCCATGGTTTTGCAGACCCGGTGATTTCCGTTTCTCTGCTTTCCACAAACTGAAGTGGGATGAAGGGATTGTCATATTAGCTTATGTAACAATAGTAATTAATATTACCATTATATATTGCTTATTTTAAGAATCACATAGCTATCTATCACCCAAACAGAAAGTTATAAAAGTAGTATTTTTGTTTTATAAATATTTTATTTTTATTTATAGGTAATCATGTGATTTTTTGACCTCTCTCTCAAAAGAAATATGAAATAATTCTGTTACATTGCTGTAAAATATACACTCCTAGCCTTTCTTGTTGTTGTAAGAACCAGCCTTTATAACACCTGTATATTTAAAAAGGAATATTAAAATATAAGTTGATGTTGAACCTCTGTCATTCTGGAAATAAGAAATGGTCATCCTGTTTATTTGAGCTAAAAGTCTTATCCATCTACTGAGATGTATTTCAAACAAAAATTTACTTTCATGTTTAGTAAGGTAAATTTGTAGTATATTTAAGAGTTTGGTCAATTGTGTACCAGTAATTATTACAATAATAACTTGATCTATAAGAAATTATTTAATAGAACCTTGTGCTTACTTCAAATAAAATAAAAAAAATAAATTTCTGTGCAAATTTTTGTTGTAGAAACTGTTACATAAAAATATAATACTAATATATTAGTATAAAATCTGTGGGACAAAGGGAATGGAAACAGGACCCGAAGGTTAAAATGAACATTACATAATTTCTGACTATCTGCAAAATCTTGGCGCACCTGGGTGGCTCAGTCAGTTAATCACTGAGCTCTTAATATTGGCTCAGGTCTTGATCTCATGCTTTGTGAGATCAAGCTCACATTGGGCTCTGTGTGACAGTGTGAAGCTGCTTAGGATTCTGTGTCTCCCTCTCTGCTCCTCCCCCACTTGTGCTTGTGCGCGCTCTCTCTCTCTTTCTCTCTCTCTCTCAAAATAAATAAAATTTTTAAAAAGATTATTTTAAACTCATGATGGTGAGCATAGATATAATATTAGTGATTCATATTTATACTATGATTTAGATTCTGTTATCCCTAAAGGAGAGATATAATTATTTAATTTAAATAAGTGATATTGAAATATACTACAAGGTATGCCCGTTACAACTTTTTGTCTTATACCGAACAATTTTAGGTGTTAATTAAAAAAATATGCAAGTGAATACATGTTGTTTAAAAATTATTTGAGGAGTCAAGCGAACAAGAATGTTTGAAAATCACTGGTTTGGGAATTACAAACTTTTTTGAATTTGGGTATTTTATGATTGCTCTGGAAAAAAGATGTATGTGCATTTTCTGTGAACGTATACTTCCAAGGTCGTGAGTTGTAGTGCTTCTTACTTGTGCATATCACATATTTACCCTCTGCCTATGTTTGGTGTATTCTCTGGGTTTATTCAGACATTCTTCTTGATTTAAAGTGTGATAAAATAATGATAGTTCTATCAATCTGAGCGATTTAAAGTATTTGCTTCACAAGGGCAAGACTTGACATTCTTGGCTATTTTACATATACTAATATTTTATGTTATATATATATGTATATTTTGTGTATGCTAATAAGGTTTCTAATGTTCCTTTTTTAAATTTTTTTTTTTTGTGCAGGTAACGGAAATAAATATAAGCTGTACCCTGAACTTCCCAACTATCAGGAGAGAGTTGGTAAATGAAATATCTATATGTTAATAAGGATTCACTTTCTAATTAATCTGGTGGGTTATAAAAATCTCTGAGAAGGTGTTCATCACTTCTTCTTTGATTTATAGGATACGCACATTATTTTGAAAAGTACCTCATTTAAAAAATGCTATGCTTTTGCTCCTTACTTGCTTGTAATCTGAGATAAGCAGAGCGATGGGGGAACCCTAGGAGGGACAGTCACCTGGTAAGAAGTGCCTGGGCTCAGGACGAAGTAGACTGACTCTGGGGCCCATGGGCTTGTCGGAGACTGAACCACAGGACCTTGTAACACCTTGTTGGGGCAGAATGACAATATTTGCTCATTATGAATTACAGCTTCATCATCATCACATTTTCTCTGGGTTTTAGCTCCATGAATATATTTATATTTTTAAGGATTTAAAAAATGTTTCATGTTCAGCTATTTTGCCATTATTGGGAATTGTGCCAGAGTCCAGCTCCAGCCAGTCCAGGGGTCCCCGAAGGATGGACGGTGTTGGCGAAGAGAGGGATGAGAGAGGCCCCAAGATGCTTTCTGGTCACCAGGCAGCATCTCTGCACTGACTGAGACTTAGCTTTATTCATGGTTAAGTGTATGGGGAACAGCACAGAAGTGGCACTTGCCTTAGACAATAATTTTTGATGACAAATTTCTTTGATATGTAAAAATTTCCTAGAACATAGATTTGTAGAAGACTCATGCGTAACCTGTATCAATAGTGATTGATGTAGGTGATTTAGATGCTTATCATATGGGGAAGGAAGATATCTTTAGCATTCAAATACAAGACAATGTTTTTAGCATAGCAAGGGCAAAGTTAGTTCATTGCGAGCAGGGGTCAATAGCCTGTTTGCTTAAGGGGAAAAAAAAGGATTCTCAGGAAGCACAATGTCTGCTCCCATAATCACAAAAGAAGAAATTCCTACAAAAGGTTCCTTCACAAGGTGCAGTCAACATATCAGGGCCAGAATAAGTCACTCCAAATACCAATCAACAAGGTGCTTAGGGGTTGGTGCTCTAGCAGAAACAATTAAGTGGGGATGGATATCGGTCATCATTTGACAGCAGGAGGCCTTGCAAACCTGCCTTAACCTCACAAAGTTTTCTCAACTAGTGAGTTCAGAATGGCTCCCAACAGAACTGCTTCATAAAACTTATTAGGATTTGCTGTGATAAAAATAGTCCCTCAATCTGTCTTACTTTAATCTTCTTTAGAAAATGTTCTTTGAAAGAAGCAAGCAATTATTTAGAAATGTGAACAGGACACAAAGTGAAGGCAAAGGTTAACCCGTTGTAAAATAGCCTATTTATTGTTCACATCATCTTGTGTCACTGCCATCACAGACCCATACACTCCTGGGTAACTAAGCCACCTGGGCATTACCTGCGTAGTGTAAACAGAATGTCAAGGTAACTAAGTACCCATTTAAAAAATAATCACAAAGATATTTCAAAAATGTCTCTTAAGCAGAGTTCCTTGAACAGAAGTCAACCTTTTGCTGCTAGATTAGGGTTTCTGACTTTCCCCTTTCTTTCAGCCTGGTTTTGGTTGTTTGGGGCCCACTTCTGGCCATCCTTCCTCACGTGACTCCCTTCAGGGAGCCTGGGTCTACAGGTAGAGTCCTGTGTTCAGAGCCAGTCTGATGACGTGAGCTTACCTATGGGAGAATGCTGTGCTGTGGTCTCAGGCATAGTGAAGAAACTCTGACAGGTTTTAAAAAATTTATTTTGTTCTTGTAAATGTGATTTATAGCCATGGTAGAGATGACTGAGATTGTCAAAATTTGACCTTTGGATACGGTCCTTCAGAAGCAAAAGTGGTCAACATATGATGTTTATACCCAAGTATCATAAACGCCTAAAATTTTATATTGTGCTCTTTTACTTTTAAAGACTCTGTTAGAATTAGACTCATACTTACGTACCTTGCAATTAAAGGGGTTCTTACAGTTGAGGCCAACAGACGAGCCGAGTTGCTTAGGGCGGAGAGCCCAGCAGGGACGCTGAGAGCCAAGGGGCCCTGAGGCTGTAGACTCCCAGGAACGTTTAGTGAGGTGACAGTGTGGACTGTAGCCCCTTTTCTCAGGGATTGCTAGAGCAGGCGCCCACAGCCTAGGTTCCTAGCAAAAGCTAGAAATGCCCGCTACAAGGCACTGCAGGAAGTGTTAAGTTATAAGAAACAAAATCCTGAGTGGGCTTTGAAGGAGACTCAGACTCAAAATCAATACTTTCATCACTACCTGTGGGATCCAAGGCTCGTGTTACCTGCCCATGATTGGCTGGGTGGGTGGTTGGTGGGATTTTGTTTTTATATTTGAGGGTAGGATGAGTTAGGTTGTACAAACAGCAGGAACTAGGTTAATATTAATTTATTTTAGTCCTTACTCCAAATATAAGGGATTTTGAAGAAAAAAATGAAAGAGAAGATTTAAAGTCTATTTTTAAAATAAAACTTCCTTTACATTATTGTGGTTTTAAAAAGCAGCTGTAAAACCAGTTAAACTCTTCTCAAGGACTCTCTCACATCCCGGCAGAACATTCCTGCAGAGAAAAGTCCTAATGCACGGGCCTGAGCTCAAGTTAAAACCCAGGACACCCAGGCCCCGGGGACGTGCTTAGCCTGTCCCATGCTCACTGACAAGCTACAGGTTTGCATGGGCCGTTGGGCACAGCAATAATTTCCAAGCTGCATGTACTTTTGTTTTGCACCTTTTGGAAGCCCACCTACATGGTACTTGGGCCTCTCACAGAGCCGGCCTCGACGGTCCACAGTCTGGTTTACTGAGCGTTTCCAAAACACTCTGTGCCCTTCAATGTCCGTATTCATTGCCTGCCTCTCACCCACCTGTAATTTTCAGTGACAGTCTGCGCACATCCATTGCGGGGGCCATCCCGTGCTGCGTGGGTGTCAGGAACACCCCTGCACTAAGTCCCTCATTGCCAGCAGCACCCTCTCCCTGGTTGTGACAACCACAAAAGCCCCAGACTTTACCTTTTGAGAACCGAGTGCCTGGTGACCTCACTAGTGGCCTTACCTGCCTCACTCACATTGACCCTGTGAATTGACCCTGACTCTCCTCCAGAGACCAGGGTCCCCAAAGCGACAGACCCCACACCTGGCCTGGGGTGATGTGGGTGCGAAAGTTAAATCAGCCATGCAATTCATCACTACGTTACATGTGTAACAAAACCAAAGATGTGTTCTCTTACTTCTGTTTGCCTTGAAATGGGCCTTCCGAAGGCTGAGATTGCTCTCCTGAGTCATGGCTGGGGCCAGATGTCTTGGCTACATATGGGTTACATTATGAAGACTCCATGGAGTAAAGTCCTGTAAACCTGCTCTTGCTAATTAGGAGCCTCAGGGCAACTGCCACTCACGAAAGCTGATTGTAATCTGTTTCCTGGTAAGTGCAGTTCTGATTTGGGAGAGAAATATAACCTGTATTAGAATTAAACTTGAATATTATGATGAAAATGACTAATTGCTTCAAAGAGCATCCATATTTTTTAAACACAGGAATATAAAACTTGAAGGCATATAACTCAGAAGGGAATGCATCTGTGAATTCCAGATATTTTAGCAACCAGTGGGATCTGTTTCCTTTTTTCCTTTTTCTTCTAAAATATATTTAAGGGAGTGTAAGCTAGGAAGGGGCAGAGAGAGGGGTACATAGGATCTGAAGTGGGCTCTGCGCTGACAGCAGTGAGCCCCATATGGGGGTTTGAACTCATGAACCATGAGATCAGGACCTGAGCCGAAGCCAGACTCTTAACCAACTAAGCCACCCAGGTGCCCAGTGGGGTCTCTTTGCATGGTCCTCAGGAGGCTCTCCCTTTCTGGAAGGACATACGTCCTTTCAGAGAAAAGGTTTACCTATTTTTAAAATAAATTATTTTGTGGGCATTAAAATTTTCCTTATGGAAATTATCCCTAACATATACACTAAAGACAAACTTTAAGTCATTTTGATTGAAGAAAAAATGAACAGTAGGTTATGGCATTGAATGGCCCGTGGACTGTCACCTCAGGGAGCACCTGCCTCCCCACCCCTCCCCACCTCCCAGCCATCTTGAACACCCTATGTTTGCATGTGGAGGAATTTTCCCAGCAACTGCTTAAACTGCTGACCCTTCTATGACATACCATGTCTGCCTATCTAGGCCACATTCTCCTCTAGATTTACCAGCAGTGGTCCCCCCACTGTTGAATATCAACCTCCCTAACCCCCCTGGCACTTCCTTATTCTCTGCTGCATCTCAGAACACTGCTTTGCCCTTCACCCCCACGTAAGAGCATACCTGTACTTTCTCTCGTACACCTGTTCCCACCACCGCTTTGTCCTCAGCTCTTTTGGAAACCGCAATTCCGAGGAGATTGGACAACACCTGAATGAGGGGGCAGGGATTGAATTAAGTCTGCGATCCTCTTTTTTTTTTTTATTTTTTTATTTTTATTTATTTCTAGGATAGAGAGAGACAGCATGAGCAAGGGAGGGTCAGAGAGAGAGGGAGACACAGACTCTGAAACAGGCTTGAGGCTCTGAGCTGTCAGCACAGAGCCGGACGCGGGGCTCGAACCCACGAACCGCGAGATCATGACCCAAGCGAAAGTCGGACGCTTAACCGACTAAGCCACCCAGGCGCCCCAGCGATCCTCTTTTTCATTTGATTTACAGTGTCTCCCTTCTCTAATTATTCATCGTGAAATATTTTCCTGAGACTGGTAAAAACCAGTTCTGTTATCAGTGATTACCCAGGATCATCATCCAACATTATTATTATTTGTAGAGTCCTGATAACTCAGTGATGCAGAAAAATATGCTAATTATTCTTGAAAATTTGCCTAACATAAGTAAAATACTCTGATAAATCCAAGTTCAGTCTGTTGAAAACAATCGAATATTTTGTGGCTGAGTACCCTGGGGTATGATGTCAATCGTGATTATGAGTACCTGGGGACAAATTGCCTAACACCTTGCACCTCAGTCTAATGTTCTGTAAAGTGGGGATGCCAGTGGCTGCCTCGCTGGAGATGAGGGCCTAGTGGAGCACATGTCCTATGCCCTACGGTCCCTGACTCAGTGAACAGGAGCCGCTCTTAAGATTTACTCAAAGCTGACACCTGTTACCGCTATGATCACATTTTGATGCATTTCTACTTTCGTACCTAGTGCTACAAACACACACATGTATGGCTGCTTAGATGGCTGTGACTTCCAGAACATTCCCTGATATTTACTAGCACTCTTTTTGCTTGCTTCTGTGTGTTATCCAATGTGTCTGGGAGGCAGGAGAAAGGAGTTACTTGAGGGTTTCATTAATTAAGTTTGGTTAATAGAGGTTGAGCTTTATGTGTGGAGATGATAAACATAATTATTGATAAGAAACTGATTTTCAGAATGATTTTTTTCCCCAACATTAACCAATATTCCTCTGATCTAATGACGAAGAGGCCTGACACGAGGACTTGCTGTGTGTCCCACATCCATGAAGCCTTTTAGTCACTTGTCACATACACGGCAACAACGGCTCGCTCACCCATGTGGCTTTGAGGATATTCAGGCTATATGACCATTTTACTCCTCTGTGACATACTTTTACCCTTCTTCCTTAAAGTGCACAGACGAAGTATAAAATATAAAAATATGCAGAGCATGTCTGTATTATAGAAAAAACCCATTATACCAGTAATACTTCTAATGTGAATATATTAGTTGTTATTAGGATTATTTCTCTGGGAAAACTCAAAGAACCACATGGAACGTGCTTTATGGGAAGAACTGTAGCACCATCTTGTGTGAACTACAAATTCAGTGTTTCAGTCAATGTGGTTTAATTAAAGTGCTGATTATTTTTATTTCTTACTGACAGGCCAAATTCGGTTTTTTATTATAATATTATAGGTTGAAATAAGTAACTGGTTTTTAGTGTTTGGTTATGTTTTCAGTGTATCTGTACTAAGATGCATTTAGCAAGCATCTAATTGCCTAACATGTGCACAAAATATTGAAATAGAGATATGAAATTCCAGGGGCGCCTGGGTGGCTCAGTTGGTTAAGCCTCCGACTTCGGCTCAGGTCATGATCTCACAGTTCATGGGTTCAAGCTCTGCATTGGGCTCTGTGCTGACAGCTCAAGCCTGGAGCCTGTTTCAGATTCTGTATCTCCCTCTCTCTCTGACCCTCCCCTGCTCATACTGTCTCTCCTCTCTGTCTCTCAGAAATAAATAAAACATTAAAATTTTTTTAAAAAAATATGAAATTACAAGTAGCTGAGTACCCAGAAAGTATGTTTCTTTTTATTTTTTATGATGCTATACAGTTTATAATGCTTAATATATTTTACTCATATTAACTCCTCAATCCTCAAGGTTTTTTTCCTAACGCACAAAAAACTCTACCCCTTGTGTTGAAACTCTTGTGCATATGCAGACATACTTTTTGCTATGCTATTGAGTTTATCTGTTTTGAGAGAAAGGATAAAGGAAGCACAGAAATGAAAACAGCTATGAAGCCGATGGGAAAAATGTGATGAATTAGCAAAATGCATCTCAGCTGGAACCCTCAAAGCCAAAGGCTACAGAGCATGATTTTTCTTTTTAAAATTATATTTTATTTTATTTTTCATCATGATAAGTGTACTCTTTACTCTCTGTCTCCCGTTGCCCCTATCCCTCTACCCACATCTGCTCTGGTTACCATAAGCTTTTCTCTCTAGTTAAGAGTCTGTTTCTTGGTTCTCCCTCTCTCTCTGTCTCTGTCTCTCTCCTTTCTTCCTTTGCCTGTTTGCTTTGATTCTTAAATTCCACATATGAGTGACATCATATGTATTTGTCTTTCTCTGACTTATTTAGCTTAGTATTCTTTAGCTCTATCCTAAAGCACGGTTTTTCAATTAAATCTTTTATGATACAATCATGAACATAAATGTGTTTTTCTCTAAAAGCTACAATTCACGGAAGTCATAATGGCTGCTCTATTAAAAGGCAGAAATGTGAGCATCTGGGTGGCTCATTTGGTTAAGCAACTGACTCTTGACTCTAGCTCAGGTCATGATTCCAGGGTTGTGGGATCGAATCCTACTTGGGATTCTCTCTCTCTCTCCCTCTCTCCCCCTCTTCCTCTTCTTCTCCTTCTGTCCCTATCTCCCCCTCTCTAAAACAAAAAAAAAAAAAGGTAAAATAAAAGGGAGAAAATGTAAATTCAGTTGACCTTTGAATGACGTAGGGTGGGGAGTTAGGGGGACCAATGCCCATATAGTTGAAAATCCACATAAAACTTTTGACTTCCCCAAAACTTAACTATTGATAGCCTATCATTGACCAGAAGCCTTACCAAAAGCATACATAGTAGATTAACATATATTTTGTATGTTATAAGTATATTGTGTATTCTTATAATAAATTTACTAAGCTACATAAAAGAAAATGTTATTAAGAAAGCAAGGAAAATACATTTACATTTTTGTTTATCAAAAAGTCCACGTCAGCGCACCTGTGCAGTTCAAACCTGTGTTGTTCTGTGGCCAGCTCATGGTGTTATCTTACAGATTATTTAAAATTCAAACACTTACAACCGCAAATATCTGCTAAATACATAGTTAAGTATACAATAACATACAGTTTGGCTTGTGTGGATGTAGGAAATGTTATTACCAAATATTTGCTCTTTTCAAAGAAAAACAACATTAGTAATGTGAAAATCACACAGACCACGTGCTGTGGATTCTGCCAGGCTCTAAAGCATCAGAATATCAAGCCCTAAAACCTTAATTTATATCTTAGGTACACACTCTTCTCAGATTTTCCCACTAAAAATGTGAATAATTTTTTAAAATATTTTTATTTATTTCTAGGAGAGAGAGAGAGAGATAGCGTGAGCAGGGGGAGGGTCAGAGAGAGAGGGAGATACAGACTCTGAAGTAGGCTCCAGGCTCTGAGCTGGCAGTCAGCACAGAGCCCGACGCGGGGCTCGAACCCACGAACCGCGAGATCACGACCTTAGTTGCTCAACCGACTAAGCCACCCAGGTGCCCCCAAAATGTGAATAATTTAAATACCTTTGCTTGTTTGTTTGTTTTAGGCAATTTGAATCAACCCATAGAAGTGACAGCACTATATCCTTTTGAAGGACAACAGCCCGGGGATTTGAATTTTCAAGCTGGAGACAGAATCACAGTTATATCAAAAACCGATTCTCATTTTGATTGGTGGGAAGGAGAGCTTCGAGGTCAAACTGGCATTTTTCCAGCCAACTATGTTACCATGAATTAAGGTTTATATTGTTTTCTTCTTTGAGAATTACAAAACATTTATTTCTACACTGATAGGATTTACTATCCAGTTAAGCAATGTTTAATATAAGTTTAAAAATATTTCTCTTTATTCCATAAACTTTTATTCAGTATATAAAAGATTATTTTCTCTATATCAATAAGTGGTTGACTTACATATGTTTAAATACTTTGTACTAATTTTTATCACATATACTATTTAGTAGTTAATATCATCCAATTCATCTGATCACAGCCCTTTAGTTATAATTATCAAACATCACTAAACATATGGGCAGCTAAGTATATGGTAAGTGCCTATTGTAACTTGAGAATCTCAAGGGTAGGGGCATGGATACCAGTTCATGTATTTCTGTTTCCAAAGTGACCAGAGAAGAAGAAATCAGATTAACGAGGGTATTAAGTAATCCTTCTAGTTGTAGGTATGAACTAGATATATGAATCCTTTAAAATAATCTTTATTTCTTCAAAAATTGCATATATGTGTATTGATAGCAGAAACCCGCTACTGCAAAGAAGTTCAGCTAGTCTGCATTCCACAAAGATGACATTAACTTTTCTTCTGTATGAGGTTCTGTGCATTTCTAGAAGAATCAACTTAAGGTTGACACAGCCCAGTAATTCCAAAATAAATGGTTTTTAAATGATAAGTTAATGACTTGATTTCGCTTTCTTTACTTTCTCTGTGTAAAGTTAGAGTCCCTGAGGTTGGCCTGAAGGTTAAAACCCACCAGTGTGATTAACTGCCTAACTTGTTTTCTTTTTGGCTTTACTAATGTATACTTAACAAACACAATGATCAACTATTTAAAGCCTACAATGTGATGATACATATATATACATATACACCATGGAAGAGTTCCCAATGAGTTAATTAACACACTCATCATTTCACATCTTTTTTTGTTTGTTTGTTTTTGGTGAGAACACTGAAGTTGTACTCTCTTAGTACAATCCCAATTATTATAAATCCCAATATATATATATATATCAATTGATATATATCAATCAAACATGGTTGACATGCTGTACATTAAATCCCTGGAACTTACTCCTGCAATAGCTAGAAGTTTGTACCCTTTGACCAATATCTCTTAATTTCCTCACCTCCCAGCTCCTGGTAATCACCTCTGTACTCTCTGTTTCTATGAGTTTGGCTTTTTTAGATTCCCATACAAGTGAGATTATACAGTATTTGTCTTTTTCTGACTGATTTATTTCACTTAGTATAATACCCTCAAGGTCCATCCATATTTTTCAAATTCCAGGATTTCCTTCTATATATATGTCTCACATTTTATTTATCCATTCAGCCACTAATAGACACTTAAGCTTTTCTATATATAATAACGTGTCATCTGCAAACAGAAATAATTGTGTTTGTCCCTCTCCAATATGGCTGCCTTGTATTCATAACTGGAAGCCTTTATTTCTCACTCCCCTTCATGTCATTTTATTTCTTGTTCTTGCCTAATTACACTTACAGGCCTTCCTGTAGTATGCTGAGTAGGAGTAGCAAGAGTGAGGATCCTCCTTTGTTCCAGATCTGAGGGGAAAGCATTTGGATCTTCACTGTTAAGTATATGTGTGCATGTTGTTTAATCGCCACATATTTTTTAATTTTCCAATTTTTTTCTTGTGATTGATTTCTAGTTTTGTACCATTGTGTTCAGAAAAGATGCTTGATAAAATTTCAGTCTCTTGAAATTTATTAAGACTTGCTTCGTGGCCTGACATGTGATCTGTCCCGGAGAATGTTGCATGCACACGTGAGCACAATGTGTATCCTGCTGCCGTAGGATGGAAGGTTCTGCATGTGTCTGTGGGTCCACCTGGTCTGATGTGTAGCCCAAGTCCAGGGTTTCCTCACTGATTTTTATATCTAGGCAATCCACCCATTGTTGAAAGTGGGGGATTGGAGTCTCCACCTCCACCTCCCACATGGACTATGACTGTATTGCCATCTATTTCTCCCTTTATGTCTGTCCATGTCTGCTTTATAGAAATCTTTTTTTTAAATTTTTATTTATTTTGAGAGAGAGAGAGACAAAGTGTGAGCAGGGGAGGGGCAGAGAGAAAAGGAGACACAGAATCCTAAGCAGCTCCAGGCTCCATGCTATCAGCACAGAGCCCAAGGCGGGGCTAGAACTCACAAGCCGCAAGATCATGACCTGAGCCTAAGTCAGCCACTTAACTGACTGAGTCACCCAGGAGCCTCAGCACACTGGTTTTTTAAAGTCCATTCAGTCACCTTATGTCTTTTGATTGATTTAGTCTATTTACATTTTAAATAATGTTTTAATGCTATAGAGGTACTATTACCATTTTGTTCTTTGTTTTCTGGCCCTTTTGCAGTTCTCTTGTTTCTTTCTCTTCTTTTGCTCTTCTCTTTGTAAGTTGATGGTTTTCCATAATGGGTAGTATGTTTGGGTCCTTTATCTCTGTCTTTGTGTGTTTACTATAGGTTTTGTTCGCGGTTACCTCAAGATCTCCATAAAACATCTTAGAGTCACAACCATCCATTGTAAGCTGATAACAACTTTACTCTGAATGCACATAGAAGCTTTTTTACACCCCTCATTTTGTTTTTGATGTCACAATTTACATCTTTTTACATTGCATATCCATGACAAATTATTGTTGTAGTAGTTATTAATACTTTTGTCTTTTTTTATTTTTTCTTCAAAAAATTTGTTTAACATTTATTCATTTTTGAGAGAGAGATAGAGTGTTAGTGGGGGAGGAGCAGAGAGAGAGGGAGACACAGAGTCCGAAGCAGGCTTCAAGCTCTGAGCTGTCAGCACAGAGCCTGACGTGTTACTCGAACCCTCAAGTGGTGAGATCATGACCTCAGCCGAAGTCTGATGCTTAACCAACTGAGCCACCCAGGCGCCCCAATACTTTTGTCTTTTAATGCTTATACTAGAGTCATGAGATTTTCCCACCACCATTACAATATTAGAATATTCTGAATTTGCCTATATATTTGCCTTTACCAGTGAGCTGTATTCTTTCATATGTTTTCCTGTTACTAATTAATGCCCTCTCATTTCACCTTGAAGAACTCCCTTTAATATTTCCTGTTAGGCTGTTTTAGTGGTGATTAATTCCCTCAGCTTTTGGTTTCCTGGAAAGCTCTTTCTCTCTCCTTCAGTTCTGAAGGAAAACTTTGCCAGATAGAGTATTCTTGGTTGGCAGGTGTTTTATTTTTTTATTTATTTTTTTAATTTTTTTAATGTTTTATTTATTTCTAAGAGAGAGAGAGAGACAGTGTGAGCAGGGGAGGGTCAGAGAGAGAGGGAGTCACAGACTGAAACAGGCTCCAGGCTCTGAGCTGGCAGTCAGCACAGAGCCCGACGCGGGGCTCGAACCCACGAACCGCGAGATCATGACCTAAGCGAAAGTCGGACGCTTAACCGACTAAGCCACCCAGGCGCCCCATTGGCAGGTGTTTTTTGTTTGTTTGTTTGTGTGTTTGTTTTTCCTGCCAGCACCTTGAATATATCACCCTGAGAATGTCCTTCTGGCCTACAACATTTCTGGTACAAAATTCACTGATAGTCGGGTGTTTCCCTTCTACATAACAGGTTCCTTTTCTCTTACTGCTTTTAAGATTTTGTCCTTGTCTTTAATTTCTGGTAATTTAATCATAAAGTGTGGGACTCTTTAGATGCATCTTCTTTGGAACTCTGTGGATGTGTTTCTTTCCTCAGGTGAGGAAAGTTTTCAGCCACTATTATTTGAATAAGCATTCTGTCCCTTTTCCTCTCTCTCCTCCTGGACCCCTCTAATGCATTCATTGACCCACTTGATGACGGGCCATAAATCCTTAATCTTGCTTCACTCTTCATTCTTTTTTCTTTCTCCTCTTCTGACTGGATGAATTCCATTGCTCTGCTCTCAAGTTTGCTGATTCTTTCTTCTGCTTTATCTAGTCTGATATGAAACCCCTCTATTGAATTTCTGTTTGATTATTGTATTCTTTGATGAGGAGAACAAAGGCAAAAGAAATGTAGGTAAAATTAAATTTCCTTACAACTTGCAGCCCATTGACAAATACCTAAGACAGGCAGAGTATAACATTTCTCAAAGAACTCATAACTGTCTTAATGTTAATGCCTTATTAGAAGCAAGAAGCAACCTTAGTTCAACAATATCTAGAACTCTAGGATCCTGTTAAGTCTTTTTTAAGATGAAAGCCCTTTGAAAACTTCCTCTGTCTCTACCCCACCACCTCAAAAGTCTGTAATCAGTCACTGCTCACAATCCCAGTGCAGCTCTTCTACCCCCGGGTCCTGTCCCTGTACTGTAATAAAAACACCATTTTGCACCAAAAATGTCTCAAGAATTCTTTCTTAACTACTCTCTCCTGAACTCCGCATCATATCATTCTTCAGCTCTGTGATATCTGCCTTGCGCTTGTTTATATTTTCTATTTCTTTAAATTCCTACTTTGTTCACCATTGCTCTTCAAACCTCAGTGAGTATCTTTATAATTGATATTTTGAACTTTCTATTGGGTAATTCACAGATCTCTATTTTATTAAGTTTAGTTTCTGGAGACTTACCTTGTTCTTTTCTTTGGAATATATTCCCCTGATCCTTCATTTCCTCTGTCTCTGTGTTGGTTCCTGCACATTTGATCAAACAGCCCTCTCTCCCAGTCTTCATGGTCTCGTGTAGGAGTTGAACCTTGTTACCTGAGTGCCAGGTTGTCTGTCAAATCTCTGTGGTTGTCCAAGCTGCCCACTTGGCTCTTGTGGCTTTCCGTAGTTGAGAGTGTGCCGGGAACCACCAGTGTCCCAAAGAGGGAAGGTCCCAGTCAGCACCTAGATGCAGGCTGATTGGAAATCGGACCCTCAGGCTGCATTGAGAAAGCATATAGTTAAGTCCTTTCTATGTAAAAAGTGGCAGATGAACATTTTTTTTTTAATTTTTATGTATTTCTAAGAGAGAGAGAGACAGCATGAGCAGGGGAGGGTCAGAGAGAGAGGGAGACACAGACTCTGAAATAGGCTCCAGGCTCTGAGCTGGCAGTCAGCACAGAGCCCGACATGGGGCTCAGGCCCACAAACCGCGAGATCGTGACCCAAGCAAAAGTCGGACGCTTAACCGACTAAGCCACCCAGGTGCCCCCAGATGAACATTTTTACCTGCTCCCTCTGCACTGAGCCTGGGAGTACAGTGAGAGATGGAGGACACTCCTATGCCCATTTAGAAATTTTCTTTGTTTGCTGCAGTCCTGTGGGACTTGTGAATGCAAGCCCTGCTGGCTATCAGGGCTTGGTGGTTTGGGGGTCGATCCCTTGAATGGCAGCTTTAAAAGCTGGGGTGTCTTGGGGTGCCTGGGTGGCTTAGTCAGTTAAGCGTCCGACTTTCGCTTAGGGGGCTAAGTAGGGGGCTCCTCCTCCATTGCATGGTGTTGTGCTAGGGGGTGGGATTTATGGTGAGAGTGTGTCACGGTGTTTCCTCCCTGGTTTGATGTGGATACCCAATCTTACCCAATGTGGAAGATCCACTTGGCTACTGTCTGGATTTCTCTCGGAGGGATTCCTCTGTGAGTAGCTATATGTTCTATGCACCAGTGGAAGCAGGGAAGTTCAGGGACCTTCTATGCTGCCATCTTAGTCCCTCTAACTTCCTCCTTGAATTCCAGACCCATCTCCAACTATGCACTTGGCAGCTCTGTTTGGACAGGTAATGGCATCTCAAACCAACTTGTCCAAAACGAAACTCTTGCATTCCCATTACTAAAGTCTTATCTTCCCTCAACTTTCCTTCTCAGTCAATGGGAGTTTCATTCAGCCATTTCTTTAAGCCACAGGGTTACTTAGGAGACACCCTTGACTCTTCTTTTTAGCTCACACCCTATCCCAAACTCACCTGTGTCACCTAAATTAGGCTGCTGTCAGCTCAGCCCTAGACTTTTGTAATAACCTCCAGTTTGGATTGCTTGGTTCAGCACTGCAGCCAAAATGATCCTCTGAAGAGTAGTACCCTCATGCTCCGGCTTTTTATCTCACTTTGCTCTCTTCACAGCCTTATATAACACACACACGTTAACCTTTTTTATAATGCAATTCTGAAGACATGAAAAAAAAAGAGACTACAGACCCACATCACGGTCACCCAGCAAGAAGTAAAAGTGTGTCCTCCTCCACCTTCCTAATCTCCCTCCTCTTCTTCCTCGAAGGTCAGTGCCATCCTGAACTTGGGCATTACCCATTCCACACATTACTTTGTATTTTTGTTGTATATGTGTATGTCCCCAGGCACTATGTAAGCTTAAAAAAATGTACACTTTTAGACTTATAAAGATGATAAAGTATTCATTTGCCATTGAATTATCACAAACTATAATGTATGCTTTCAAGGACTTAAGGGGCGCCTGGGTGGCTTAGTCGGTTAAGCGTCCGACTTTCGCTTGGGTCATGATCTCGCGGTTCGTGGGTTCGAGCCACGCGTCGGGCTCTGTGCTGACTGCCAGCTCAGAGCCTGGAGCCTGTTTCAGTCTGTGACTCCCTCTCTCTCTGACCCTCCCCTGCTCATGCTGTCTCTCTCTCTCCCTCCTAGAAATAAATAAAACATTTTAAAAACAAAAAAAAGATAAGGTGCATGGATGAAGAATTTATGTGACACACACACAGAGAAATATTACTCATCCATAAAAAAGAATGACATATTGCCATTTGCAATTATGTGGATGTAGCTAGAGAGTATTATGCTAAGTGAAATAAGTCAGTGAGAGAGAAACAAAACCATATGATTTCATATGTGGAATTTAAGAAACAAAACAGATGAACATAGGGGGAAAAGAGAGGCAAACCATAAAGCAGACTTTTCACTAGAGAGAACAAACAGGGTGGACAGAGGGTAGCGGGCGGGAGGTGTGTTAAATGGGTGATGGGGATTAAGGAGAGAACTTGTTGTGATGGGCACTGGGTGTTGTATGTAAGTGATGAATCACTAACTTCTCCTGAAACTGATATTACAATATACTTTTTAAAAAATGTTCATTTACTTACTTTTGAAAGAGAGAGAGAACACACACAGAGGAGGGACAGAAAGAGAGACAGGGAGACACAGAATCTGAAGCAGGATTCAGGCTGTCAGCTCAGAGCCCTATGCGGGGCTCGAACCCATGAACCGTGAGATCATGACCTGAGCCGAAGTCAGATGCTTAAGTGACTGAGCACCCAAGGTGCCCCAGAATTACACTATCTGTTAACTAACTAGAGTTTAAATAAAAACTTGAAACTACAAAAAAATAAGGTACAGAATATCAGCAGTTTTACACTGTAGGAGAAAACTAAATGGAAAACTTGGAATTGAAAAATAAACCAAGACGACAACAAGTAGATTTAATAGTAATTTTGAAACAGCAAAATGAGAATCTGGTGTGAGAGTCAGAAACATCTATTCATCTAACGCACAGGAGAGACCTATCTGTATGCTTAGCACCCACGGCAGCCCGACTGGAGGACGGGAGCTGCTGTGTTCAGTGTGACCGGACAAGCAATGCTTCTTGCTGCTTTCTTTGCAGATTTTCCCAGCTTCTCCTTTTGTTTATTTCCACACGTGAACTTTACAGTCAACTCGACTATCTCTAGAAAAAATACTTAACATTTTTTAGTGGCATCATGTTAAATTCATGTATCAACATGAGGAAAATTGGTACCCTTCTGATGCTCAGTTGCCCAAAGCAAGGGTAAAGGATGCCTCTCCATTTGTTACAGCTATTCTGGTTGTTTCAAGGTTGTTTTAAAGGGCTCTCATACATAACTTGCAAATCTCTTGTCAATTTCATATCTTGGCCTTTATCATTATGTGGATATTTAAATTTGTCACGTACCTACTTTAATTACATCGCCGCACCACTCACTGAGAAGAGCCTGCCGGGGGACTAAGTGTGGTCTAGCTGTCCTCAGTGCCCAGCACAGTGCTCTGTTACTAAGTGAGCCTCCGTTTCTCAACTGAGTAGAAAACAGAGAATGCATGGGAGAATTAGAGTGTCCCCAGGCTCCTATGCTCTTACAAAGACCTAGAATCTAAAGCACATTCCTCTGAGTCTACAGTCTACATTCAATAGAATTAAACCAAATCCCCCCACCCTGAACATGTTTTACATTTTAGACTTCACTAACAGTCAACTTTTATAAAACGATAGATGCTTTTCTCATCCAAAATGCTCATGTGCATTTTTCAATTTCACCTACAATTTGGAAACTTTACCAAGGGCTTCGATTAGTATTACAAATTCTTGGGGTGCCTGGGTAGATCAGTCGGTTAAGCATCTGACTCTTGGTCTCAGCTTAGGTCTTGATCTCAGGGTTTTAAGTTTGAGCCCCACATGGGGTGTGGCGCCTAGTTAAAAGACAACCCACAGCAACCTAGAGGCACTAACCACCTTGCAAATTTTCCTTTGCCATGTGTGGTACAAAACATAAATTTCCCATATGCTCTCTTAAATTTCAGCATTCCTAAATTCCTGCCTGCTTGATCATCGAAATAATCCAAGTTCCACTCAGCTTGTTAGGACATTTGAGAGTCAGCACTGCATGCTGTCAGAGCTGCAGACATTTACAAAGATTGTATTAAATCTTGGCAACTGCCTCCTAAATGTTTCCAGTATCATCAGGCCAATTCTTTCTGCAGGGCCGTCTTAATTTTGTTTAAATGTGCTTTGCCTTAGTGATTCTAGGAAAGTTAAAATGAGGCCACTGGATTTCCTGAAAACATCTCCCACAAAGTGACAAATTCATACAAGCAGTCGGGTGGGAGAGAGGCAGCAGTCAGGTTCAAATGAGCAGCCAGCCATGTTTACCCTTCTGCTCTGTACAAGAATGCCAGGCAGTGATGCATTTTCCTCCCAAAAGTCAGATCACTCTGCCTAAAACTGGGGCACATTTTAAATCTGACTGTTACGGAATTTAGTAGATGGCTACCCTTCCCAAGAGTTTGAAATGTGAATATTGGCCTTTGGTCAGATCCCTTACTTCCTCTGTCATGGTTTTGTGGGCTGACAGTGGACTTTGGGGTGTTAGCCCACCGCACATTGTGTTTGGCAAATTACTTACTATGACAGTACGGAAATTCACTCTCCCTCTCCTGAAAATACTTGTTTTGCAGGATTGTAGGGCGTTGCTCATGAGCAAAGAGGCCAAGTGACTGGTACTTTGTGTGTATTCAAAAGTATTAATTTCCTAGTCTTCCCTGGAACACAAGACATTTCATTTAATGTATAATGGATGCACACTGTTTTCCATGCAAAGGCAATACACAGATTTTTTTAAAGCTAAATAATCCTTGTGGTGTAAAATGAAAAGCCTTGCACTTGTGGCACTTGGGTGGCTCAGCTGGTTCAGCACCTGACTCTTGATTTCAGCTCAAGTCATGATCTCACAGTTCATGAGTTTGATCCCCACATTGGGCTCTGTCCTGACAATGCAGAGCCTGCTTGGGATTCTCTCTCTTCCCTCTTGCTCTGACCCTTCCCCATTGGTTCTGTCTATCAAAATAAATAAATAAACCTAAAAAAAAAAAGTCTTGCACTTATTAACAGAAGGTTGTACCTTAATAAAAGCAACTCGTACCTTCCAGAACCTTCCCTGCAATCAGATTTGCCCTAATATAATGATAAAAATGGAATGCATGCACTCTGCAGTATCTCCTACTTGGCTATGACAACTCATTTTCTGCCCCGAAAAAATAAAAATAAACAAAGTTTACAGAACTACAAAGAAAATCCAGCCCATTCCTTAAAATTAAATGAGATTGTAACAAATGTACCACACTGATGCAAGATGTTAAAAGTAGGGAAAGTTTGGGGCGCCCGGGTGGCTTAGTCGGTTAAGCGTCCGACTTTCGCTTAGGTCATGATCTCGCGGTTGTGGGTTTGAGCCCCGCGTCGGGCTCTGTGCTGACTGCCAGCTCAGAGCCTGGAGCCTGTTTCAGATTCTGTCACTCCCTCTCTCTCTGACGCTCCCCTGTTCACGCTGTCTCTCTATCCTAGAAATAAATAAAACATTTTTTTAAAAAAAGTAGGGAAAGTTGGGGAGAATGTGGGTGGCTCAGTTGGGTAAGCATCAGATTTGGGCTCAGGTCATGATCTCACAGTTCATGGGATTGAACCCCATGTCAAACTCTGTGCTGTCAGTGTAGAGCCTACTTTAGATTCTGTCTCCCTCTCTCTCTGCCTCTCCCCTGCTTGTGCTCTGTCTCTCTCTCTCTCTCTCTCTCTCAAAAATAAACATTAAAATTTTTTTTAAAAAGTAGGGAAAGTTGGTGGGAAAAATGAAGGGGGATTTGGAAACTATTAGCTTAAATTTTTCTGTAAGCCTAAAACTGCTTAAAAAGAAAATGTTAGTTAAAAAATAAATGAAATCAAACCATTTGATATCATTATTTAAACTACTTATAAACAAATTTTAATAGTTGAAGAAAAACATAATTTCCATTTTTATAGGGCAGTATTAGCCCATGTGTTTAAGATCAAGCATCACCATATATGTGTCACGTAATTTAAACTTTTCAGGAAGAGTACAAGTTACAGACTGATAATATTCTCCGGGTGCCTCACGGAGGCGCCTATGACCACTTCTGGGAGAGAACCATGCTCTCGCTCATCTTTTTCATGAGGGCACACAAACAAAAGCATAGATTGTGGAAGAATTTTCAATTTCATGTGAGGTTGGATCAATCATGGAACTTCTGAGACTCAGTGAATTTTTATCATATCCACTTAGCGAGCTTTGGGGAGGGTTAGATGAGCTGACGAACATGAACACTCTGGGTGCCTCCGATAAGATCAGGAGGGGAAAGAGTTGGAAGTACTGCTCCTTCCTCCTGGGCCTTCTGTCCATCCAAACCCATGAACATAGCTTTTCCCAACTCCCCACTTCTAAGGTCCAATCCTTTCCAGCTTTATAACCAATGTAATATTGGATCCAAGGTAGGGGGAAAGTGATTGAAACACTTCAAAAGACTATTTCCCATGAGCACAGAGAAGATGGAAAAGGTGATGAGTGTCTGTTTTTTAATTACACACATAAAGAAACTTTCAACTGGAAGTTACCATTGGAATCATCTATTAGCTAACTGATTACTACACTGGGGTTGGGGAGAAATGCACTCAGCAAACAGAGTGGCGATTTTGGTCATTTCTGTGAAGATAGGCAGTGGCCAGTCTTCTCCCTAAATGATACAGTGGGTGTCTGTTCTGTGGAAGATTCTTCTATAACAAAGGAGAGGGCATGACAGTTAAGACTGTAAGCTTTAGGGACACCTGGGTGGCTCAGTGGGTTGTAGGATCAAGCCCATGTTGGACTCCACGCTCAGTGTAGAGCTTGCTTAAGATTTTCTCCCTTTCGGTCTGTCTGTCTCTCTCCCTCTGCCTTTCTCCCCTGTGCTCACACTCCCCCTCCCCCCCCCAAAAGAAATTTGCAAGCTCTGGATCCAGGCTCATGACTGTGTGACTTTGAAATTTTACTCAGTTTCCTCATCATTGATGATCACACAAAACACTTCATATAGTGTGCAGCAAGTGAAGAGCTCATGAATATTAGTTCAAAGAATATTAGCAATTCTTAGTCCATTTCTTTGACACTAGAAGAATTCCCAGTGCACTGGCTTAACCGCCGTTTTCAACTATTCATATGTACTGATCATTTAGATAAGGTATATGAAACAAGGAAGAAGCAACTTTATTCTGCTCCAAAGTGTGTGGTCACATGTACGCAGGAGATGGCTCAGGCGCAGACAGGTACAGACGGGGCTGTTTCCTCTCTGCTCAAAAACCCTCCTCAGAATACAATTCTGCAAGCCCGAGTCCTTCCCAGGTTTCTCTCCCGCAGGCCCCTCCCTCTACCTGATGGCACATCCCTGTAGGAAGGAGGCTTTCAGCCCAATGGCCTCTCAGTGGCCAGGCTCCTCTCCCGGAAGGGGCTCCTCTCCCCACCTGTGTTCACAGCTGCACCTGCCAGGAGGCTCTGGTTGATCTCGGCTGCAAGTGGGGGCTGGGGGGAGGGAGGCTCTCACAGCTAACAGAGTGGTTGGTTTTTCTTTGCTCCTCGGCAGTTTCCCTCATCAACGAGTCAAATGGAAACAAATTCCAAGGAGGACTCACTTTGTTAGTGGAAAAACTTTTCTGAACACCTCTTTTGTTTGGTATCATCTGGAGTCCTGGGGTACTGGAGTGAATGGTGTTATCCTAACGGACAGAAGCGTAGTTCCTAAGAGATAAAAAAATGGACAACTACAACTTTAGATGGTAATCAATGCTACAAAGAAAATAAAACCGAGTTCTGGGATGGGGTAAGAGTGCTATTCAGGGGGTCCAGAGGTCTCTGTGAGGCGAAGATACTCATGTGAGAAATAGAGAAGGAGGAGAGATTGGTACTGGAGAGATGCATTGAGCTGAAGCACAAGTAGGCATCGAATCCCAGAGAAGGGGGAGGCTGGGGGGCAGACCCGCCTGCGTAACTGTGGAGGCGCTCACACAGGGCAGAGCAGGGCTGGAGGGTGTTGGGAAAGACTGCTGACCACAGGGTGTGGGCTGGTGTCACCCGCCTGCCTTCTCATTACAGAGGAAAGCCTGGGAGGCTTTGAAGCAAGGTGTACAACGATCCGGTGTGATGTTTCGATAGAGTATTTTGGTTATTACACGGGGAAAAAAGTGCAAGAGAGTAGATGTGTGCTGGGAGGCTGGGGAGGCAGGAGCAGCGAGCTGGTTTCCGTGGGCTGGAGGGGGGGAGGGGGGCTGTTCCCCCCCCCGGCTTGGCTGCTGCCTGACACTTCTAGATGGGAAGGCCTGGTAAGGGCCAGGAGCAGAGCCAGGATCCCCCATCCTCTTTAAATCTGGGCTGTGAGGAGGGAGGAACAGGGCCTGGCTCTTCATTTCGTTTTTTTTGTTTTGTTTTTTAATTTTTAAATGTTTATTTATTTTTGAGAGACAGACAGAGCATGAGCAGGGAGGGCAGAGAGAGAGGGAGACACAGAATCAGAAGCAGGCTCCAGGCTCTGAGCTGTCAGCACAGAGCCCCACATGGGGCTCGAACCCACGGACCGCGAGATCATGACCTGAACCGGTTAGATGCTCAACTGACTGCGCCGCTCAGGCGCCCCAGGGCCTGGCTCTTCCTAAGGTCCTTTCCCGTTCAGCACCCCCCCCGCCCCAACCCCCGCCGCACCGCACCCGTCCGGCCGCAGCCCTGCCGCTGGGCCCCGTGCTAGCAGAGCTGCCTCCCAGGCTCCGGGGCGCCTATGGCCTGTGGTCGCCGCGTGGCCCGGGAGCGAGGCACGTGCAGGGTGCGCAGTGGGGCGCGGGGGCCCAGCCGGGTCTCAGGACCGAGGGCCCAGCGTCTTGGAAGCGGTGGCTCCATTCAGAACACGCGGACCACGCGAGGGGATCCGCACTGCGGTTCCGCCCCAGCGGCCGAGGTGTAGACGCCTGTGAGCCGGCGGCGGAGGGTTTAGGGAGCGACAGAGCAGACGGCCCGCCGCGTCCGCGGCCCACGCCAGGTTTCGGGATGTAAGGACACAAGTCCAAACCACACTGACTCCACGACAGGCCTTAAGTTTCCCCTCTAAACTAGCAGCCCGGCTTTCGGCTTCCCCGGAGCCACCGGGGTTCACGCCGCCCGAGGCCGGAGACATCGCCACAACTTCTTAAGTCCCGCGTCTCAGCCCCATAAGAGCCCGCCCTGCCCTTGCGCGGGGCTCAGCCCGCCCCCGGCGCTGGCGAGGTCTGCGGCCCGAGCTCCCGCCCGCGATCAAGCCCTTGGCCCGCACGCGGGGCGCGGTCTCCCCGGCGGCCTCCGGTCGTGAGGGTACCGCCATCCGGGTCTGGCAGGGAAAGGCGCCCCTTGCCCCCGAGCCCACCCCCTGCGGCCCCTCGCCTTCCCTCCGCCCCAGCCCCTCCTCCGCACGGTCCCCGACGCGCGCGTCTCTGCACGCCCCGCACGCTCTTGCGGAGAAGCACCTTCTGAAATGGCGACGGTGCTGCCCCACTCACTTTGCGGGGGCGCCTGGGAGCGCCGCTGGTTAAGTTGCGGCCTTGGCTCCGTTTCCCGCAGTTCGTGGGTTCGGCCCCGCGTCGGGCTCTGCGCTGGCAGCTCGGAGCCTGGAGCGGCTTCAGACTCTCCCCCTCTCTGCCCCTCCCCGGCTCGCACGCGCGCGCTCTCTCAAAAAGAAACATGAAAAAAATTAAAAATAAATAAAAACAACTTTGCCACTGCAAGTGACAACAAATAGCAGGAGAGACACGGAATACTGGATTAGACATGTTGGATTCTTTCTCTCGAGCGGGGCGAGCCGCCGTGGCACCCGAAGCCCGGGGCCCTCCCCCTCGCTGCATGTCCCGAGTTCACGCGCGAACCGCACCCCTCCTCCGGCTTGCGGGCCGCGTCTACGCGGCGAGCACGGTTTCAGGCCCCAGGGGCAGAGTGGACGAGAGTGTCTTCGTGGAGCTTACTCTTCCCAGGAAAGATAATAAATAAACATAAAAATATTCAACCATATGTTTAAAATGGAAACTATTTATAATATAAATAAATAAAAGCAAATGTAAGTATGAGACATACGCATGACAAATACACACCTGCAGCTACGGCGCGTCGCCTGCCGACAAGGCCGACAAGGCCGTGGAGAATCCGAAGCGAGCAAGCGGAAGAGCGTCTTGAGAGCCCGGCCCGCGCGGGGGGAGGCGCCGAAGCAGCGGGAGTGAAGCCCAGGCGATGCTCGCCCCTGGACCCGCAAGTCACACAATGCAAGGCTCTCCCGAGTTTTGTCATCTCTGCTTCTGACCCCACTTCCCCGGCAACCACTCATCTGCTCTCTGTCGCCCTGGATAACTTTCGAATTTTCTATAATTTTAATAAAGAGACTCACTAGGATGAGTTCCTTTGGGGCTGGGTGCTATAGTCCGCCTCACTTCCCTTCAGCTGCACCCACGAGTAGTTCCTGTGGTTCCCCGGTGAGCGCTGAGCGGTGCCCCGCTGCGTGGGTGCCCCGCTGCGTGGGTGTCCCTCTGCGTGGGTGCTCCGATGTGTGGGTGTCCCGCTGCGTGGGTGCCCCGATGTGTGGGTGCCCAGCTATGTGGGTGCCCCGCTGCGTGGGTGTCCCGCTGAGCGGTGTCCCAATGTGTGGGTGCCCCGCTGCGTGGGTGCCCGATGTGTGGGTGCTCCGATGTGTGGGTGTCGATGTGTGGGTGTCCCGCTGCGCGGGTGTCCCCGCTGCGTGGGTGCCCTGGTGAGCGGTGCCCCGATGTGTGGGTGTCCCGCTGCGTGGGTGCCCCGCTGTGTGGATGCCCCGATGTGTGGGTGTCCAGCTGCGTGGGTGCCCCGCTGCAAGGGTGCCCCGACTTGTGGGTGTCCCACTGCGAGGGTGCCCCGCTGCGTGGGTGCCCCACTGCCCTTACCCTTTTGCCAGAAACATTCTTTCCTAGGTGTCGGCTGTAACAGAACAAAACAAACGGTGGTGTAAACATTTCTGTACAAGTGCTTTGCACGGGCACGTCCCTTATTTCTCCCGAGTCGCAGGCGGGAACGGAGGCATCCGCACCGGCCCACGCCGCCAGCAGCTGCTGAGGCCCGGGTCGCAGGCTTGCAGGCCGCAGTCACTTACTTTTAACTTCATTGCTTTGGTTCCCATTGTTTCCCTGGTGACCAGTCATGTTGACCATCTTGCATGCCGTTCATTTATTTGCCTCACTGAATTTTCCAATTCAATTTCCCCCCATTTTTATTTTGGTTTGCTTATTATTATTGAGTTCTGCAACTACTTTATATGTTTTGGATAAAATTAGGTATGAGATTTGCAAATATTTTCTCTCAGTCTGTGGCTTACATTTTCATTCTCTTTACAGTGTATTCAGATATGAGACATGATTTTTATGGTATGTCCGCTCCATTGATTTTTCTTTCGTGAATCTGAGAAGTCTTTGCCGAACCCTCAGCCTCAAAGAGTTTCTCTGATGTTTCCTTGCAGCATTTTATAGTGTTGGATTTTACATTTAGGTCGACGATCCACTTGCAAACGTTTGTTAATGGATGGAGCAAAATGTTTGTGTTTTTTGTTTGTTTGCTTGCTTGTTTTCTGTGTTGATTCTTTTCCTTATGTTACAATAGTGACACAGTGGACCCCCTGGACCCAAGGACTGCCTTTCCAACAGTGCTGGAGACCTTCTGAGCAGACTCCCTGTTTGCATTCCCTCTCTCTTCCCCTTGGGCACAGCCTCCTCACTGTGACCATACTTCTTACACTCCCTCTTTCTATCTCATCATAGCTGGAATAATTTACCCAGTCATAACCTTCTGTTTCCTATTCATCTGCAGTTGTGACCAATCTGCTGCTTGATGCACCACCAAGTTTTAAATTTTAATTCTCACACTTTTTATTTATTGAAGGTTTACTAGTTTGATTTCCAAGTATGCTTCCCTTATTATCTCTTGTCCTTGCTTATATTTTCCAGCTTCTGCTTTATTCGTGCGACCGTAATTATTACGTATCTGATGTCCGGTAACTCCCATGCTGGAAGTCCTTGCAAGTCTGGTTCTTTGCTTTGTTCAATTCTTTGCTGTTTCTTACTCGTAATGCCTTATTTTTGTGCTGGTTTTGTGTTTCTGTCAATAGGAAATGGATCAAATTCCTGGCAATTGTATTTATGTCTTGGCTTCAAGTTGCAGACCTCCAGAGAAAATTTGTTTCTGCCGATGGCCTGGGCACGCTCATAGCACAGAAGTACTTCCTATCAAATGACCCTATTGAGGAGTTTGGATCCCACGGGTACCACAAGCTTGCACCCCATGCCTGTCTGTGTGACCAAAGTGCCTTTTCCCTTCCGTGTACAGAGCTCATTTCTCATTTATTGTTACAGGGAATGCAGAACTGCATGGAGCTTTGAGTAATTTGCGGTCAGGCCCTGGCTGTTTCTCCCGTGTTTTGCATTCACCGCAGAGAGTCTGACGGGGTCCAGGTGGCCCCCGCATGGTCCGCCCAGCAGGACCCCTCACTCTGCCCACTGTACTCCTTCTTTGTGCCCGTCACCGTGGCCTCCGTAGCACTCCTGTTTCTCTGATTTTCTGATTGACGAGGTCACTAAGACTTTGAAGCTTGACTTACTGTTGGGAATGGAGTCTTCTAAAACATTTTTCATTTGTTTTCATCTTTAAGTTTTCTGCTTTCTATTGAATTTCCTGAGGTGCTTCATCACCCTGATGCTGTCTCTGGGTTTGTTACCATTTTGGAGGTGAACTTATTTTTTCCTCTACTTATTTTCTGATTTCTGTACCCATTCATGCTTCATCTTCTCTGGTATGTCACCATCTCTTCCTTAAGATTTCACTTTTCTGCTTCATGATCGTCTTTTACTATAGCAACTATTTCATTGATTTTTGTGATTGATAAAATGTTTAGTTGCAATATCAATCTATTGGAAACAATTTATGTTATTACTTAGTTTTGCAGGTTCCTCCCTCCCGCCTGCCTGCCTTCCTCCCTCCCTCCCTTCCTTCCTTCCTTCCTTCCTTCCTTCCTTCCTTCCTTCCTTCCTTCTTTTCTTCCTTCCTTCCTTATTATGATTTTCCATTTTCTTCCATGTTCGTAATCATTGAATGAGTGGGATTTCATAGGCCAGTATTATCTAGAGTTTCCTGTGAGGTGGAAGGAGCTGTTTCTCATGTGGTTTGTATGATGCAGAGGCTCACTCTTTCCTTCTGCCACAGAAAGGCAGTGCTTGCTTCATATGTGGTCTGTCTGTGATCCCTTGTGCACACCCATCTTTTCTGTGATGTGGAATGAGCTGGTGAGAAGTGGGTCTGGTGGTTCCTCCACACCTGCCCTCAGGTTCTCTCTCCTCACTGTGGCTTCTCCCCCGACAGCTGTGTCTGATCTCATTTCTGTTTGACATTACTGAGAATTCATATGGAGTCTGCAGATTATACCTGCCCCCTTGTTTTGTTGAAAATGGAGTTTTCATCAATTTTTAAAAATGCATTGCCCTTGAGGCTTTTCAGTGATTTTCCAGGGAGAAAGGGGGAATGCTCACTTATTCAGTTACCTTCAGTATGGAAGTCTGGATTGACATGCTCAAATGTTAAGGTGACAGCATTTTCATTTGAATTAGAACAAATATACAAATATTTCATTAAACACATTGTTTCGTAAATTGCATTAGTTAGGAAAAGGCAAAAAGTGGTCTTTTTATAAAAATATATGTTGGGGAGACTATACAAAATACAGACATAAGCACTTACAAATATAAATATTTCAAAATTTCAGAAACTAAATTTTGGGTAGTAGGAATAAAACCAAATAAAAAAGTATATTTTCTAAGCTTCATTTCCATGCACAGCCTGAGATCTGTATCATGATATGAAGGATAAATTCTGTATGCGGGTAGTTTTCATCACAGATACTGTTTCACAATAGTGAAAACCCACTCACTTTTGGGTTCCCAGAGCTGTGCTTGCTGCTGGAAGTAGGCTGCATCTTTAAAATGACAGTGAACATTGTCAGTTATGGTAAGAGCAGAGGACTACATTCTCAGCTTTATAGAAAGTCATATAAAATATTTCAAATTTGGACTTCATAAATTTTTTCTCA
Source organism: Proteles cristata cristata (assembly GCA_017311185.1). Lineage (NCBI taxonomy): Eukaryota > Metazoa > Chordata > Mammalia > Carnivora > Hyaenidae > Proteles > Proteles cristata. Next base: position 186,225 of record JAESUZ010002227.1, read on the forward strand.
AACCAGGTAGCAGTAGTGAGTGAAAAATAGACATTTTCTGCTCTCTTTCTGGACTTTATGAAATAGATTAATACAGCAAAAGAACAATCCATTGCTCTAGAAGACTTTGGGAAACAGAAGTTTTTTAAAAATACTTTCTTGATTTTGATTACAAACTAATGAGAATTTAATAATGAGAAGAGGTAAAATAATTGTGATTTTTCAAACACATGAGTTGGTATTTGGAGAATGGTTTAACATGAAAAAAAAAACAAAAAAATTAAATTATCTTCTGAAATAATTGATGTTTCAGAAATAGTACTTAGGATATCTAGACACCCACTTTTAAGAATATAAGGCAAATATCTGTGATTCATGTGATTTTTAAAGCTAGCATTACAGGAGAAGGAGTCTGTTAGAGCCTCAGAGCTGTTTAGAGATGCCACAAAAAATGGATCATATCAATTGTATAGATCAGTCTGAAAGTCAGGTTCAGTGTTTGACTGATCTTCTCTAGGCCACAAAACAATGCTACATACAGTCAATAAAACATTGTTGATCTAATTTCACTTAAGTTAAATTTGAGGCTTATAAAATAAACAGAATCTGAGAAATACGATGTTACATCGTAATATAAGTACTATGGAAAATTAGAATAATAATTGGCCTTCCTAGGCCTACTTCTACTCAAAATTTTCATTAGCATGTTGGGTTTCACTACAAAAATCTTGATTATCATAATCTTAGATTAAACAAATTTGGCAAGAATCACAAATATTTAAAATGACATTTCAGTCTTCAAATGTCTTTCCAAACTAGAATACAAGGCCAAACCTGATATGATATAATTCAACCAGGGTAAAATAAGCCAGCATTTCTCCCTCCCTAGAGCCCAATCCCCAGGGTGAATAAATTGGAGTGACAAGGGTCCGTTTGAAAAAGCAAACATGGTGGTTTAGGGATTTCCAATCCCTCAGGTCACAGTCAATCTTCAGTGAAATATCTGTTTTAGTCAAAGGGAAGAAAAAAGTACCGTGTTGGGCGGGGATTAGCAAAAAGGCAGAGTACAAAGCTCAGCATAATTTTCTCTCCAAAGAGCCATGAAAAACCTTGAAAGAATGGTCACAAACGACCATTTCTGAACTCTAAAAATTAACCCAAAGCATAAGACAAGCTGAGAAGCATTTATTCAAGGAGAACCACTGAACCTTGGTAAAAGCAGAGGGTTTCATCATTTGCATGTGGTGACTCTCCTACCACCCCTCCCAGCCTGAGCTTCTCCCCCTCTTCCCGCACCCCCAGACCTGCACCCCCAGAGCCCTCAGAAAAACCTGGAATCCAGAGCCACACTGAAAACAATCTGAGAAGGTTGCGCCCCAGCTGTCTGAGGCCAGGACAATGGTGGGAACCACAGACAAGTCCCACCCTCCAGAGGGAGATCTTTGGACTGACACAGAGACTTGATAAGCCCCATTCATTCCTGCAGATCCGAAAGTCTGCTTGTATCCATCTTCACAAAACACACTTTCTCCTCTTGTGCAAGCCCTGCCCGTCTAGTCTCTGCAGGAGCTGGAAGCTAGGGTGTTTACATGACCAAAGAGACAGACCGCATAGATTAAAGTGTCTGTGGGCGCCTTTGGTATTTCTGGGGTGCAGTCAGGGAGAGGGGTGTGTGTCCAACTTGGAACAGTCTGGAGTTACACTTTGTGCCCGGGTCCAGTCTCTGCTCAGAGTATTTTCAGAAATTCCTCTGCATCACACAAGACCCCAGAGGTCACCTCCACAGAGTGGTTTTCCACCAAATTCACGAGAGGTCTTTGGAAAGCTGCCATGCAAATGAAAGATCACTTTAAACAGTATCAAAGAACATAAAAGTGACATAAAATGAGCAGAAAACCACACAGTGCATCCACTGTCTTACAAGTGAGTGGTATACATGAGCCAAAGGGTTGGGAAGAGAAGGAGCTTTCTGGACAGCGTAAATGTAACAAAGAATTTTAAAAATAGAATATAGCACAAGTACTATATTCTGGCTCATAAATTTGCTGCTTAGTGGTGTTGGATAGCTATTAAGAAACGATTTCATGTATGTACTAGGGTTGAACAAACAGGAAAATGCACCGCAGGTGTGAAAGCCGTGTTTCTCATCCTTAGAAAAAGAAGTTACAAGAGCAGGCCAGGCTAAGACAAGAGTAAACCCAAGTCTTGGATTCTAATCAGAGGCATCGATATGAATTCATGGATTTTTAATATGCAGATAGATAGTTAAATGCAAGAATGTTTGTGCCCTGGGTCAGCCAACACACTTGATTACAAGGGGAAAATCATAACCTTATTGTAGAGAAACTCAGCACACAGCACTTCAGCCAAGTGATCAGGGCTAACTCCATCAATAATAAGATATTGAGGGACAGTGTCTACAAGGACCCTCTTCTCACGGAAGATGCAGAGAGAATGAGGGTCTGTTAACACAAGGAGAGACCAGGAGGGTGTGGCAGCCGGAGGCTGTGCGGGACCCGCACCTGGATCCTGGAACGGTGATGACAACATGAAACCCAAATACAGTCTGTAATTCAGTTAAGAGTTTATGGTCACATAAGATATTAACATGAAAGGAATATGGATATATGGGAAATTTATGTATTATTTTTGTAAATTTCCTAGAAGTCTAAAATTATTTCAAAGTAAAAAATTCAAAATTGCATTAGCATTTTTTGCATATTTAAAAGGTTTGCATGTTTTAAGTGCTGCTTGAATATGCCTTTCAGGCCCGAGTCTCTCTGTCATTCTTACGGGTCACAGCTAAACTGTTGTACTTGGCTGGGTCACTGTTGTGTTTGGCTTTTCTGTATACCTTACGTGCACATTTACATTATTTCATAATTGTGTTTTTATTACCATAACAGTGAAAACAAAGCTGTCTCTCTTCAGACATACGTTCTTGCAGGCCACGTCAAGCGAAGGATGGAAGGTGGAAACAACACAGACTTTGCCTGAGGCAAGGGCCCTTCTCTCAGGGTTTCGCAAGCGCCCCCTGAAGTCTGTATGCAGCCCTTAGGCTGTTGGCTCATCAAATATTAAACAATATTTCTGGGAAATTTACCTAGACTTTGACATAAGTTTGAAAGAAAACGAAGTTGGTCTTGAGTGATTTCTTTCTTTTCTTGGCCTGGTCCAAGCCACGCTGTGAACACACTGCTCCATGCTCAGAGGGTCTTGCCCATCCAAATCTCCAGGCTTCATCTGGTGTCACATATGAGAAAATCACATATGAGAAGCTGACATTCCTCTTTGGTTAAGGCCCACTCTCACATAAGTTCTGTGGGCCAGTGTAGATGCTAATAGACTGACCTCTTTGGCAGATGCCTCAAAAATTCCTACTGGTCACAGAGTAAGTCAATGGACTTGTGTCATACTAAGAAGAAAGTGGATTAAATAATCCAAGTAAAACGACAATAAAACAAAACTTTAAAACGCATGCTATTATCTTAGTTTAAAAATGCAATATTTTATTTTAACATGTAAAATGTCTACACTTTCATGTAAATCAAACAAAGGTGTTACGTGTGTTTTGGGCTTCACGGCTTACCAGTCACTTTTAAAACCATTCCGTTCTTTAGCACTTTCAGTTGAACAAGTGCAGTACTGTGTGCAAGTACTGGCAGTGAGGAAACGGTGTTCACACATGGCCCAGCCTCACACCCCAGCAGGTGCAGAGCCAGAGCTGCAGGACAGACTGCTGTGCTGTCCCAGAGCCACACGGGGGCTCTGATCAGTGGGGATACCCAGGGACCTGCTCTTCTTAGCAGAGGTTATCAGCCGTACACCTTCAGGGACTGGTTTACCAGATCCCTTCCAGCGCCTGCATTTGAAGTGACTTGAGTCTATTCACATACATTTTAAGTCAACATGATATACCATCAGTAGACAAATCCCAGATCTGGAGTGTAAGTGCTGGTCCCTCTCACCTACCAACTCCAAGAATCTTCTAGATGGCTTGCCATCTTTGAATCTCTGATTTCTCATCTGCAAAGTAGGTATGAGACAAGATGCTGAATATAAATAATCTCACTGAGTGCTGGGCACACAGGAAATGCTCAAAAAAACGTTACTGAAGTATTATTATTACAACTCTTGTCACATAAAGTTTCCAGCTTGCACTGGTGACCACCACTGACCAACAGGCTTAAACACAACAGGTTGTTCAGACTCCAGTCATCAGTGGAGATGTAGTGCTTTATTCAGCTTTTCTTCCTTCCAGCATGGTCATCGATGGCTTCTTGTACCCCAGAACATAGGAGGGGAAGCCCACGGAGCATCACGCAGAGTTGTTAATTCAGGAAACCCTGCACCCAGGATTCTAACTGCAGCTCCTGTCACACGTTTATTGAGGACAGGCCATGAGCTCAGTCCTTGGAGGTCCTCACTCTAACTTAGCTCACCTCTAACGCATATTGTATTTTCTGTCCTGGCTTCCATCTCGTGTCTCTCACCAGACAGCAGTAGCTCCCTGCGGGGACAGAAGCTATGTCAAGGTGCCCTCCAAGCTCAACATACTGGTTGATGAGCAGTAGTGAATGCCAGTCAATAACTGGGTGTTGGGTAAGTTTTGTAGTTTCTGTGTTAAGATTTTATCCCTACATTATATATTAAGATCACTTCCTACAAGAATTTAACACTAGACTCTGTTATGTGAAATGAAGAGTCGATCATCCATCATTCAACCGACATGTGTTTATTGAATATCTACTATATTCCAGACAACATTCAAGACAGAGAATAAAAGAGACAAGCATTCCTGCCATTGTGTGGTGTGAAGATTAGTGAGGAAATGACTGGAAGCTATGTGTTTGGTGCAAAACAGAAGTTGCTTGCATTCCTGTAATTTACCAGGGCCTAGAAATATAGTACAAGAACGTGTTAGAAACAATATTTGGTGGAACTAACTCTTGGTGGTGCCATACCATGAAATAAAAGTGAAATTCAACTTTTTTCATTCACTTCGGTCTCAGCTTCCATGAAAGGCCATCCCCTTCCTGCCCTGGATACCTGGAAGCCAGGCGTTTCCCACAGCAGCCTCTCCGAAGTCCGTCTCTCTCCCAAGACTGGGCTCCTGGGTCTGGGCTGAGCACATTCTCCGTTCTCTTCTCAGTGAGCAAGTCAAGTCAGCAACATACTCAACTGAGCTGAGCAGATTGGGTAGCTTGCTCACATCCTTGCACAAGAGTCGACAACCAACTTTGGGCTGAAAAAGACATCAATACATATGGAACATCTTTAAGCTCCTCAAAGAAAACCAATAGGCTGACAGCACTAATTTTTACTTAGTGTTTTAGATTGTTATTTCCCTAACCATTCTAAAACAATATTGCTTTACTCCCAGAATAAGTACATACAGAGAAAGAATACCTTCTTCTACAGACCTTAGCTGCTCTGCAATGTACCCATCCATGCAAAGACAGACTCCATCTGAATTTATTTTCCTAATTACATGCATGTAACCTAAAAAACAAAAAACAAAGAATGTGAGAAAGGCTAAAGTTTAAAACAAACTTCAAACTGTGAGAATGCAGGGGAACTTGAGAATGGTGGACAGAGTGAATTTAATATCTTTGTTTTAACATACTAACCCAGTAGGACCCAGGCAACAGGGAATTTATGCTGCAGACACGAAATTAAAGATGGAGCAATGAGATAAACTGATTTGATTCCAATATAATTAATAAATTTAATTTTTAAAATTAAAAAAAAATTCTTACATTTAGTTATTTTTGAGAGAGAGACAGGCAGAGCACTAGTGGGGAAGGGACAGAGAGAGAGGGAAACACAGAATCCAAAGCAGACTCCAGGCTATGAGCTGTCACCACACAGGGCTTGAACTCAGACTGAGAGATCATGACCTGAGCCAAAGTCGGCCACTTAACTGACTAAGGCACCCAGGTGCCCCATTAATGAATTTTAAGGTCTATGAGTATTGGGGTGCCTGGGTGGCTCAGATGGTTAGGCAACAGACTTCAGCTCAGGTCATGATCTCACGGTTTGTGGGATTGAGCCCCACGTCGGGCTCTGTGCTGACAGCTCAGAGCCTGGAGCCTGCTTCAGATTCTTTGTCTTCCTCTCTCTCTGACCCGCCCCTTCTCTTTCTCTCTCTCTCTCTCTCTGAGAAATAAATAAAATATTTTTAAAAATAAAATAAAATAAAGTCTTTGAGTACCAAAAAACACCAGCTATGTTGGCTGTGCATGTAATAACATTTAACTTTTTAAAAGCCTAAAGCTTAGGGTTGTGTTTCTTCCCTTCTTGTAGTATTATTTTGCTCACAGCCATAGTGACATTCATTTTTCAGTATTGAGAAACTGAGGTATTCCTCAGCCATTACAATTTTGATTATGGCAGCAAAATAACATCACAGAAGGATGCCTATGATACACTGGTCAGAGAAAGTCGAGGACACACACCCCACGGGTACTATGGCCAAAGCTGAGTAACTCTATGTATGTTCAGAAACTGGAAAGAAAATGGAGGTAGAAATATTTTGTATGTTAGGGTGCTGAGGTTGTGCAATGAGACTTTTTGGTCTAACATTTTATATCACATCGTATTTTCTTAGTAATGGTAACAACTAACATAAGAATTCATGTACAAATTAATTTTTTTCCAAAGAGTAAATATAAACATAACCATGATATCACTTGTTGCTGCTTTGTTCTGGCTAACCTTTGCCAAACTAGCTGGAATTTCTCTCCTAGAGCCTCCAAGGAGATTATAATTATAATTTAAATCCTGAAAAAGAGACCTTCCCATGAAATGACACTGGTGACTCCTTAGAAACAAGGTCAGTGCGTTACAATGTGGACAGTTAATGTTGTGTAAGTTCTAAAACAAAGTTAACTTAGAAACCATCCACATCAGTCCACACACCTGGAGAATAACTTTCCTGGAGCACATGTTAACAATAACCTTTTACTTTAAATCACTAAAAGCAATTGCCTTTCACCCATTAGAAGTAACAGCAAACGTCACGGGAGTCGCTTGCCACTCCTGGGTTTTGTGTGATGGACTGAAAAAGGAACCCTTGCCTGGACCCTCTGCTGAAACTAGCAGCGCCCACTGCCCAGACCTGCGGCAGTTAGGTGGTGCCCACTCTGGCCAAGTTCTTAGTGCTCAACAATGTTTGAAGGGTTTCTTAAATATAGGATTTTAAAAAGTTTAGTTGAAAAAGATTGAGTTCATGATATATGCCTACAGGCACAAACCACATAATTCTATAAACAAAGTGATTAAAATCCCTAACTTGTGCTTCCCAGGTTACAATGGTTTCACTAAACTTCCTTGTTCTGTTAAATGAAGTCCATTTTCAGTTTAGACCCTGAGAAGCAGCCACCGAAGAAGAGGCCCTCTCCACCCACCTCCTCGGTGAGCGCCACTGATGGTGCAGAGGCCAAGAAGCTGCCAGCAAGCTTACAGATGGGCCATGGGCCAATTCTGCTGTGATTGGTGATAAGGGATCTGAAATAAGAACCAGCAGTCGTAGCTCAGAGAAGTCCACCAAAGTTAGACTTTGGGCACAGAAAGAAATCTAACCTGGACAAAAGTTATTTCTCTAGCTGCTGACCATGTTGCCTTTGTCCGAGCCCAAGCTCCTGAAGAAGAGGAAAGGTAAGGCCTGGTGTTCCAAGAAAGAGCTACCCGCTCCTTCCCTACATTCTTACATGAGACTCACAGCACCCTTGTTCCCCAGCCACAAGTCCAGAAGCACATCCCCCAGGTCCCCATTCTTTGTCCCCTAAATGATTTCACTTAATGATTTGTCTCCGCTGACCTATAGTACAAAATGCTTCTTGAGCCAAACTTTGGCAAAGATTCTCCCTTCCCCTAGCCCCTGACCTTTGGCCCTCCTTTGAGCACCAGAAAGAAGAACAACCCCCTTACCGCCTCCCAGGGAATGGCTGACATTGCGATGCAATATTCTCTAACCTACTGCCCGTCAGGCTTGTCCATGGCCCACCCTGTTCTTCCCTCCTGTTTATTCCTCCTCAGGAAGAGCCCTCCTGTGCCTGACCATGAGATGCTTAAAGGTCTTGGGGCCAGAGAACTGTCCCTATTGCTGTAAAGTCCCCTTGTCTTTGTGAATTAAGCTTCTCAAATAGAGCCTCTCCTTACCTACGGTGGGACTTGTTTTATTTTTGTTTTGTAGATTTGTATCATGTTGCATTTTATTTGATTAAATTTGTTGAGAATTACACAAAGTCTCTAACCACAATGAACAGTAAATGATAGAGAGAGGGCTCACGTTCTGTAATATGGCACATATGTGGGCCAGGGACCCTCCCCAGCACAGAACACACAAAGATGCCAGAAAAAAAACAAAGCGTATCATTCTACAATTTATGGCTGAGCATGTAGAAAAAGACAGTGAGCCTTGGAAGTCTGATCTGCAAGAACAGGTGAGTCTTAACGGAGACTTAAAGGAGACACTTAAGTGTCTCACTTAAAGGAGAGCCTTACATCTTGGTGGCCAGAAGCATGGATTTCATTTTAGAGACAAGAGGTAGAAATAGATTTTGTGAAGTCCAGTCCTCGAAGGGCGCCAACTACAGCCCCTGAAAGGAGACCAGCCCTGCTGAAGTGCACCCCTGTCTCCGGTAGAGGGAACAGGGTGAACATCGTCCAATGCTTCGCCCTGTGGTGTTAGTGCACAGGCCTCTGTGGCCCCCGAACCCGAGTTCTAAAGTGTAAAGCCTGGAAGCAGGCACAGCACACACATGTCCTCTTCGGGACAAAAGGCTGTAAATACGGCCTGGGTTTAGTGTCATATGGGCCACGATCCAGAGTTTTAGGACTTTATAGGATTCTTGGCAGGAGAGCGATGCAGGGCTGGGGAGCGGCAGTCATAGAAGGGTGACCGGAAGAGGCCACAGTGGAAACCCCCAGCTTCCTAACGGATGGAACCCTGAAGGCAAGAGTGAGGGAGGGGTAAGGACCGAAGCAGTGTGAGGAGAGGGTGCGTGTGCTTAAGTGCGGGACAGCAGCCTTCTCTGGCAAGTTCCAGGTGCCCGTTAACAAGGGATCTCGAGGGAAGAGCTGAGTCTGCAAATCTAAAGGCCAGCGAAGACACTTGCACTGACCCGAGGTAAAGTACAGAAGAAGAGAGCGAGGCAGGTCCTGGGGAGGGCTCTGTGCCGGACTGCACAGGACTGCAGTGTGAGTGGTCAGCCGAGTAGGGAAAAGCCAGGAAGCCTTCGTGAAATGAAAGCTAGGAAAGAAAAATAGTCAAAACGAGAGGCACCCACGGCGATGTCAAATAAGGCAAAGACGGAGGGGAGGTCACTGGCATGGAAGCCGTCGACAGTGTTGCCAATTGCTGCTCCAGGGGGGAGTTGAGGGGAGGACAGGGGGTCTCATGGAGGGAGACATGAGAGAGAAGCAGGGAAGCGCCAGCTCTGAAGGGGACAAAGGGAAGTCCGTCTGCACGAAGTGGGGGAGGGGGGCTCTGCAGGGGCTGATGCCGCCAGGCAGGTCCTGGAGGGGTGGCTCGTCTGGACCAGCCAGGCTGCTGCCCCAGGATGCAAGAGGGGCGTCTGAGTCCAAATGCTGACACACGGGTGGGTGTGGAGCTCGGGAGGCCGGGGCTGTCCTGGCTTTCTGACTTGGGTTCTCTCAAGAAAGAATCAGCACTGTGTCTGAGTGAGATGTAGGGGCTGAGAGAGAGGACAGTGGCTGCTCGCTCTGGGGTGCAGCTGCCACTGACAGTCTGAGACTGAGTCTCCGTGGGCGGCGAGGGGGAGGCCCACGGTGAGGGACCGGGCAGGGAAACATGGCTGAGGTTGCTGCCACCGGAGTGCTGAGCCAGAAGGAAGCACCTCGGTGATTGATGTGGAGCACTGAGGTGTGCAGAGTAGTTGTGTTACTGACTCAGTTAGGAGCTGATTTTGGTTATTTGTTATTTGCTGAGCTCCCCTGCAGGGGCCAGCTTCTGCTCAGAGAACCTTAGAGGGCCTTTTAGGACCAGAGAGCAGAGCAAGTGTGGGCGAGCCGCAAGGCCTGGCTGTGGGGCTGGAGAAGAGCTACTTTGAGAGAAGAGAAGTCCCCTGTTTCTCTCACCCAGGTATGAGGATGGTTCAATTCATCAAGCTCTAAATATGCATTCGGTCTAAAAACTAATAACCATCTCTGATATCCCTTAGCTAAATATAGGGACATGTATCCCAAGAAAATAATCTAGAGGGAGAGTGAAATGATAGTAAAAGATACTCATTCCAACATGACTTACCGTAATATGACCTACATGTCCAGTGATAGCAGAGAGTGTAAGGCAATTGTACAGTCACTCTTGAGAACATTGAGCATTAATCCAAACAAAGTGCTAACAATGTAGCAACACAGAACAATACTGATGATGGAGTATAGAGTGAAAGGGATGCCCTAGCGGAGTATTTTCTCTAGGTAATGATTCAGATCAGGTAAACATGACTTATACATATGAACGAGGACTGGAAGGGCGCGTGGAAATACAAACAGAAACGATCTGAGGTAGAGAGAATGTTGGCCAAATAAGAAGGAGTTTTGAATTTGTTTCTTTTTTGCATTAGATGTTCCCTCTAGCTGATTAAAGGTGCATGTGATGGGCAGGGTATTACGGCAGAGATGTCCCATAAAGATCTACGCAGGCATCTATGTGTCTGTGTCTACGCTGCATGGGCTTCTGTCTTTGAAAACCGGTAGTTGTGAATCCATTGTGAGACACGAGCACCAGGCTCCTGATCTTTTAGGAGCTCTCCTGCCCAATTCCAGTCTCTGCGCCCACGGAGAGAGCCACCGTCTATGCCCCCCCGTCTCCTGCTCCTGCTGTGTGCCCAGAGCCAATCAAATGATCCACAGGGTCCCAGGGAAGAGCTAATTCCTATTGATTCTGTTATTCATTAAACACAGGTTATGAGCTAGTAAGTGAAAATACATTTTAAGTCTTGGCGATTTTTTTAAATCAACCTTCCCCTCAGGCTCATGGTAATTTATTAGTTATGGGAAACCGTCTATATGGGCCACAGAAGGGCCAAGGCTGTGTAAAAGTGGAAGGTTAAAAACACTTTCTAGAAGAACCCTGTCTTTCATTGCCTCCCCCAAAGCTAGAGCAATTTAGGGGTCAGATGTTTTCTGAAGGGAAATAGTGCCCCTGTGAGGACTGTTTATAACTCCGTTTATAACTCTGAGCTTTGGGTGAAGGAAGGTGCCCTAAAAGGGGCTTCTGGAGGGCTTAGAGGGGAGGAGAACAGAAGCAGATGCAGATAGAGGAGAGGAAAGCTGGCTGTCATCTGGCCACGTAGGCAGCGACAGCAAATCTACAAACGCAGGTCATGGGGCAGATGTCAGAGGACCCTCCATCCCACTGCTGGCTTTCCACCTGTCATCGTGAGGCTTCTGGGTGATTGTGGCCCACGGTCGGTTAAGCACGTGTGCTTTTTAAAAACTTTAAATTTTAGGGGCGCCTGAGTGGCTCAGTGGGTTGGGCGTCTGACTTCGGCTCAGGTCATGGTCTCGCGGCTCAAGCCCCGCGTCGGGCTCTGTGCTGACAGCTCAGAGCCTGGAGCCTGCTTCAGATTCTGTGTCTCCCTCTCTCTCTGACCCTCCCCTGCTCTCTCTGTCTCTCAAAATTAAATACAACATTAAAAAAATTAAAAAGTTTAAATTTTATTTCTAATTGTGACTTAATCACATGACATGAAATTTACCACCTAAAACATTTCTAAGTGCGCCGGTGAGGAGTGTTAAGTATACCTCCATTGTTCTGCAACACATCTCTGGAGCTTCTCAGTCTTACAAAACTGAAACTCGGTGTCCATCAAACGCTAAGCACACCTCTCCTCCCCAGCCCTGGGCAATCACCTTTCCACTTTGGGTTTCTGTGATGTTTGACTATCTGACATACCTCATCTGAATGGAATCACCAGCCTTTGTCCTTTTGTGATGGGCTTATTTTATCTAGCATAAGATCCTTGAAGTTTATCTATCTTGCAGCATGTGTCAAAACTTCCTTCTTTTTTTTTTAAACTGAACAATAATCCATTGTATGTTCAGACTACATGTTCTTTATCTATTCATCTGTCAATGGACCTTGAGCTTGCTTCCGCCTCTTAGCTGTTGTGAATAAGGTTGCAGTGAAAACATGGGAATGCAGACATGTCTTGGGGATCCTGCTTTGAATTCTTTTGGGTATAAACCCAGAAGTGGGATGCTGGATCATATGGTGTTTCTATTTTTAATGATCTGAGGAAACACCATTCTCTTTTTCACAGTGGCTGCACTAATTTACAATCCCACTGACAGTGTAAACGGTTCTGATTTCTCCACATCCTTGCCAAAACTTGCTCTTTTCTACTTTTCTTATTGTAGTTATCCTAACAAGTATGAAATGATCTTTCGTTGTGGTTTTTATTTGCATTTCTCTAATGATTCGTAATGGTGAGCACACTCTCCAGTAGTTATTGGCCATTGTGTATCTTCTTTGGAGAAATGTCTATTCAAGTCCTGTGCTCATTTTTAACCAGATCATTTTTGTTGTTGTTGTTGCTGATGCTGCTGAAGCAAAGGTACTTTTAAATCACCTATTAACCTACATTAGTGAAAAAAGTTGGTGGCCCTTTAGTGATGCATATGCCTACAGTCTTTCATCTGATAATCGAGAGGACATACAAGTGGAGAGAGAGAGACAGAGAGAGAGAGAAGCCTCATTTGAGGTTTCATTTAATTCAGGGTTTCTCAACTGCAGCCCTGCTGACATTTTGAACTGAATAATTCCCTGTGGTATGAGCTGTGCACTGCAGGGTACTGAGCAGCATCTCTGCCCTCTGCCTGCTGGAGGCCCCATTGTGACAAGTGTGTCTGCAGACCCTGGCTGGGAGTCACTGACTCAATCACACCAGGAGCCAGGGGCCCTTGTGACAGCAGTGGAGTCACTGGAATCGCTCGTCCGGACATTGCCCAAGATGATGACAACCGTAGCTTTCGTTCTCACGCCAGCAACGTTGCGCAGCGGGGGCTGGTGGGGTGGTGGGGAGAGAAGCCTTGTAGGCCTCGTGCAGGAGAGTCCAAAGAAAGCCAGCACCAATTCTCATTTTGAAGACTGTCCATTGGTTAGACTTTTGGGATACAAATGACTCGGAAAGAAAATTCTGATATTGTGGAGGAATGTAAACTTTGCTTTTATGCAAAAAATCTTATCAGCAAATGGTTTGAAGCCAACAGGGTGATACAATTTGCTTGTAGAACAACTAGCGTAGTATTTTTTTTACAACTAGTTTAGTGTTATTTCAATTATATTTGACATGTGTACTGTATGCTAAGAATATAAAAATAAAATTTCTCTCTCTAGACTACTTATAAATATTCTTAGAAAAATAAATTCTGTATGTAATCACTCATGAATTTTGGCAGACACAAATATTCTTTAAAGATGAAAACAGGGGCGCCTGGGGGGCTCAGTCGGTTAAGCGTCCGACTTCGGCTCAGGCCACGATCTCACAGTTTGTGGGTTCGAGCCACACGTCTGGCTCTGTGCTGACAGCTCAGATCCTGGAGCTTCTTCAGACTCTGTGTTTCCCTCTCTCTCTGACCCTCCCCTGCTCATGCTGTCTCTCTCTCTCTCAGAAATAAATAAAAGACATTAAAAAGATTTTTAAAAATGAAAACAAACACTCTTTTTAAACTTTTTCCCTGGTGCACGCTTTGACAAATTAAGTCTAATGTTTACCAAAAAACTTTTTAACACAGATGACATGTCTCCTTACTTGTCTTAATTATTAAAGAAAATATCAGAGAAGCCATTCTCATTTGGCCTCCAAGATAATGCAGTATTATTATTGTATATTCTATAGCATATACCTGTTCTATAGTGTATAGCATATACACACATGACTATATTACTTTCACAGATAGATTTGGAAATATGCAATAGTATTGAGAAAAAAATAGCATTTCTTCCAAGGCTTTATATGAAATAAAAAGTGATTGAATTACATTGTACATTACTATTTTATACATTGCTGCTTAGATTTTTAGTAGGTCCCCATTTTTTCCCACTTTGAAATCACATCTCATAGTTATACATACAGATTATTTCCAGGCTTTTGCTGTTCTGCACATCACTCACATACAGCTTTGGGTTGATGATTTTCTTGTAGCACCACACCTGGCCAGAGAAACTGCTGAAATACTAAGGCAAAGTTCATATTTTAAAACTTCTGATATATGTTAATAAACCATTTAACAAAGTTATACAAATATATTTAACATCAGTAGACATATGTATTTCCAGTAAGATATGTTTTCAAAAAAATCACAGAGGAATGCTGTGGGAGGATGGATATAAAGGTGGGTGTATTTTGTTCATAAAGATGACACTGATAAAGTAGTGGAAATAGCTAATATCCTGTGTTTTTCAGAGGTTTTTTAGATTTTCCAAAAGAAAACTAATTTATTTATAAAAGAACACTAATGCTTTTGTCTTGTACAATTTTTCTTTATTCATGCAAGTGAGATTTTTTTCTTAATAGCTATTGTTACTGTGGACTAGATAATAGTGCAATGTTTTCAAAATCTTGTTATATTTGCTATGTTGGCCACAGGATTCCATATGCTGTAACATATTCTTTTCTAATCAAAAATAAAAGTTCACTTGTGGGGCACCTGGGTGGCTTAGTTGGTTAAGCGTCCAACTTTCACTTAGGTCATGATCTCGCGGTTTGTGGGTTCGAGCCCCGCGTCAGGCTCTGTGCTGACTGCCAGCTCAGAGTCTGGAGCCTGTTTCAGTCTGTGACTCTCTCTCTCTGACCCTCCCCTGCTCACTCTCTCTCTCTCTCCTAGAAATAAATAAAAAAAATTTAAAAAAAAAAAGAAAAGAAAAGAAAACACGGCTGGGGCGCCTGGGTGGCTTAGTCGGTTAAGGCGTCCGACTTTCGCTTAGGTCATGATCTCGCGGTTCGTGGGTTCGAGCCCCGCGTCGGGCTCTGTGCTGACTGCCAGCTCAGAGCCTGGAGCCTGTTTCAGTCTGTGACTCCCTCTCTCTCTGACCCTCCCCTGCTCACGCTGTCTCTCTCTCTCTCCTAGAAACAAATAAAACATTAAAAAAAATTTTTTTTTAAAGTTCACTTGTGGGGCGCCTGGGTGGCTTAGTCGGTTAAGCGTCCGACTTTCGCTTAGGTCATGATCTCGCGGTTCGTGGGTTCGAGCCCCGCGTCGGGCTCTGTGCTGACTGCCAGCTCAGAGTCTGGAGCCTGTTTCAGTCTGTGACTCCCTCTCTCTCTGACCCTCCCCTGCTCACTCTCTCTCTCTCTCCTAGAAATAAATAAAACATTAAAAAAATTAATAATTTAAAAAAAAAGTTCACTTGTTTTTTTAATGTAATTTCTTTAATTTTTTTTTAAGTAGCCTTTATGCCCAGTGTAGAGCCCAGCGTGGGGCTTGAACTCACGACCCTGAGATCAAAGCCTGAGCTGAAATCAAGAGTTGGACATTTAACTGATTGAGCCACCTAGATACTCTTCTTTAAATTTATTTTAATTAAAAATTATTATTGAGATATAGCTGACATAACATTATATTAGTTTTAGGTGGACAATTTAATGATTTGATATTTGTAAACATTGAAACATGATCTTCACAGTACATCTAGTTATTTATTACCTCACATAGTTACAAAAATTTTGTTTTCTCATCACTTGTATTCTTTTTGTATTTTTTGTTTATTCACACAACTTTGTTAATCTTCACTTTTATAATTTTTAACCATTCTCTTCTTAAACTTATCTCTTTTTTAAAACATTTTTTAATTTTTTTATTATTTATTATTTATTATTGAGAGAGAGAGAGACAGAGTGTGGGTGGGGAAGGGAAAGAGAGAGAGACACACACACAGAATCTGAAGTAGGCTCCAGGCTCTGAGCTGTCAGCACAAAGCACGATACAGTGCTCGAACTCATGAACCATGAGATCATGACCTGAGCTGAAGTTGGATGCTTAACCGAGTGAGCCACCCAGGCAACACTTAAACTGGTCTTTTTTTATTGACCTTATTGGTGATTTTTTATTGTGATTTTTAAAGACATTTTTATTTATTTCTAGGAGAGAGAGAGAGAGACAGCGTGAACAGGGGAGGGTCAGAGAGAGGGAGTCACAGACTGAAATAGGCTCCAGGCTCTGAGCTGGCAGTCAGCACAGAGCCCGACGCAGGGCTCGAACCCACGAACTGCGAGATCATGACCTAAGCGAAAGTCGGACGCTTAACCGACTAAGCCACCCAGGCGCCCCTATTGTGATTTTTATACTAACCATAGTATAAGGAACTCTCATCTACCATTTCCCTTTTTACATCAGTTGTTTACATTTTCCCCATTTGCTTATTATTGCAAATATCTTTATATACCTTCATGTATGTGCTTATTATTGTTTCTGAACCATTTAAGAGTAAGTTGAAGATATTGGGTCACTTAATCCCTGCATAATTTGGTGGATACTTTTTAAAAGTAAGAATTCAGGGTGGAGGAATATATTTGTTACCTAACGTTATATAGTAAATTACTCCAAAGCTTAGTGGATTGAAACAACAAACATTTCTGTGCTTTAGGAATCCAGGGGTGATATAGTTGGGTGCTTCTGCCCTCAGTGTTTCCACAAATCCACAATAGTGTTGTCAGGCAGGGATGTGGTCTCATCTGAAGGATTGGCTGAGGGTCTGCTTTCATGCTCACTGAGATTGTTGGTTGCTTCCACTGGAGCTATTGGATTGAGGGCCTCAGTGTCTTTGGCTTTTGGCTATTTGCCAGTGGCCCCTCTCAGTTTCTCAACCTATCGGCATCTCCAGAGAGTGGCTCACAGTATGATGTCTGGCCTCCATAGGAGCAAAAGATGGGAGAGCCCAAGCAACATGGAACCCGGAGTTTTCCTGTAGCCTCAGCTTGGGAGGAACCTGCCCTCACTCTTGCATATTCTGTTTATTAGAAGTAGGTCACTAAGTTCAGCCCACTCGAATGAGATTCTATACAAAGTCATGAGTACCAGGACGCAGGGTCCCTGGGGGGCCACCTCAGTGGCCGCCTGCCATAGGAAAGATTCAGTCATCTCTGACCGCCCATCTCCAGTGAGCTTCCAGTAAAACCGAATGATTGCTCTTGAGAGCTGAAGGCTACTACACACACAGGTCCGCGTGATTAAGTGTGCATATGTTACAAAAGCAACAAAACAAAAACGAATAATACTTTCAAATATTTACAACAGAGACATATTTCTACTGGTTAGTTATTTAGCTGAAATATTAATTCTTCTTTAGAATAGCTTGCATTCAGCTTCCTGGAGGAACTGGAACACAAAGTCTACTAATACCAGCTTCTCTTCCCTGAATAAGAACAGTTAAGTAAGAAGAAATAAGAAAATAAGAAATAAGAAATAATTTGCACATTTTCTTTGAAAGATGTATCATCCTGTTTATTTTCCTGTTAAGGAAATTCTTGTTAGGGTGTTTTTTAGTGAGACCTGGTGGGCTGAAGGACTAAGATGCTGTTCCTATATCTAAATTGCTCCTAGGTTAGCGAAGGAAAGGGGGGATATTTACACGTAACTGCATTGCAGGGTTGCAGATGTGCACAGATGGTCATAGGAGACGGAATAAAGAATCACAGTAGTGGGTATGGCATGCTGGGCCCCTCTGGACCTGACTCCTATTTGACCCTACTGTCACGCCTCTCCTCACACACTCCCGGCATGCTGCCATAGGGAATTATGTGTGGCTTTCTGAAGTTCCAGTATTTTCTGTCTTTGCCCTTACGTGCCCAGCACCCAGTATTGGAGGAATCCATGTATTGATTCCTCCTTCTGAGTCAACAGCATTCTAGGCACCTCACCAGGCAACATATTTAAGCCACACATTGGCCCTAACAGGTAAATAGTGTGATTTTCTGTTAACTAGAAGAGAATTGAAGTTTGGAAAAGAATGCCCAAGTTCTTGGTTATGGTAAATGATTCTGCAATAAACATAGGGCAACCTATATTTTTTTCAAATTAGTGTTTTTATTTTCTTTGAGACCTTTTATTTGTTGGGAGTTTTTGGATTACTGATTCAAATCCATTGCTAGAAATCCATCTGTTCAATTTTTTAAAAATTTTTTCCTGATTTAGGTTTTTTTTTTGGTGCATTTTTTTTTTTTACATATAGTTTATTGTCAAGTTGGTTTCCATATAACACCCAGTGCTCATCCCCACACCTGCCCTCCTCCATGCCCATCACCTCCTTCCCCTCCCCCCACCCCATCAGTCCTCAGTTTGTTCTCAGCATTCAAGAGTCTTTCATGGTTTGCCTCTCTCCCTCTCCCCCAATAACATGGTAAACACTGTTTCATGACAGATGATGACTACAGTTATAGTGAGTACCAAATAATATGTAGAATTGTTGAATTATGTTGTATACCTGACTAACATAGCACTGTATGTTAATCATATTTCAATTAAATAAAGAAGTTATTAACAGGAAAAAAAAAAAAGAAGAATGCCCAAGTTCTGGAACCTGGTGCAGGTGGAAAGGGGCTTGGGAATCTTCCCACTCAAGTCCAGCTGTTTCCTCAATACGCCAAGGGCACTGAGAGAGCACAGACCCTCCACAAGTTTCTTCTTTGAATCAAGATCATCTTTTTGTAACTTTTATTGCAAGAGATAGATTTGAGGCCTTTGTCAGATCAAAATGTTGATGTTAAAGGTGTGTCTGTTTTTCTAGAATACACTGCTTTTAGGAATTTATGACTCAGTAATGAAAACTTCATCTGGCATAGCCCGAGGCATTTGAGCTCTCAGGCCAAGAAAAATTTGTTTTTCCAATAGCTGACACAACCTGGCTTGATTATGGTTTATGGGAACGCAACACCCCAAAAAAGGACTTTAGCATTTTGGAGAATTTTGTTTACATGACACTAACCTCCACATGACCTTAAATTCTAAATAAAAGTTCCAAGAGCAATTTGTATAAGAAGCTTGTTCTGAAAAAATAAATTATGTGACAGGTTTATTATATATATTACAAACTGGACTGGTGAGCATTTTGCTCAACATTTTAAAATCTTTAATTAAGACATTGCAGTACATACAGCTTACATAACAAAATCTACTAAAAATCTTTAAAATCCAAACACATTTCTGAAAGAAAGCAAGGTGCCACATAAATTTACACGCTGAGGCTTTCAGGGTGGCTATGCCGTGTTGGGATGCGTGATATTCTCTTTCATTGTCTCATTGTTTTGCTTACACAACAGTCTCAGCTCACAGGAACTTTCAAAGCGCTGCATCCTGTGGCATTTGGCAAGTGAGGTCTGTTTAATATAAGGTGTCAATAAAGCCAAGGTCATGATACCTAAAAATAATCAACACTAATCCCCAGGCCTGTGTATTTTAGTCAGTGTGCTCTATGTCCTTTGCTTGAATCCATCCTCCTGGGGTCTAGAGTCTGGCAAATGGCACCCTTTTTTTTTTTTTTCCAAAAGAAGAAATAAGCAGCCTGAGGCAGGTGACTTGCTGATGTTCATGAAGTTTAGAAGAGGAACAGCAAAGAGCCTGCCACATTGTTCTTTATTATACAAGTTGGGGGACACTGAGCGCACCTGAAATTGCATCTGGAATCACTGGCATTAACAACCCAATATACCCTAGGTCACAAGGGCTGTCTGCTAACATTGAATATTTTTTCTTGGGAATCACAAAATTCCAATTTGTTTCGTTTCTACACATTTCCAAACAGATCATTTGAAAGATCAAGGAACTTTGGATTCACTGGGAATGAAAGATCTTAAGCGCTTAGGCAAAGCTGGGTGTCAGAGCACACATTTTGTGACCATCCCCGGTAGCCTCACTGGGACTCACAGAGGGCAAACTGCCCCTTGACCCTGGAGGGCCTGAACTAGCCTGTCTGCTGCCTCTGCCGTTGACCTTCTGGCAGCACCAGGCCAGGCCCAAGGGAAGAGCCGGGAGCCGCCGCCCCCTGCTGGGACACAGACAAGGCGGGTGCTGGGCCCCTGCTCTTCCTTCCATGGGGTGTCTGTCTTCCTTCCGTGGGGTGTCTGTCTTCCTCCGGTGGGGTGTCTGTCTTCCTCCGGTGGGGTGTCTGTCTTCCTCCGGTGGGGTGTCTGTCTTCCTTCTGTGGGGTGTCTGTCTTTCCTTCCATGGTGATGTCTTCCTCCCGGTGGGGTGTCTGTCTTCCTTCCATAGGATGTCTGTCTCTCCTCCTCCGTCTGTCTTCCTCCCGGGGGTGTCTGTCTTCCTTCGGTGGGGTGTCTGTCTTCCTTCGGTGGGGTGTCTGTCTTCCTCAGGTGGTGTGTGTCTTCCTTCAGTGGGTGTGTCTGTCTTCCTCCGATTGGGGGGTCTCTTCCTCGATTAGGGTGTCTCCTGTCCCTCCGGTGGGGTGTCTGTCTTCCTCCGGTGGGTGTCTGTCTGTCTTCCTCCGGTGGGGTGTCTGTCTTCCTTCCGTGGGGTGTCTGTCTTCCTTCCGTGGGGTGTCTGTCTTCCTTCCTTCCGGGGTGTCTGTCATCTTCCTCCGGTGGGGTGTCTGTCTTCCTCCGGTGGGGTGTCTGTCTTCCTTCCGTGGGGTGTCTGTCTTCCTCCGGTGGGGTGTCTGTCTTCCTTCCGTGGGGTGTCTGTTCCTCCGGGTGGGGTGTCTGTCTTCCTCCGGTGGGGTGTCTGTCTTCCTTCCGTGGGGTGTCTGTCTTCCTCCGGTGGGGTGTCTCTTCCTCCGGTGGGGTGTCTGTCTTCCTTCCGTGAGGGTAATCTGTCACCTTTCGTGGGGTGTCGTCTTCCTTCGGTGGGTGGTCTGTCTTTCTCCGGTGGGGTGTCTGTCTTCCCGGTGTCTGTCTTCCTCCGGTGGGGTGTCTGTCTTCCTTCCGTGGGTGTCTGTCTTCCTTCCGTGGGGTGTCTGTCTTCCGGTGGGGTGTCTTCCTTCCTGTCTTCCTTCCGTGGGGTGTCTGTCTTCCTCCGTGGGGTGGGGTGTCTGTCTTCCTTTTCGTGGGGGTGTCAGGTGGGTGTCTGTCTTCCTTCGGTGGGGTGTCTGTCGTAGGGTGTCTGTCTCCGGTGGGGTGTCAGGGTGTCTTCCTTCCGTGGGGTGTCTGTCTTCCTTCGGTGGGGTGTCTGTCTTCCTCCGGTGGGGGTCTGTCTTCTTCCTTCATGGGGTGTCTGTCTTCCTTCCGTGGGGTGTCTGTCTTCCTTCCGTCGGGTGTCTGTCTTCCTTCCGTGGAGTGTCTGTCTCCTCCCGGTGGGGTGTCTGTCTTCCTTTCGGTGGGGGTGTCATCTTCCTTCGGTGGGGTGTCTGTCTTCCGGTGGGGTGTCTGTCTTCCTCCGGTGGGGTGTCTGTTCCTTCGGTGGGGTGTCGTCCTCCGGTGGGGTGTCTGTCTTCCTTCCGGTGGGGTGTCTGGGTGTCTGTCTTCCTTCCGTGGGGTGTCTGTCTTCCTTCCGTGGGGTGTCTGTCTTTTTCCTTGGGGTGTCTGTCTTCCTCCCGGTGGGGTGTCTGTCTTCCTCGATTGCAGGGTGTCTGTCTTCCTTCCGTGGGGTGTCTGTCTTCTGTTATCCGTGGGGTGTCATCTTCCTTCCATGGGGTGTCTGTCTTCCTTCCGTGGGGTGTCTGTCTTCCTCCGTGGGGATTTCTTCCTTCCGTGGGTGTCTGTCTTCCTCCGGTGGGGTGTCTGTCATCTTCCTCCGGTGGGATGTCTGTCTTCCTCCGGTGGGGTGTCTGTCTTCCTTCCGTGGGGTGTCTGTCTTCCTTCCGTGGGTGTCTGTCTTCCTTCCATGGGGTGTCTGTCTTCCTTCCGTGGGGTGTCTGTCTTCCCCGTGGGGTGTCTGTCTTCCTTTCGTGGGGTATCTATCTTTCCTTTCGTAGGAGTCGGTCGTCTTCCTTCGGTGGGGTGTCTGTCTTCCTTTCGTGGGGTGTCTGTCTTCCTTCGGTGGGGTGTCTGTCTTCCTCCGGTGGGGTGTCTGTCTTCCTCCGGTGGGGTGTCTGTCTTCCTTCCGTGGGGTGTCTGTCTTCCTTCCGTGGGGTGTCTGTCTTCCTTCCGTGGGGTGTCTCTTCCTCCGGTGGGGTGTCTGTCTTCCTCCAGTGGGGTGTCTGTCTTCCTTCCGTGGGGTGTCTGTCTTCCTTCGGTGGGGTGTCTGTCTTCCTTCGGTGGGGTGTCTGTCTTCCTTCAGTGGGGTGTCTGTCTTTTGAGCAGTGGCTGACAGCTGGGGAGGGAGCACAGATGCATGTAAACCTCGGTGGGGCTGCGTCAACAGGAGGGGTGGTGCTTCACGTCTTGGTAAACATGAGGCCTCACCCGTGCAGTCTGTTTTCCGCTTGCGGCCATTTCTTTAGTTGTTGCGTGAAGATTTGTAAACAGTTGGTACTGGGGCATTCTGAAAATTACTCTCCAGGCACCATCTCCATCCATCCACTGCACACATTTTCTCTCTCTGCTCTAGAGGCTGCATGCGGAAATGAAAACGAAATCAGTTCTGAGGAGTCACAGGGTTCCTCTGGGTCCATGGAGCTGAGCTGGTCTCAGCGAGCACATGGCCATGGTACGTGGATGGGACTCAGCTCTAGACAGAAGAACGCGAGGGCGGGGAGGCAAGAACCATCCGGCGGAGGGCACACCCCCAGCCTCTCAAGGGCCTTATTTGACGTTGTTTTGTATGGCTCATTGTGGGTGTGTGCACATGTGTGCGGGTGGATGTGTACATGCACGTGTTCACATGTGTACACACATGGGTGTGTGCATGTGTGTTCGTGTCTTCACACGCAAGCGTGTGTTTTATGTGTGCACACGTGTGTGCTTGCACATGTGTGGGTGCATGCATATGCACATGCCGCTGCATATACGTGTGATGTGTGCATGTATGTGTGCCCCACTTGCTAAATTAGTCTCCAGAAGTCTGACATGAGTTTGTCTTTTCTTTCCTGTATTTTATATGGGTGCATACATTTTAATTTCTTAACATGGACATTTTGGAGTTATCTGGGTCATTCCTTCCAAGTGAGGGTTTCATTGCTTCACATCTGGAATATTTCAAGTTTATCCTTCTTGGATTCACTGTCGTGAGTGTTCCTCCCCTGGGTCAGTTCAAGAGTCTGCTGCCAGCACGATGCTCTCTAATTGCATGGTTTCATGCAAGTTCTGGCTCTGTTAACTTAAGTTCCTGTGTCTCAGGCTTTCTTCTCTTACCTCTGCTTGTATATTGTCCCCTACTACCCCTTCCCCCGCCTCTGTATTGTGGTGCCCCGAGATTCCATCTTGGCTGATTACTTTTGGGTGATGGACATCAAGGGTATGGAGTCAGTCGGCTGGAGCTCCAGTCCCATCTCCACTAATTATTTGCCAAATTAAAGTTGTGTTCCAGCAAGTAGCTTCATTTATTTGGTCTTGGATTTCTCAACAGTTAAAATTTTACATATATTGATAATTATACTTACAGAGTGGTTTAAAGATCAAAAAGACACTGTGTATCATCTTGTTTTGTAAACGTTAAAGCTCAGATCTTGCCATTCTTATATGATTATAAAATCCTCTACTCCTTAGTTCTTCCTTTGCTGATGCACTAGAATTGCATTCATTCTACCCTCTCTATTTTTAAAAAAGTTATTATGTTGAACATGTGACATTGGTAATATTTAACTATTTTTACCTATGAGAGTGGCAATCTCATACGCTTTATCCTAATTAAAAATATATCAAAGTGATACATTGGCTGAAACTCTAAACAGTGCCAGTAGATGAACAATAACACACAAATGCTATTTGCTTCTCGTTTTGCTAGGATTGAGAATAACCATATCTGCTGGTTTAGGTCCATGTCTTTTTCACCAGGAGGTAGTTTCACCAGGTAGTTTCACCAGGAGAATGTCTGGTGATTCTTTATTTTCTGTTCACATTTAACCGTGTCCCATTAGAAAGGTGAATGGAATATTTGTTATTCTAGTAAGTCTTGTTCAGGAGTTTTCTTTGGGGTAAATTGACAGAGAGTCTATCTTTATGCTGGAGACTTCCTGAACATTGGAAAGTGAGGTCTTTGGTCTAGATGATGTCCTTTCTCTGGAAGAAATTGCTCTTCTCCTTGCTGGACAGAAGGTGCTTGCTTGCTGGTGTTTTATTTTATTTTTTAAATTTTTAAAATGTTTTTATTTATTTCTGAGAGAGACAGAGGCAGTGTGAGCAGGGGAGGGTCAGAGAGAGAGGGAGACACAGAATTCGAAACAGGCTCCAGGCTCTGAGCTGCCAGCAGAGAGCCCGACGTGGGGCTCAAACCCACGAACCATGAGATCATGACCTGAGCTGAAGTTGGACGTTTAACCGACTGAGCCACCCAGGTGCCCCATTTGCTGGTCTTTTAAACACTAGTGACAGAGAGAGCGGAGGTGGAGTAATGGGGTGTACCATTCCAAGTATAGATTTCAATGGATCCCTCTGTTTTCAGGTCGCCGTCTGCATTCTCCTCTACGCCAGTGGCCTGAAATCTCACTGCCTGGGGTTCTGTGCCTCTTTGCACAGGCCTCTGACATTTCACAGAATGTGGCTCCCTTTATTTGGTTGTGCTGTACTATAATAGTGATGGGTTCTTGGGAGGGAAGGATGACATGTGTGAGCATTTGATCCATCAGCATTAACCTGGAAGGCTTTTTCCTCTAACTGTAATAGCAAAGCTTGAGGAAAAGCTTTAAAAATATTCAGTGACTCAACTTTCTGAGACAATACGGATATCTTTTTTTTTTTAATTTTTAAAGCATTTTTTAAAAAATGTTTCATTTATTTCTAGGAGAGAGAGAGAGAGAGAGACAGCGTGAGCAGGGGAGGGTCAGAGAGAGAGGGAGTCACAGACTGAAACAGGCTCCAGGCTCTGAGCTGGCAGTCAGCACAGAGCCCGACGCGGGGCTCGAACCCACGAACCGCGAGATCATGACCTAAGCGAAAGTCGGACGCTTAACCGACTAAGCCACCCAGGTGCCCCAACAATATGGATATCTTAAGGCACTAATTACTGAGTTTCCTGAAAGTGATGATAAGGGAATAATTAATTATTTAGCCTCTGCTTTCTTTTAAGCATGCTATGCAGGTTTGTGTGGTATTATTAACACACAAAAAGCGCAGATCAAATTTTGATGTTTTCTTTGAAGAAGCCACTTAACTACTCTTCAATGCCACAAGTAAAGTGTCACCAAATCTTTATTTGAGGGGAACAAAAAGGACTCTTCTTCTCAATATAAATGAAGATATTATACTTTGAAAACACTTACCTGGGAATTCTTATATCTTTCTTGGTTTTCATGAAGTTTTTGGATAAAGAAAATGACCAGGAACTTACCATACTGTTCCTATTTAACGTCTGGCTGGGGAGGAAAGTGAGCGAGCCTTGTGAGCAGAAAACAAGAGAGAGGGTGACTCTCAGCGTTGCCCTTCCACAGAGGAGGAGACAACTTTGGAAACACTTCGAAGTGGCTGAATTGAAACTAGAACCTGATTTTCTATTTTACAATTTAATGTTCTTTCTCTCCTACCATGTGGTGGTCCATCATCATGCATGAGTTTCTTTGGTAAGGCCGACTGATAGGACTGTCAGCTCTCACCACGCTGAGCACACACTGATTTCTCTTACCCGTCATCGCTGTACGGTGCACAGTGGAACCAGGGAGGGCTCAGTATGGCCATGGTCTACAGGGGGTTGGCAGACCTTGTGAGCTCCCGCCTGGGCCTGGGTCCTTCCTCCGCAGTCTCCGGGAGCCCCCTGGTGGCCGGAACCCCAGCGCGAAAGCAAGGGCTCAGGGTTCCCGGTGGGACCCCTCCGCTTCTGTCAGACGGGCCCACCTCCATTCAAGCTGGCTCCCAGAGAAAGAGGTAAATCACCCAATTAGATTGGAGATATTTGGAGTCAGTGGCTTTCAAAACGTGTTGAGGGAATTCAAGGAGCTTCATAAACTACAAATTTTATATTTAAATTCTGTCTAAAATAGCTTAACCATTCTTTCCTCCATTCTAAGGCATAGTTATCATGTTTCCATGTTTCTGAAGTCAGAACACATCTTACAACTGATGTTCTGCACTTACAGTGATGTGGTCTCTTGTTGCTCTGAAAATTATAAGTTCATTGGTGATGAAGTTTTAGTTAATAGGATCTCAGAATCAAGAACATCCAAGTTATAATCATTAACCATTACACAAGGTTTAAATGCAACGGGATTATAGTTTTTTTTTTTTTTTTCTAAATTAAATCATACCTGGCAGAGGGTCCCTCATATCAGGATGTGGGAAATACCAGTTCACAGAGGTTCTTTGTGTTCTGAGCACTGGACGTGTGTGTGACTTATGAGCCAGCAGGATCCATTCTGCCAGCCCTCCTGACCATTGTCTCCTTTCTTGCGCTGTGCCTGCCTGGTGGTGCCTCACTGTTTGGGTGCTGCCCCTGGTCTTGTGGGAGGAATGTTCCTTGCAAGACTCCTCAGCAGTCAGATGCTGGACTCGCAGCCATGCAAACCCATCTGGGAAATGGCATTTGACAAGGCCTTAGACTGCTGGGAGCCTTGATAGGAACTACCCTCTTCTGACAAATACCTCAAGACATTCCTTTTGCTTTCCCATTAGACGGTCCAGATTAATGCTTTAGATTATTCCAGATCTCCCCAGGAAGGACCTTGGTGAGAATCATACAAGCAAATTGTTTTTTTCCCATTTAACTCTCCCTAAATCCGTGTGTGTGTGTGTGTGTGTGTGTGTGTGTGTGTGTGAGAGAGAGAGAGAGAGAGAGAGAGAGAGAGAGAGAGAGAGAGCCCCAGTCTACAGAAATATATTTTGACCCTTAGGAAATGGGATGGAGAATGGGAAAGGAGATGCTTTATTATTTCCTGTGCAAATTACACACACAGAAGTTGTGAATTAGTAATTTATCTAATAATTTGGAATGCAACACTAGGGATTTAAAATTGTAATAGCTTCAAAATTTGTGTGTTTAAAAAATTAGCAGCAATGTTGTCAATTAAACTCTTATATTTCTGCAGTCCATGGAACATATTTTCCCATCATCTCTATGTACATATTTGCTGCTGAATAGGAATTGCAGACGATTTTTACTTTGTCTACAATCCCGACAACCACCAATCATTTTACTGTTTCCATAGCTTAGGCTTTTCTAGAATGTCATACAGTTAGAATTATATAGTATGTGGCCTTCTGAGATTGTCTTGTTTTACTTAGTAGTATACATTTTCAGTTACTCCATGTCTTTTTGTGTATTGGTAACTTATTTCATAACTGAGAGATATTCAGTTGTATGGGTGTACCACACTTTGTTTATCCGTTCACTATTGACAACAATTTCATTGCTTCTTTTTGGAAATTATGAATAAAGCTCCTCTAAACATTTGTCTGTAGATTTTGTGTGGACATAACTTTTTAACTCAATTGGTTAAATACAAGCACAATTGCTGGATCATACACTAAAACTATTCTAGCTTTGTGGGAAACCACCAACTGTCTTCCGCGGTGGCTGCACCACTTTGTGTTCCCACCAGAGACGAGTGAGAGTTCCCACTGCCCCACGTCCTCGCCAGCCCCTGCTGCCATCAGCATTCTGGACTTTGGTCATTCTGATAGCATGTAGTGTTATCTCATTGTTGTTTGAATGTGCATTTCCCTGGTGACAACTGATGTTGAGTAACTTTTCATGTACTTATTTTTCATCTGCATACTCTTGCGTGTCTTGCAGATTTCTGGCCAGCTTTCTGCCTATTTAAAATTGGGTTCTTTGTTTACTTATTGTTGTTTTAGGGGTTCTTTGTATATTTTAGATACAGATCCTTTCTTAGATATGTTTTGCAAATATTTTCTCCCATTCGATGACTTGTCTTTTAATTCTCTTAATAGTATTCTCAAGCCAGAAGTTTTCAACTTTATTTTTATATTTAAGTAAAACATAAAACATTAAATTCTGAAAAAGATTCCAATATTAAAACTCTGAACTATGAAACTTTAGTTTTCATTCTAATATGTGTGGGTCTTTATTCAGAATTATGTATCTCCTATTTATTTATCAAGAACTATAAGACATTTTATTTGGGAGTCTTCATACAGCGGGAGATGTGACATTGACATCAGGATATTAGGTACTATCACAAATGTCACATGGACTTTACTTTCACATAAACAAAGATTAATGAAATGTAACTGGAACTTAATCCAGAGCTTGTTTAAGGTTACCATGGTAAGCTTCTCCTTTGCCACACACATCTCAAGGTTTCCTAAAGCAATTTCAGGGGGGAGGAAAGACACTGCCTGTTAAGGTGGTTCATGGCCTCTGGTAAGTCTAACTATTGGGAAGTTTTCCTTGTGTGGCATTGAAGCTGGACTCCCTCTGACAGGTGTCTGTGCATCCATAATATGACCTTGTAACCTTTCTACATGACCATACTTTCAGTCTTTGGGTGGCTACATGTCTACAAGAAAAGTGTCATTGTTTATGCTCCTGATAAGTCAAATATTCCACTGCAGTATTAAGTTCTATTCCAATGTGGAAATGTGTTGAAATCAGATTTAAACTATGGAGCTTAAAGTTTAATTTGTTGGTGTGTAGCTGTTCACAAAGTTTAACTTCAGTGTTAAAAACCACTGGTCATATTTGGGGGGAATGTTATATTAAAAATGAATCATTGTTTTGAAATTGATGAAAACATGGAAAGGAAAATTTCACCATCCTTTCTAAATATTCTAGTGGAGGGAGGATTCCAAGGCATCAGGGTCTGTGAGGAAACACAATGTTTTCCAGATTTTCTCTGCATTAAAAAAAAAAAAGGTTTACTATCCTTGCAAAAGGCAAATTTTGAGTTATTTCTTTGACTAACCGAAGGCTATAACTAATATATCCCAGAACAGCATTGTGAAGAACACCTACCCCACCCCCATGAAGCCCTAGTTGTTGAAGATTTGGGAAAGCCAAAGTGTAAAGGAAAAATATCAGATTTATTGGACAGAGAGTTTCCTTTCACTAAAATCTCACCGTTGCAAGGTAGTAAATTATGTACCATTACTGCTTTAATTTAAAATAAGTTGGTTTTTCCTCTGTGCAGTTTTGTGATTTTTTAGAACATGGACTTCATGGTCGTTAGTGTCGGGTTACAAGTTCAGTGAACAGGAAAGAAAATACGAAACATGGTGTACAACTACCATCAAGCAAAACTCATGCCTGCAGGATGTGAGAACCAAACCAGCCCCAACAGAGTGTGGGCGAGCAGGAGAAGGGACTGGTAGCTTGTGATACTTCAGACGCTGCGGGTATTACACCAGGACGTACTATCTTCACAGACCTCATCACAGCTTCGCAGACTGGAGCTCATGGCACACCCTCCCGGAACAACTGGGGAGACGTCACGAAACCCAAGGATCAGGTTAAGGGAGGCGGCATGGCGCGTGCTGTGCCCGAGGAACTACACCCACGTCTCACGGAGGGCTTCCCACCAAGCCATGGGGCCTTCCTGTCCAGTTTACAAGGTGGTGTGCAGCTGGGCACTATTTTGAAAGAGTGACTCCATGATTAGCAAATTATAGCTTATGTCAACATAGTAACATTTCATTTTGAGGAAATACCCATTGTAAATTAAAATAGATTTTATACACAAATGCTAATTTGGTGAGCATTTGATTTATTTAGAATCACTTTGGCCGCCATTTAAACTAACTAGACACGTGTTCTGACTTGAAAATAGATTACCTAACATAGATCCAATTGTTCTTATTTGCAGTATTATCAGAAAGTAACGTTTCTTTGAGTTCCTACTTTGTCAAAATATATTATTTGGATTTGTTTTCTTGGTGTTGGTTCCTATTTTTTTCCTTCTACCTCAACGCCATAAATCAGCATTTCCTGAGAGTCTGGTGATAGAGACATGCAATGTGAAATCAGGAAGTAATGTGGACCTAACAATTAAAAACAAGAAGAACTGGGGTGCCTGGGTGGCTCAGTCAATTGAGCGTCCGACTCTGGATGGTGGCTAAGTTCACGATCTCACAGTTCGTGGGATTGAGCAAACCATGGCATGGAGCCTGCTTGGGATTCTCTCTCCCCTCTCTCTCTGCCTCTCCCTTGCACATATGCACGTGTGTGTGTGTTCTCTCTCTGTCTCTCAAAATAAAAAGATAAACATAAGGGGTGCCTGGGTGGCTTAGTGGGTTAAGCGTCTGACTTTCGCTTAGGTCATGATCTCGCGGTCTGTGGGTTCGAGCCCCGCGTTGGGCTCTGTGCTGACTGCCAGCTCAGAGCCTGGAGCCTGTTTCAGAGTCTGTATCTCCCCCTCTCTCTCTGACCCTCCCCTGCTCATGCTGTCTCTCTCTCTCTCTCCTAGAAATAAATAAAAAATTTTTGAAAAAAAAATAAACATAAAAAAACAAGAAGATGGGGCGCCTGGGTGGCTCAGTCAGTTAAGCGTCCAACTTCGGCTCAGGTCATGATCTCACAGTTCGTGAGTTTGAGCCCCGCGTCAGGCTCTGTGCTGACAGCTAGCTCAGAGCCTGGAGCCTGCTTCAGATTCTTTGTCTCCCTCTCTCTCTGACCGTCTCCTGCTCACACTGTCTCTCTCACTTAGAAATAAATAAAACATTAAAAAAAACAACAACAACAAGAAGAGCACATGCTACTCTGAGAAAGCCTGAAACAGCATCACTGAGGCCCCAGCACCCCCCACCCCCCACAGGCTTGCCCCGCACACTTGCTTAGTCATTCCCACTTCAACACACAGCACACAGTTCCAGTTTCTTAGGGGGGGAATTGTGAGCTGTCACCGTCCCTCCTTCCTGTGTCTTCCGTATCCAGTCCTTTGTCAAAGAAAGTCCTTTGCTTCTTCATCTGAAGAATGAGCTGAATATGGTCCTATCCCTATACTGTGTCCATGCAACAGCCACCACCCCTTGTCATCTGGACTATTGCAACTGTTTCCAAACAGGTCCTTGCCCTTCCTTGTATGTATGGTCTATTCTCCCCCAAAATGCTCCTCCCACCTAAACACTTTCCCCTAGACCCTTACATGGCTGCCTCTGGCATCATTCATATTTCACCTCAATTGTACGTCCTCAAAGGAAACTCCTTACTGACTCTAGATTAAATAACACCCCATTTCCCCACATCACTCCTTGCCTCATTGCTTTGTTTTATTTCATACAAAATGATCACAAAATCCTTATCTACTTGTACATTATTTCTTATGCTTTACTTATCATCTGCCTTAATTTAAAAATTTACTCCATTCTTTTGAACATAAATTTTATGCTGAGGGAAGTATTCCCTAATACTTACTTTAGGCTGAGCTTTTAGAACTGCTCTGTCCAAGACAGACTTCCTACCAGCCGGTGTCCTGCAGTCTCACAATGATGGCCAAGTACTCAAGAGTAGGTAGGAGAATTGCTTAGTGAGTCGCGTCACATCAAATAAGCCACAACTACAAGGCCAGGTCCTCATGCCCTGACCACAGCAAGAGAGGGGCCACTGCTGTCCTAACCCTGTAGCTTCCAGAGCTGGCCTTTCCTGGGTGCCGCTGCTGCTCCCGTGCTGCACACCTGTGCTCTGGCTGCTGCTCTGAGGTGGTGAATTTCCCCTAAAGCCCTCGATGCACCCTTGCTTGCTTGACAAGGTCTGCAACTTCCGTTGAGATGCAATGTTACATGAGGATTTTGCCACTCTATGACCACTCTATGACCATATTAAATTGTTTATCGTTCAGTTGTTTTTACTCTGAATTTCCCCATTAGGAATCCTTCTCTCTTCTCAGTGACCATGACAGTAAATGGGAAATAGTAGGTCAGTGATGAGTATTTGTGAAATAAAATAGAATGAGAGACAAAGAATGGGGAGAGAACACTGTTATGCCTTTTGCTTTTTCATTTTTCTTTGTATATAAATAAGAAAAAACTAAACTATGTAAATCAGTACTTGAAAATTATTATATGTACTTTTTAATATACAACCTTTTTCCAACATATTATTGAGTAAAGAAAGTATATTCAAGCATATTCAGCTATATCTGCAGTATAAATGCATTAGGATAAAGTGCCATATCATCTATTTATCTATCATCTATCTATCTACACACACACACACACACACACACACACACACACACACACACATCTGTACGAATGTTCACCCAAACTAATAGGGGTATTTTTGAATGATGAGATTTTAGGTTAGCTTTTCTTTCTTTGCATTTGATTGAAATTGTTTGATCTTTTGCAATAATATGCAAAATGTCCTCCAATTCTGAACATAATACGTAAGTCAACTACTTGAAAGTTCAAAATAATAAAAAATTCTTGCAGATTTTTAGAGAGTAGCAAAATATGTCAGAAGGTATTGGCACCAGGTAAGTTCCCTACTTTTCTGGCTTTCATCTAAGGCAAAACCATGAACAGAGCATGGTGCAGAGTGGCCAAAGCTTCATTAGAAACTCATTGTCCTTCTGGCCTGAGAAAGATCTCAGGCTAGAAAGAGCCACTGGGAAGTGAGGGTGAATCCAGGAAAAGAGAGTTAGTGAGGCAGACCCTGGTTCTACTGTAAACTCAGCCCAAGTCTCTGGCTCGCATGTGCAGGCATTATAATGCAGTTTACAGGTAGGTCTAAGATACTAAATTAAGGCTTGAGTCACTGTCCACTGCAGTTAAGAATGAGTTTGTAATTTGAGTCAAATCAAGTTGTTAACATGCTAAATTAAAAAAAAATCAGCACTGTTTGGATTATAACAGATTCAGCACACAAGTGTTCAATGCCAGAAGGAGAGGAAGGAGGCTCTAGGTACCATCAGCCCTGGGGAGGAAAAAGTCAAAATCGTTGCTGGAACTTGCTAGTTATACTTAGGAGGCTTTTAAGGTAGAAACTAGACTTACATATCTTTAAGAACTGGTTTTGAACATTAAGAAATATTTTGATGGGCAAATAGATCCGTTGGAGCATTTGTGAAAGAAATTGTAGTTTAATAGAAAAGTTAGGTAATGAAAATTTAAGAAAGTAATTAAGAAAAAATAGTGCTATGAGAAAAGAAATGTAATCACATTACATTTGGCTTAGCAGTCAATGAGTAGTAAAATAAAAATAAAAAATAGTATAATTAATAGTCATTGTAATATAGACACATATTATTGGTGCCACAAAATTGTAACTTAACAATCTTGAGAAGAATAAAGAGAACAGGAGAGATGAATATCTTTCTGCCAGAACAGAAAGACAATAGTTAATGTTTAATAATTAACTTTATAATATAATATTATTATGTTAATAATAATTAAAGTTAATAGTTAATGTTTAGTAATGATAAATCAAGAAAGAATACTCTAAGCATAGTATGTAAAAAGAAGTAGAAAAAAATGTCAGAATATACTAGTAAAACTGAGGAAAGTGGTTGTCTCTTGAATGGGGGTTGGGGAAATGCATGTAAAGATGGCGCAAAGGACTTCTACATATCACAATAAACCCTTTGGTACTCTTTGATGTTTTACTACGGACATGTAGTATCTTGATTGGAAAAGATCTTTTCCTTTGGAAGAATTGTTTGTGGTGTGTGAAGTACCCTTATAAAAGTCAGATAAAGGAGTTCAGAATTATAATTTTCATTTAGCCCAAAAAATTAATCTCTATTTTTTGAATATTTGGAGTTAAAAATATAACAAAGTACATACTAGTCATATCCCAACTGACAAAAATAACTTTTAAAAATTATTGAAGAAATGCAGTTTATACAAATTAACTCAAATGGATCACAGACCTATATTTAAGACCTAAAAGTATAAAATCTTGAGAAGAAAATAGAATAAAAGCTTCATGATGTTGGATTTGGCAGTGATTTTATAGACACCAAAGACATAGGCAGCAAAAGAAAAATAGCTGAATTCAACTTTATGAAAATTAAAAGAAATTGTACATTAAGGGGTGCCTGGGTGGCTTGGTCAGTTGATCGTTCAACTCTTGATTTTGGCTCAGGTCATAATCCCAGGGTCTGGGATTGAGCGCTGTGTCGGGCTCTGTGCTGAGCGTGGAGCCTACTTAAGATTTCCTCTCTCTTTCCCTCTGCTCCTCTCTTCCACTCGCTCTCACACACAAAGGAAAAAAAGGAAATGAAAGTATACATCAAGAAAACTATCAACAGTAAAAAATCAACCCACAGAATGGAAGAATATATTTGCAAATCGAATATCTGATAAGGGATTATTATTTAGATATATTCTAAAAACTCTGAAAGCTTATCAACAATAAAAAAAAACTTGATTAAGAAATGGGCAGATGACTTGAATAGATATTTTTTATTGAAGATATACAAATGGTCAATAGACACATTAAAAGATAGCCAACATCACTAATCATTAGGGAAATGCAAATCAAAACCACAATGAGATACCACCTCACACATATAGGATGGCTACTATTAAAACAACAACACCAATAGAAGAAAAAAAAAACAGGAAACAAGTGATGATAAGGATGTGGAGAAATTGGAACCCTCATACACTGTTGGTGGGAATGTAAAATCATGCAGCTGTGTTTGGTGGTCCCTGAAAAAAAAAAAAATAGAAACACCACTTGATACAGCAATTCCACTTCTGGGTAATTGAAAGCAGAGTCTCAAAGTGATATTTGCACTGCCATGTTCGTAGCAGCATTACTCACAATAGCTAAAACAGGGAAGCAGCCCAAGTGTCCATCAGCAGAAGAACGAATAAACAAAATGTGCTACATACATACAATGGAATATTTTTCAGTCATAGAAAGGAGAAAGCTTGATGCCTGCTACAACATGGATGAGCTTGAGGATGTTACCCTGAGTGAAGTAGGCCCATCACAGAAAGACAAACACGACCATGTTACACATATGAGGCACCCAGAACAATTAAATTCACAGAGGTAGAAAGCAGAATGGTGCTTGCCAGGGGCTGAGGGAGGGGGGTAGCGAGTTACTGCCTAACAGGGGCAGAGTTTCAGTTTTGTAAGACGAGGAGAGTTCTGGAGATGGATGTGTTTATTCTTTGAAAGAACAGATATATGAAAGGTTTAGAGCTAATATATACTTTATAGGATTACTCCTGCTGCTATTAATTTAAAATTCCTGTGAAGATTAAATTCAGAAATAAGATTTATGGCAATATTCCATTTGTTGAAGTGTCTGCTTTTTAAGGCTGTAACTAGGTTTACAAAAATTCTTGTTTTTCTATTTAAGTCTGTAATATTTATGTCATTACTTTAAAATTTGAAGTTCAGTAGCCAAGAAGCAATTATTTATTTTTATACTCTTTATAGTTAATAGTTACACAATACAGCAAATCAGGAGTAACCCTTCGCTTGGATTTCATAGCTAAGATAACACATGCTATGTGCTAACCTGTTCTTTGTTTCTTACAGATATTATCTCATTTTGTCCTCATGTAAACCATCTACTTGTTACTCTTCTTTCACAGACGAAGTTGGACTTATAGTAGTCAAAGTAATTAGCACTGAGCAAAAGAACTGGAGTTTAAACACAGGTTAGATAGTTTAAACTAGACTAAAACCTGACCTTGAACTTCTACTCCGTATTCTCCATGTCAAGTCTCATCTTTCCAACCCAGGACTTTGAGGCACCGACTTGATTAAGGTGTGATATTAGCAAAGCACTGACCATGTGCAGATGCTCTGAGTAGCTTCCATGTGCTGAATCGAGGGACCTGGAAACACTGAAGTTAGACGGCATGCCTAACAAATCCCCATCATTAGCGAGATCTGGAGCTGGTATTTGGAGGCCCGAGGTGTGGCGCTAGAGCCCGCACCATGGTCGCAGGCTCACTTGCGTTCAGACTGTCAGGGACACAATTAATGTTTACGTTTTGTGGGCTTCAGGCTACTTGAGTGAGAATTCACTTGGATAAGATGGAGCCATGATCTTGCACTTTTTTACACTTAGATAGTAGGACCAAGATCATCTCAAATTAATCGATAAACTTTCCGTGTGTGCAAGGTAATGTGCACTGTGTGGGGCGAGGACAAATTGCCATTTAAACATTTGTTCCCCTGGGGCGCCTGGGTGGCTTGGTCGGTTAAGCGTTTGACTTCCGCTCAGGTCATGATCTCTTGGTTCGTGGGTTCGAGCCCCGCGTCAGGCTCTGTGCTGACAGCTAGTTCAGAGCCTGGAGCCTGTTTCAGATTCTGTGTCTCCCTCTCTCTCGGACCCTCCCCTGCTCGCGCTGTCTCTCTCTCTCTCAGAAATAAGTGAAACATTAAAAAACAATTTGTCCCCAGAATTTAGTACACTCGGCATTAGTATTAGTTTATGAAAACCAGCTAAAGAGACTTAAAGCAAATAATTCACTATTATGTATTCACAAAAGAAAAAGTTTTTCAAGACAGAAAAGTCAACTAAAAATCAATCTAGAAGGAAAGGTGGGTGGCACTTCTCTCTCTCAACCATGACCAGAACTAGACTTGGAGTTCTGTGTTTGAGTGCTTGTGGTCTTTCTGTCTCTGGTCCTTGCTCTGGGACTCAGGACATTGACTCCACTACAGCAATCATCTTGCTTCTAGGTATCATTCTGGATGTTGTCCTCAATTAAACTCTCACTCCTATGTGAGAACCAACAGAAATTAAATTAGCTACAGAGTTGCTCCATCTCTATTCCCTCTATAGATTATAATTTGTATTCTGTATGACTATTTAATTGTCATAGCATATGACAATTCTCTTTGGTTTAGCTAACTGAAATAATCCCAGGCCATGGAATAAAATACTGAATATTTTAGCAGGTATTAGGTTAATTTTACAACTTTTCCTGATATAAGTTGAACTTCCATTATTTGCTTTCCACACTTGTTTTTATATAATATCTGGATAATGCCTCTCTAAATAATAACACTTGATGGTTAATTTTATGTGCCATCCTGATGGGGTCAAGAGGCATTCAGATTAAACATTATTCCTGGGTGTGTCTGTGAGGGTGTTTCGGGATGAGATTGGCACTTCAATCTGTGAACCAAGTAAAGCAGAAAGCTCTCTCCAGTGGGTGTAATCCAATGTGTTAGGGGCCTGGATAGAAGGGAAAGCAGAGGAAGGAGGAATTTTCCCTTTTTCTTCCTGACCTCCCAGATGTGACAGGGCAGGGATTCTCCTTGAACAGGGACCCCCAAGGCAGAGCTGGTAGCACCATCTGAAAAGTAATTACTGTCAGCATTTGGCAGGATTTCTTCCAGACTACACTTTGTATTCTATTTTGTCTCCCGCTTTCTTGCTTCACATTATGTTATAAACACTTCCTATACATCAAAAATATTAACAATATTTATTGGCTGAATCAAATATCATTTACTAAGAATGTAATTTATTTAAGCCACTTCTTTATTTTGGGGACTTCAGTAAGTTTGTTTCTTCATTTTCTTTTTGCTATGTACCTTCATATAAACATGTGAAAGCAAATATGATCATTTAATTTAAATTGATATTGTGAGGTGTTTTTAGTAAGCCAAAGAATATAAGTTTTTGTGGTTCATATTTATATTCCTGCTTTGTTTTTCAGATGCATTGCACCAGTGCATGGTTCATCATTAAACTGTTGACCATATTGCTTTCTAATTTTTAAAAACTCATAATTATTATTCTCATTTTTATTAATTTTTTATAACTATATAGGTTCTATATATACTGCCTAGTTTTATAGCATTTAAAGATTATTCCTAATTATAAGTACCTGACTTGGAGGTTACTGCCTGGAACATTTAACCTGAAGATACTTAAAAGTAATTATAACCACTCATGCAAAGTTGTGTGTCTCCTTCACTATGGTGTTCATGTGAGTTATCAGCACCGTCTGGTCAGGTTTATCTTAGCACAAGGGTCATCCAGCTTGTCACTGGAACACCGTGTGTAACCTGGCTCTCCCAGCCATCTCCTGGGTGAGACTTCCTAGTATTTGGCCATCTGATGGCATCAGGAGCTTATGGAAACAGGCAAACTCACAGTATATGATCACAAGTGTCTTCCCTTGTATCAGGTAAGGGATATGCCTAAATTATAAATTCATAAGTCTCCAAATATTGACTCAGAAGGAAAACATCTTGCTAGAAGGAGCTGAGCATATTTTCATAGACCCAATAGCAACATCCTGGGCCACCATAAGTCATTGGCTTGATAAAAATTAACCAAAGAACTCTTTAGAGTATATGATTTAATCTTTCCAACTGTCCAGATGCTGGAGATGATAAGGAATATGGTAAGTTATAGTTATTTATAGGGCTTTAGAGAGCCCCTGAATTACCATAGAAAGAAAATTACTCCACCTATTGGAGTCTAGGTAATTAGAATGGTAGGGTCATCCTCTTTATCTGTGATCATTGGTTCTAATACCCTCAGTGGATGTTTGACACCATGGCCCATACCAAACCCTATGCATATTATGTTCTTCCATGTACATACATACTTATGATAAAGTTATTATTTATAAATTAGGCACAGTGAGAGATTACCTCCTGAATTACTTTGATCCTATTACAAGTGTGGTAAGATTCCATGATTTCCAGTATATTCTTTTGTATGAATGAGTTTGTTGGTGGTTGGTGTGAAAAATACCACGAAGCGGGGTGCCTGGGTGGCTTAGTCGGTTGAGCGTCCGACTTTCGCTTAGGTCATGATCTCGCGGTTTGTGGGTTCGAGCCCCGCATCGGGCTCTGTGCTGACTGCCAGCTCAGAGCCTGGAGCCTATTTCAGAGTCTGTATCTCCTTCTCTCTCTGACCCTCCCCTGCTCACGCTGTCTCTCTCTCCCTCTCCTAGAAATAAATAAAAATATTTAAAAAAGAAAAGAAAAGAAAAGAAAAATACCACGAAGCATAGAACAACTGGGGGTGAGGAGTAATTTCATCGGATAATGCCTGTTTTCCTCTGGTGTCGGCAGCTCCTCTCAGCTTCCATTTTTCTAACTCCGGGATGGTTGCATGTTGCTGAAGCTGATGTAGAGTTCCTGGGCAGAAGTAATGGGCCTCAATTTCCCCAGCTCAAGCCTTATTGGACCCTTTAAAGCTTGTTCTGGAAATTCACTTCCTTTAGTTTTTCATCTTCCCTCCAGCATGCGTTACGGAAATCTCTTCGGGAAAGTGCAATGAATTTAATAAATCAGTAATATCCCAAGTGGTATTTTAGTTCCCATCAACATTAGAAACCCTCTATTCTTCCAAATTTGGCCAATGGCATGACAGTCCCCAAACCCACATGGGTTTTCACTGTAAGACCAGTGGCTAATTCAGCGGCTTGCCTAACAGCTGTGAATTCTGGCCCTTGTGCCGATTTTATGTCGAGGAGTGCATAAGCCCCTAAAACCTCAATGGAGACTGACCACTGCACTATGTTTTTCTCTTCCCCTGTGTGTCTCACATAAGACCCATCACTGAGCCCTAGTCCAGTCAGCACTGGGACCAGGAACATCAGAAGAACCAGGCCAAGAGCTAGGACCTCCCTTGAGGTTGCGAGGTGGTCAGGGTCTGCCGATATCCATGCTGGGTTCAGAGAGAAGCAGCAAGGCTGACCATAGAACTGTTCATAGCTGGCCTGGCACTGCATGGCGAGCGATGTCTTATGAACATGTCAATGAGAAGCGGCCCTACGTGGCATGTGTAAGTTAAACACTCCAGGGTTGAAGCCGGATCCTTTATGGTCAAAGGGCCATAAAGGTGCCTTCGGCCCCTGAGCACCCAACAGAATCTTGTAACACAGAGAAGTGAGCTGTGGTTGTGCACACACCTGCCGCCTGAGAGCGACACGGGCCTCTCTCCTGTCCTTGCAGCAGCGGACAGAGGTTTACCAGAGCCAGGCCTCCCAACACATGTGGGAGCAATTGCACCTTACCACCCACTGTTTATGTCACATTTCAGGTATGTTTATGTATACAAAACTATACAAGGTGTTACATAGGAGAACAACTTGTCACATATTATTTGTGTCCCTGACCCTACAGGCAATCCCAAATCCTAGAATGCAGCATGGGAAAGTGAAAATGTTCAGACTTGGGAGTCAGACAATCTAGAAAAGCATCCCAACACCATCTCCTGGCAGCTGCTACGGGGCCTGGGCAAAAGCCCACCCAAATCCTGAAAACCCCGGTGTCCTTGGTGGCAGGATGGGAATAACTGTGCCCGTGCCGTGGTACTGCTGTGAGGCAACAAAGATATCAGCACCGAGCACATTCTCAAACATGTGTAAGATTTTCAACAAGCGGGGACTGCTTTTAGAGCTGAGTAAGTGAACAGAAGCTAGATTTAACAATTCCACAGAGTCAAGATTGTGAGGATCCTTTGCAGGCACATTTGAAATTTAAATATCACTGGCAACATTGTATCAAGATTTTTCAATAATTTCTATTGCAAAATAATGTTTTAAATGTGAGAAACAACCCTCTCAGCCAAACACAAAATAAATGAAGCTGTCAAGAATTTCTCGTGCAGTAAGAATTTGGAGCACTGAATTCACAAATTGCTAGATTTTATATGTTTTCCTTTTGTAATTCAGTCTATCTGCTATGGACAAAAATGGAATAGCAGTGTTTTAGGAAATCCACTAGATGTAGTTACTGAGTAAGCTTGCTGTGCTGTGAATATAAAATGATATTTATCTTTAAGAAGACAGCTCCTGCTGTTGGACTTATTTTTAGCAAAACAGGAGACATAGGAACTTGATAAACTAGAAATAGAACCCTAATGAGTAATGTAGATAATACTCAAATCTTATCGTATCCAGCTTGTATCTAGAAGAGGAGTTTTGTAGAATCAGAGCCATGAAAAGAAAAAAACTGTTTTCACCCAACACCGCCTAGAAGATCCAAGTTCATGGGAAAGCACAGAAGACGCTGCGGACTTCAAAATTGTCACCTCAGCTATATCTGACCTTTTGACACCCAGAGTCAAGCATTCTTTTCAAAGTCCTCTTAGCCATGTTTTAAATTTTTTTAAGTTTATTTATTTATTTAGAGAGAGACAGAGAGTGTGAGCAGGGGAGGGCCAGACAGAGAGAGAGAGAGAGAGAGAATCCCAAGCAGGCTCCATGCTGTCTGTGCAGAGCCCAATGTGTGGCTCGAATTCACAAAACAGTGAGATCATGACCTGAGCTGAAACAGAGTCAGACGTGTAACCAACTGAGCCACTGAGGCGCCCCTTAAAGTCCTCTTAGCCATTTTAGCACTCAAATAGACAAAATCATGAATGAAAATGGACTTATTACAACAAACCCTTCAGAAATACAAGCAATTATCAGGGAATACTATGAAAAATTATATGCCAACAAATAGGAAAACTTAGAAGAAATGGACAAATTCCTAAACACACACTCACTACCAAAATTCACACGGGAAGAGATAGAAAATCTGAACAGACCCATAACTACTGAAAAAATTGAATCAGTTATCAACAATCTCCCAACAAATAAGAGCCCTGGACTTGACGGCTTCCCTGGGGAATTCTACCAGACATTTAAAACAGAATTAATACCCATTCTTCTCAAGCTATTCCAAAAAATAGAAATTGAAGGAAAACTTCCGGACTCATTTTATGAAGCCAGCATCACGCTGATTCTCAAACCAGACAGAGCCCAGCAGAAAAAAAAAGAGAACTACAGGCCAATTTCCTTGATGAATAAAGATGCAAAAATCCTCAACAAGATACTTGCAAATCAAATTCAACAGCACATGAAAAGAATTATCCACCAAGATCAAGTGGGATTCATTCCTGGGTTACAGGGCTGGTTCAATAATCGCAAATCAATCAATGTGATACATCACATCAACAAAAGAAAAGATAAAAACCATATGATCCTGTCGATAGATGCAGAGAAAGCATTTGACAAAATACAGCATCGCTTCTTAATAAAGACCCTAGAGAAAGTCGGGATAGAAGGAACTTACTCTAACATCATAAAAGCTATCTATGAGAAGTTCTCAGCTAACATCATCCTCAATGGGGAAAAACTGAGAGCTTTCCCCCTGAGATCAGGAACATGACAGGGATGTCCACTCTCACCACTGTTGTTTAACGTAGTGCTGGAAATCCTAGCATCAGCCAGCAGACAACAAAAGGAAATAAAAGGTATCAGAATTGACAAAGAGGAAGTCAAGCTTTCACTTTTCACAGACGACATGATACACTACATAGAAAACCTGACAGACTCCACCAGAAGCCTACTAGAACTGATCCATGAATTCAGCAAAGTTGCAGGGTACAAAATCAATGTACAGAAATTGGTTGCATTTTTATACACCAACAATGAAGCAACAGAAAGAGAAATCAAAAAACCTATCCCATTCACAATTGCACAAAAAACCATAATATGCCTAGGAATAAACCTAACAAGAGATATAAGAGATCTGTATGATGAAACTATAGAAAACTTATGAAGGAAATTAAAGAAGACACAAAGAAATGGAAAAATATTCCATGCTCATGGATTGGAAGAATAAATATAGTTAAAATGTCATTACTACCCAAAGCAATCTACACATTCAATGCAATCCCAATCAGAATTGCACCAGCATCCTTCTCAAAACCAGAACAAACTATCCTAAAATATATATGCAACCACAAAAGACCCCACATAGCCAAAGTAACATTGAAGAAGAAAACCAAAATGGGAGGCATCACCATCCCAGACTTTAGCCTCTACTACAAAGCTGTCATCATCAAGACAGTATGGTATTGGCACAAAAACAGACACATAGACCCGTGGAATAGAATAGAGAACTCAGAATTGGAGCCAAAAGTGTACAGCCGTCTAATCTTTGTTTGACAAAGTAGGAAAGAGTATCCAATGGAAAAAAACCTCTTTAACAGATGGAGCTGGGAGAACTGGACAGCAATATGAAGAAGAATGAAACGAGGTCATTTTCTCACACCATGCACATAAATAAACTCAAAATGGATAAAGGACCTGAACGTGAGACAGGAAACCATCAAAGCCCTAGAGGAGAAAGGAAGAAACTACCTCCTTGACCTCAACTGCAGCAATTTCTTACTTGACACATCCCCAAAGACAAGGGAATCAAGAGGAAAAAGGAACTATTGGGACCTCATCAAGATTAAAAGCTTCTGCACGGCAAAAGAAACAATCCATAAAACTAATAGGCAACCGACAGAATGGGAAAAGATAGTTGCAAATGACATATCAGATAAAGGGCTAGTATCCAAGATCTATAAGGAACTCACCAAACTCCACACCCAAAAAACGAACAACCCAGTGAAGAAATGGGCAGAAGATATGAACAGACACTTCTCCAAAGAGGACATCCAGATGGCCAACAGACACATGAAACGATGCTCAGCATCCCTCCTCATCAGGGAAATACAAATCAAAACCACACTGAGATACCACCTCACACCGGTCAGAGTGGCTAAAATCAGCAAATCAGAGGACTCTGGATGCTGGCGAGGATGTGGAGAAACAGGCACCCTCTTACACTGTTGGTGGGAATGTAAACTGGTGCATCCCTTCTAGAAAACAATGTGGAAACAACAAATATGCAGAAAACAAAATGTAGAAATGTAGTCTACAAAAATGTAGAAAACAACAAAACATTAACAATAGAACTCCCCTAGGACCCAGCAATAGCACTGCTAGGAATTTACCCAAGCGATACAGGAGTGCTGATGCATAGGGGCACATGGACCCCAGTGTTCACAGCAGCACTCTCAACAGTAGCCAAAACATGGAAAGAGCCTAAGTGTCCA
The DNA here is from genome assembly GCA_017311185.1 of Proteles cristata cristata. Taxonomy (NCBI): domain Eukaryota; kingdom Metazoa; phylum Chordata; class Mammalia; order Carnivora; family Hyaenidae; genus Proteles; species Proteles cristata. The sequence goes on from JAESUZ010002227.1 coordinate 229,930, forward strand.
TCAACGGATGAATGGATCAAGAAGATGTGGTTTATCTATACAATAGAATACTACATGGCCATGAGAACGAATGAAATCTGGCCATGTGTAGCAACATGGATGGACCTTGAGGTGTTATGGTGAGTGAAAAAAGTCAGACTGAGAAGGACAGCTACCATATGTTTGCACGTATAGGAGGATTAGGAGGAACTTAGCGGAGGACCATAGTGGAGAAGAAGGGAAAAATAGTGGGGGAGAAGGAGGGAGGTAAACCATGAGAGACGCTTGAATGTTGAGAACAAACTGAGGGCTTATGGGTGCGGGAGAGGGGAAGGGTGATGAGCATGGAGGAGGGCGCTTTTGGGGATGAGCACTAAGTGTTATACAGAAACCAACTTGACAATAAACTTTTTTTTGAAGTCCTCTTAGCCATTTTAATGGATATCCTCTATACTCATCAGTCAAATGATTCTAGAAATTTTAGGTAGGAAGACATTGTGAAGAAAATCTTTCAACTATCTCCTTTAACAGAAGGCCAAGGGATTTGCCAAAGTTCTATAATTATTTAGAGACAGCTTGGTTTGCAAACCAGGTGAGTTTGCCCTTAGTTGATCATTCTCTAAGTACAATTTTTTATGCAACTCTTTAGTAGAGTTCTCTCTTCTATGTTCTAAGGTCTAGGCCATTAATCAACAATGTTTCCAAAAATCAGTTAGAAGGACTCTTTTGTTTATATAAGAGTAAAGAAGAGAGAGATAAGCAAATATTCTAACTTCTTGCTGAAAGAGCCTGTCTCTGGGAAGTCTGGCACAATCGCCTTTCAATTGAGAAACCTCTCTAACACACAGCACGTCACAGCAACCTGTGCTCATTTGGAATTATCGTGCTCTTGGTTACATTTGGGCACAGGCTATGTGAGCCGGCCCAGAGTTGAAACTCCTCCCAGAATTATGTCTTGTTTTCCTCTCTACATCCCATAAGATCCACATAGTTCGTCATCTGACCTGTACCTAACTTTACAATAGGCATTCTGGGTATGAATGTAAATAAGACGTGGTCCCTGACCTCACAGGAGTTATAATTCCGTGTACTCAGTTAACAATTATTGGCTTGAAGTAATTTAATTTCGTCTTTGGACATTTTCTCGCAAGACAGTAGAGTGGTTGACAGAGAGGTCTTTGGAGTTGGACAACCTGGGACTTAAATTCTGGTTCTTCCACTTCCTGTCAGTGCTACTTTGGGCACGTCCTGTATGGCCTCAACTTCAATTGTCTAGTAACTTTTAATAGCTAATGGGCATTTTCCAAGTGTTGTACCTTTGTTTAGTCACTTATTCTTCAGATCAGCAATATGAGGTAGGGGATATTATCATTCCCACTTTACAGATGAAGAAATTGAGGCTCCAAGGTCTTAAGGAAATAAAAGGGGCAGAATCTGAATGTTCTATGCTTCTAACCACTGTTACACTGCCTCAAAATAGAGAGCAGAGAGCAGCAACAGGTGGCTGTGGCCGCGAAGTGAAATGATTTACAGTAAATGCCAAGCAGAGTGCCTAGCTATATAGTAAGCTTTCTGTAATAATAATGCTGATAATAATCAGATATTGATGCGTCTCAGTCACTGGAAATTTCATATGAGATCTTGTTTCATTCATCCTTCAGGAGGCTTAGATCCTAACAGTTCACCTTGGTTTTGACCATCTTTCTTCAGAATGCCTCCTCCCTGCTCATGCCTAATCTCGCGGTGTCCTATTTCAGTCATAGTGCTAAACAGCATGGAAAGTTCCCGGACATTCTTTAAATTGAACTGTCAGAGCCGACACTTGCTAAATGATATGTTTCTGCTCAAAACAAAATAAGGGGGTTTAACTAAGTGTTGGGCTTCTTACTTATGATGCATCGTAATCACAAATATTGTTGGCAGAGGCAGGAGGGGTCAGTGTGTTCACAAAGGCACATTTTGTTGCTCATGCAAACAGGATATTTCATTTCATACTAAAATTGCCTACTCTCCAAAGAAGCATCACACAGACTTTTTCTTTCTTACATCAATAAACACTTGTCTTCACACTTCCTTGGGCCTGTGATCAACTTTACACTGTGATTGCTCAGCCTTTGATCTACTGCGGAGATGGTCTTCTCTGAGGCACCTAACTTCACCCAATGTGCTCCAGGGGTTCTGAAGTCTTGGGGACCCAGGAAGGCTGTGTCTCTGGTGGGAGTAAGTCATGCTGACTTCTGGCCACAGTCAACCCTGTGAAACTAAAGACAAAGCAAGGTATTTTCCCCACAGCAATTGTTTTTAAGTTTGTTTTTCAGAAGTGGCAATAGTTATAAAATATTGGTTGGGGCTAAAGCTTAGGTGTCAAACAAATACTGCGAGGCATGTGCCATGATGGAATAACTCGCCCTGGAAAGCATTAATGAATGTGGGCAAAGTCCTTCTCTGAATTTATCTCTTTTTATTCTGATAAGTGTTTGAACTAAGAGGCACTTTGCATGATCAATTCAATTAATATGCATTTTATTCATTTTCGTGTTCCTCCAGCAGAGTCTGTGATATCAGTGAGATTCTCAAATATTTGTGGAACTAAAAACATGACACTCAAGAGGGTGCAAAACTTAATAAATAAATATATTTATAACCCATGAACCCGTGGGATCATGACCTGAGCTGAAGTCAGACACTTAACTGACTGAGCCACCCAGGAACCCCTAATCTTCCAATTTAGAAGACACACCAATCAAGACTACCAAATTTAATTATTGGGAATGATAAAGGTGAGATAATGCTCATATTTGCCAAGACATTAATTAGTTATTCGATAAGCACAAGCAAAATTTGTTCTAGTCATGAGGTAGAAAGCAAACATAACTTTGTATGGAAAGTAGTGTCTGCAAAATATAGTGGATACTATTGCATTAACGGCAGGGAGACCTGGGTGAGAATTCAACTCTACCACTTTTGGGCTGAAAAATGTGACTACACTTTAAAAAATTGTTAAGTTTATTTATTTTTAGAGAGAGAGAGAGAAAAAGAGCATGCGTGTGCACCAGTTGGGGAAGGGCAGAGAGAGAGCCCCAAGCAGTCTCTGTGCCGTCAGCTCAGAGCTTGATGCAGGGCTTGATCTCACAAACTGATCTCACAAACTTGATTTTGCAAACTGAGCCAAAATCAAGAGTCAGGTGTTTCACTGATGGAGCCACCTAGGTACTCCTGTATTTGAATTTTTTTGCAACCGTGGGCACTAACAATCAGGATAGACACATGTTGTTTCTTGGACAATGAGAGGAGATGCTGACCCTAAATTCCAGCAGAGTTTGCCATGTGTCTACCAGTCCATCCAAGAAGGGTTTCAGAGCTGACTGACCATGGTGTTTCAGTAGCCTGTCTCTAAGTAGCAGTATTGTCCTGTGTTGGTGACTCTCAGAACTGGGTGCTTATTTGAATCTCTTGGGAGAGTTTCAAAGAACGTACTGAATCAGAAACTCAGTTCTGGAATTTGTTTAAAAAAGAATTCGTTGTTAATTAATGATTAGCTTAGTTTGGAATCATGAACTAGACAATACCAGAGTTCTGATTCAGTCCTAAAATGTTATAATTCCTAACAGGATAAATAAGTAATAGAGAAAATATCAGTATATTTGAGGTAGAAATAGATATTCTTCCCCTTTACAGTGTTAGAAATAAGTAGAAAATTTTACCAGAAGCCTGACTTGTACCAGATACTTCAGGACTTGAAATAACTTCTCAAGCTTTAATTAATTTCATGGCAGCGAATTTTAAAGATGGTGGTATCCAGGTGGAAAATATGGATGAGAAGAGAAGAGAGTTTTGCTGCCCAATAAGGCTCTATTAATGTTATGTGAACCATGACAATTCATATCTAAACAATCTTATAAACCAAACAGCTTAGAGAAGGTATAATGAACAAAAATTTGAGATTCAGATTTTTGGAAATCCTTGTCTGACACTCCAACAATTCCTTAGACACCATGTTCTTACCTTCAGTCTAACAACAATTAGGGCACTAGACTGGTTAAGAATTTTGTTCAAACACTTTGAGGACTTAGCTGTTGACTACTCTTATGGTAGGAGAAACATGAGCATAAAGTAGCTTCTTTGAAAGAAAACCATTAGTTAATACTCAGAAGCTATTTTCTTGGTTGTTTCAGTTTTAGTAATTTCAAAAGTGTATGAATTACAGAGCAATAGAACCCTAGACTTGATTATACCGGTAGCGCGCGTGTGTGTGTGTGTGTGTGTGTGTGTGTATGTGTGTGTGTGTGTATGAAATACTGAAGCAAACGCCAGGAAAGTAGCTAAAAGTAGAATAGTGGATCAGGAAAAGCTAAGTTGTTGTTTTTCTAACTTTATTTGTACATATTTAATTAAAATGGAATCGGCATAAACCAAAAAGAAAAAAAAATTAGGATAAAGAGTCACTACCATTTTGTTTGTATGGAGGGGCCAGGAAATGGAACAAATTGCCTGAAAAACATCCTAAGACCACCCCAAAGCAGGGTTATATAATGTTAAGAGTAAATGACAAAATTAGATACTATTCCACTTAGTCTACAAATGAAAAAAGGGAGTCAAAAGTTTGTCCTAGTTGGTATAAGAATTTTTACATTTGCTATATAGTGATTCATTTATCAGAAAGTAATACTGGTAACCTTTAGAAGAAAAAACTTTCCATGACACAATGACTAGAAAATCTCAAATACAACTAAGCAGCTATGCCATAGCTCAGAATGTACCATTAAATTGTTCTGGGTTAGTGGACATTTCCATTTAATATAGAACTGCATTCTGGGTTTTAGAAAGGCAGCAGTAGTTGTATTTTGGCTTTAATTCTACATTCTTAACAGTTAAAGTGATAGTTTAAGCATGTTAAGTAAAGGTAGTTACAATTTAATGATTATCAACACAATCCCTTGCACCCAACATACACTATGTGATGCTTACATAGAATGAAACCAGTGTACTTAATAAGTGTTTTACACACACACACGCACACACACACACACACACACACACACTCACAACTAAAAAACAAGCATTAAAAGCAGTCATTCTAGAGGCTCCTGGATGGCTCAGTTGATTAAGCTTTTCCGACTTCAGCTCAGGTCATGATCTCATGGTTTGTGGGTTCAAGTTCCGCATCGGGCTCCATGCTGACAGCTCAGAGCCTGGAGCCTGCTTCAGATTCTGTGTCTCCTGCTCTCTCTGTCTCACCCCCACTCAGGCTCTGTTTCTCTCTGTCTCTCAAAAATAAAGAAATAAATATATATTAAAATTAAAAAAAAATAAAATAAAAGCAGTCATTCTATATGTACTATGGTAACACATTAAAATGCAATTATATAATAGAAGTAAAGTAACATGAGCAACGCCACTTGATTTGTAGGATAAACACCACTAGATTTGTAGGTAACTGTTTCTAACACAGAGTTAAGCCTGTATCAGTCATTGTAATCATAACAGCTTGTAAAAGCGTTAGGTTTCCAGAGAAACTTTTCAATGAAAATCAACAAATGTGTCCAAATTTTTACATCTGTAAAACTAGGATAAGACTACAATGATCCTGGAGTATGAACAAGATAAACACTCAAAACAGTAAGATTCCAGCCATAATATAAAATATTCTTTGTAAGCATATACTGTCTAGCTCTCAGAATGCTTCATGTACATAATATAAAGTTAAGTTCACCAAGAAGTAAACTGGAGAAGTCCAGTGAAGTTTCCACTGTGCCATGATTTTTTAATGTTTATTTAATTTTGAGAGAGAGAGAGAGATTGAAAGCACGCTCATGCGCCTGCATGAGTGGGCAAGGGGCAGAGAGGGAGACACAGAATCCGAAGTAGATTCCAGGTTCCGAGCTGTTCACACAGAGCCTGACTCAGGACTCAAAACCATGAACCATGAGATCATGACCTGAGCTGAAGTCAGACACTTAATCACCTGAGCCACCCAGGCACCCCTCGATTGTGACATGATTTTTAAACCTCAGGAATAGTGTGATGCATCAGGCTTTTCATAATGCTAGGTGCCATACATTTAATAATATAAAATGGATATTGTACTTGAATAATATATTCAAAGACAAAAGTAAGCATGATTCCAAGGGTAACTATAGGTTCTCATGTTGACAATATGTTTATAGTTTCAGAGTCCATCAATCCAATGACATTCTGCCCATGAACTTTACAGATGCTATGTTCTGTGCGAAGACCATTTCTGGCTGCAGAACTATCTTTCATTATGGATGTTATCTTTCCATTTTTATTTTTTAAAAAATTTAATGTTTATTTTTGAGAGAAAGAAAGACAGAGTATGAGTGGGGGCAGGGCAGGGAGAAGGAGACACAGAATCTGAAGCAGTTCCAGGCTCTGAGCTACCAGCACAGAGCGTGACATGGGGCTCGAACTCACTAACTGCGAGATGGTGACCTGAGCCTAAGTCGGATGCTTAACTGACTGAACCACTCAATCTCCATCTTTCCATTTTTAAAGATAAAGCCAACATGTCCAGTACTATCCTTATGCATGGCAATTGTGCGTTCAAAGGGTCTGTCATGGAACAGTCAGTAATCTTCTCTCCAAAGGCCTATTTGAGCACCTTGTGCATCACCAAGGTCCAGACTCTGTACAGTTTTCCGAGCTGATTCCAAACATTTCCAAGCCAAGTTTTCCAAGTACTTGGCTTCTAAATCTCAGACCAACCAATGAGGCTGGAGACTTTGCCTGGATCAGCTGAACGAATATACCATTATTATTGATTTAAGCCTGAGCCTAATTTTCCCATCTTGATCCTTAACACAAAATGACTTCCAAAAACCCTGGCTTCATTTCTGCTCTACAAATTCCAACATTGTTGCCAGTTACAGGAGCCACCAAATTCCTTCTGGAAGGTCTTGCTACCAGCTACCCCTGAACTGATGCTCCAGGGACCAAGGCTGTATTTTCACAGATTTCTTCTTCATTAAAACTCGGGCTGTGTACTAAGAGAGCTCTGGATGCAGTTTAGTATGGAGAGTTCCTTCTAGAGAGATGGGAACAGAAGCTTCAGACAAAATTGCTGCTTTGACAGCATTTGCAGAAAAGGCAGTTTGAGCCTGAATTACTTTGTCTACTTGCAGGTCTTCAAGAGATGGGTTGAGACATTTTTGCAGGACTTTTTCTAGGTCCCAAGGCCTGCTCACTGCCATTTCCTCCGAGTACCTGGCACAGACTTCTGAGAGCAGATGAGAGAAGAGTCGCACCTACTGTTGGCTTAAAAAAAACAAAAAACAAAAAACAAAAAACTTTTGATGGGTCACCTGGGTGGCTCAGTTGGTTAAGCGTCTGACTTTGGCTCATGTCATGATCTTGTGGTTGTGGATTTGAGCCCCGCGTCGGGCTCTATGCTGACAGCTCAGAGCCTGGAGCCTGTTTCAGATTCTGTGTCTCCCTCTCTCTCTGCCCCTCCCCTGCTCATGCTCTGTCTCTGTTTCAAAAATAAATAAAAACTATAAAAAACTTTTTAAGGGGCGCCTGGGTGGCTTAGTTCGTCCGACTTTCGCTTGGTCATGATCTCGCGGTTCGAGTAGCGGTCGGGCTCTGTGCTGACTGCCAGCTCAGAGCCTGGAGCCTCGCTTCAGTCTGTGACTCCCTCTCTCTTGACCCTCCCTGTTACCACTCTCTCTCTCTCCTAGAAATAAAAAAAAAAAAAAAAAACTTTTTAAAAAAACTTCTGAACTTACTGGAAGTAATTTGAGAAAAGTAGAACTTGAAGACATTAATTATAGGTATATACTCTGTGAGTATATACAGGTATATATATACAAGAATATATAGTTTTGGAACTTAAAATAATTAATGACATTTACAAATAAATAAATAAATAATAATTAAACCTATATGTATTAAGTGTTAAATGAATATTTGATATTTTTTACAAGTACATCATTTATTTCAATTGTGTACATGGCAATAACCTAAATGTTTATTAGAAGGCTGGGTGGTAAACATGAAACAAAGTAGATGTATATTTATTTATAATAGAAACTTTTATTTATTTTTTTATTTTTATTTTTTAATGTTTTATTTATTTCTAGGAGAGAGAGAGAGAGACAGCATGAGCAGGGGAGGGTCAGAGAGAGAGGGAGTCACAGACTGAAACAGGCTCCAGGCTCTGAGCTTGCAGTCAACACAGAGCCCGACGCGGGGCTCGAACCCACGAACCGCGAGATCATGACCTAAGTGAAAGTCGGACGCTTAACCGACTAAGCCACCCAGGCGCCCCTATAATAGAAACTTTTAAATTATATACTTTAAGTTAAAAATCAGACTACTGAACATTCTTTATGGTATAATCTCATTTTTATCCAATTATACATTCTATCTAAGCTCATATAAGAATCTAGAAAATTATTCTTTAAAATGTTTGTAATGTTTGCCCCTGGAGAAAACTCACCACTGCATCTGAATAAATTGACTGTATCAAATTTTACAGAAATTATAATGGGCACATGTTTCATAAAGACATTCAAGGATGTGATTTCATGCACAAAGGACTGTGACAAATGTTGCACCTCTCTGCTGAGGCCACGGCCTCAGGAACTGGGTTCACATGTATGCTTGCAAGACGATACTGGCTGTCACAGAGAGCTGTCCAATGAGATGTATGCTGATTCAGCCACTCTTAGGTAGTATCTCATGTGGCTAGAATAACTCAGGGAGTAAGTACAAGGAGTGGACTAGTATCTAACCTATGAACCCATGCCAAGGTTGGCAGCCTGGGAAAGGGAAGACAGCACCATGGCCTTTTTGTGTCCCCAGAGTTGCCTGCCTTCTTATGGCTTGGGAAGCAGGTGTCATTTCCTATTTTAAAGTGAGCCAGAGAGAAAAAAGAAAGACAGATTCAGAGGCTCATGTGGAAAACATCTTTAGCCCTAGACTAGTGTGAACAGGGTCTCTGAGATGGACAAGTATCTTCTGAAGGTTGAGGGAAGTCATTTTCAGGTGTATGTGTCATATCTTGCCTTACGTGCTTGAATATTTGGATCTAAAGTTTCCATAATGTTGACCTACCAAGACTTAATTTACAGAGTATTTCAAAAACCACATTGTTACAGTTGTTTGACTGATAGGATACTTTCAAAGAAAATGACAACCTAGCATTTATTTTATGGAAAATTATACTTTGTGGCTTATAAATGCAGATATTTTAAACGATAGGTCTCATGGTTGTAAATCGTAGATTTGCATCCTCACAGGAAAAATATGTGCTGTAGGAGTGAAAACTTTACAAGCTGATTTGAAAATAGTTTGGCAGCTGACATATAATTTCAACACAGCTTTAATCAAAAAATATGTTCTAACAAATTGGCAGGAAAACTTGAAAAGAGTAAGTCCTACAAACATGACGAGCTGATTGTAGTGTTTCAGTTCCTATGGCTGGAGCCCGGAATATCAACTGTCAATTTCTCTCAAAGAAACAAGCACCAGTGTCAGGAAGTCTTTTTGTCCACCTGAAGAAACAGGATAGGACAGTTTATGATGCTTTGTTAGTTTGGCTTTCCTGGATACAGCCATTTGATGGTCTGAATCATTTCTATGTGCTGTTTTTATGTTGAGTTAAATGGAGTTTTTTCCATCCTTCTATGCATGTTTTTGTTTGTATAGGAGTGGACATCATACATCTGACCCCAGGGTTGCTGGCTCAGAGATTCTCCACCTACCTGGAAATGAGTTCATTCTTCTGGCAACTCTGTACTTCCCAAACCTATAATTACACAACTTAGAGTCATGTACAATCTTGGACCTGTAAAGGATAATCTATGTATTTTATTCTTATCCCAGCTTGTCACAGATACATTAAATAGGGTCCCAGAGAAGACTGGAGTGTGCTCAGGGTTCCAGAGCCAAATCAGCAGTAGGGAAAACCTGAGACTGAGTTCTGGCTCCCAGGCCTGCAGTTTTGTTGGGTGGTTTCTTTGTCATTGTTAGATCTCATTTTGAGAGCTAATATCTATTTTCTCCTTTCACCCAGTACGGCAGGAGGCTGTTTAAAATGGATTTGTAGTAAATCAGAAAAACCTTTTAAGTCATTCAAGATGATGCAAAATGAGAGAGACACACCTGTACCCTGCTAAAGGGTTGTGCCAAGAACACTTCTAGCCCTATAACGATGTTTGAAGTCTTGGTCTCTGCTTCTCTTCTCTATGTCCATCTACCATGTTTGTCCTTCAGAGGCATAGCTGTGGGCTGAAGACCCCTATACACCTCTGCCTTCCCTTCACATGGGGCAGTTGACTTATTCTAACCAAAAAAAACATGCACATATTGCATATATATATTTATCTTTTTTGAGTTTGCAACATTATGGTAATTTCTCTTCATTAGACCAATGTTTATATGATTTCCAGCAATTGCCTTTAGTTCTGAGAATACTTCTCAGACCCCCAAGCAAACATCAAAGAAACCGACTGTAATTTTAAACTCAGTCAGCAGTAAATGCCCTGTTCCTATGTCCTATGTGTCCACAATGATGCATTTTGATGAGAATAAAGGAACAGCATTTCAGATATCTTTCAGTTTCCAAATTTCCACTGGCCTACATTAAAGGGACTATGGATGCTCTTTCTTCTTTTAATAAGCTTCCTATCTTTGTGTGTTAGATATAGAACCTGGGGAATTAGAAATGGTGCCAATGGCTAAATTTCCCAATAAGAATGATTTATAATGAGGGCTTACATCAATTTGGCTCCATTTCTGCAACTTATGGGACAAGATAATCTCCTTGACTCTTTCTGCTGTAACTCTTGAGGTATTTCCGAATTTTCGTCATTACAGTGATGCTGACATATTCAGAAGAATGCTGGACTCACTCTCTGAATTCTGTCATTTGATGGTTGGAAAGGCCTGTCATCAGAACACACCCAAGTCATCATGTAAGAGTTACAGCTAATATCTAGTCCTCATTGGGGCGCCTGGGTGGCTTAGTCGGTTAAGCGTCCGACTTTCGCTTAGGTCATGATCTCGCGGTTCGTGGGTTCGAGCCCCGCGTCGGGATCTGTGCTGACTGCCGGCTCAGAGCCTGAAGCCTGTTTCCGTCTGTGACACCCTCTCTCTGTGACCCTCCCCTGCTCGCGCTGTCTCTCTCTCTCTCCTAGAAATAAATAAAACATTAAAAAAAGTTAAAAAAAAAATATCTAGTCCTCATTGTCCCGAGAAACAAAAATCATCTCATGTCTGTGCAGTTGAGGGAGCAGGACCTCTTCTGACCTCTGGCACTAGCCCTGGTAGGGAACAACTTGCACCTGCAGGAAGACACCAGCTTGAAGAGGTGGGGGGGAGGGGGGAGGGGCCAGAGTCTCTAGTTCTGAGGAGGGCATGGCAGTACAGTGCAGCTCTGTGAACTGGGGTCAGTGTTGGGGAACAGTGCAGGGGTCCTCGGGGAGTGTGCTGGACATTCAGAAGCCAGGGCCATTGGGTCTCTGGAGGCAAAGGCTTCTGAGGTCTTATTCTCCTTTTTCTCCGTGGAGGTGATAGCTAAGCTGAGGGGAACCTCTTGTCATTGGGTTAGGCATAGGTCACTCGGAGGGGCAGTGGAGCTGGAGAAAGGGGTGCATGGAGCTGCTGTGGCATCTGGGACTCGGGGCACAAGAGCAGTAGCTGCAGTGGTGGAGCTGGTCTGTGAGACCCAAGAGTGTGTAGACCACCACTGAGCCTCTGGGGCTCACCACCTGGGCTCAGGTCTGGGGCTGTGAGTGAGAGGTAGTGGTAGCATGGGCCCAGGAATGAGGACACAGCAGTGACTTGGGCCCAGGGTGCGAGGTGCAGCCCCAGTGCAGCCCCAGGGATGGCAGGTCAAAATCCTGACTTAGGACCCAGGGGCTGGGCAGCAACACAGCATCAGCACGGCTCTGCAGATGGTGAGGACTTGTGGGTTCTCAATCCCAGAGAGTGTGGGGCAACGGCCCCAAGGGCAGGTCTCACCGCAGCAAGGGCTCTGGTCTCAAGGGCTTTGGGCTGTTCCTTTGACTAGGGGAAGCTTTGGTGTAGACTATGGCACCCTTGGTAGCAAAGACTGTAGGTGTCTGCCGGGTGTCACCTCCAAAGGTGCTTTTTGAATAAATGTACTATAGTCAATAAATGCAGGTGATGAATTCTTTTTAAAAAATTTTTAATGTTTATTTTTCAGAGAGAGAGACAGAACACGAGTGGGTGGGGGGAGGGGCCAGAGAGAGAGGGAAACACAGAATCTGAAGCAGGCTCCAGGCTCTGAGCTGTCAGCACAGAGCCAGATGTGGGACTCGAACCCATGAACCGTGAGATCATGACCTGAGCCGAAGTCGGATACTTAACCAACTGAGCCACCCAGGCGCCCCATTAAATGCCTGTGATGAATTCTTAACAATATATTTTAGGACAATTTTAAATGTATAGATGATTGTGAAAATAATGCAGAAAGTTTTTATATACCCAATATCCAGCTTAGAGCCTAGAGTCTGCTTCAGATTCTTTCTCCCGCCCTCTCTGCCCCTCCCCTACTCTCTCTCTCTCTCTCTCAAAAATAAATTTAAAAATACAATTAAAAAGTAAAAATGAAAACGAAACCTGGCGTGATTGTTCTTATACTGCTGAGCTCTCCCCTAGAGCAGATGCCACATGCTATCTCCTTTCTTGCCATCTCACATGAGATTTGTCTGGAATAGGGGCCTGTAGCAGTGTGACAGGCATCCTCTGTGGCCCCTTGGCCAGAGTTTGCAAATGATCACAGCTCACCACAATTGACAAGCCCATCACAGAAACATTTTGAGTCTTACTTATTGACTTTTGGGCTTCATGTGCATATGCATGAGCGAGACACACACAGGATTTACTGGTGAAAACTGTATCTACTATCAAAGATTCCATCAAGTATCTACAGCAGCACCTAGAATCCCTCCTTCTCAAAAGGAAAACACTTTGTTCAGTGTGAAATAAAAGCCCCAGAATCTTCTAGATTTGGTTGGGATTCTAGCTCACCATTTAATGGACTGTGTTATTTCAGTTTCAAAAGAAAAAATTTCATGAAAATCCCACTGTTACTTTTAGGGAACCCATACTAAAAATAAATCAACAATGCTTGGGGAAAAGCAAAGCAAATTTCACTTTATGCTATGGTATCAGTAGTTACCAGATTATGGTATCAGTAGTTAAACTAATGAATAATGACTGTTTATTGCCTCTGCATCAGTTATTGTACTAGCCACAAGACAGCAAATATGAACAAAATCAATTATGATCATTTCCCTCACGTATTATACTGTCTAGTGAGAAAAATATGTACTAATAAAATAATCACAAATGCAAATAAGTAAATTTTCTATGATAATAAAATTAATAAAAAGATAAGTACAGGAAACTATGAAGTATATAAGGGGATTTGAATTAATCCTGATCATTAAAGGATCCCCAATGAAAACCTTAACTACAGGAAGCAGGGCAGGAGGAGAGTATTCTTGGCAGAGAGAGTAACAGCATAGAGAAAAGAGAGAGAAACAGAGCAAATGGGGGAAAAACAAACAAACAAACATACATACAAACAAATCCAGTTACATCTGGAGTTCTGGAGCCTTCAGCTGTGGCTCATGTAAACTTTATGCAGGATATTCATGACTTGGAGTCTATCCTGAGGATGACAACCAGGATGATGGGGTCACAGAAGCTATAACATTCTAGGAATGTTTGAGGAAACCTGGAAACAGTCTGGGGAAAAGTTGAATGACCTTAAATAGTCTCAACTTTCGATGAAAGAAAATAAAGATTTATCTGCATTGCTTCCATTGGCAGCTAAAAAAGTAATAGGCAGAGCATGAATGCAGATGGGTTTTCAATCCCACACAGGATTACCGTTAGGATAAATCTGGTTGAAATTTCTCAGAGTTCCCATATGTAGAATTCTACATAATGCCATGAAATATGTTTTTCTTTTACTATAATTTTTAGACTTTTTTATTCTTTCAAAATTTGATATGAGTGTTTTGTTTTACAGAACACATAATCATTTCTCTGAAATCCTTATCTACTTATTTTTTCTATACCTTTCCTCAAAAAGGTAGAATCTCAAGGTTCTATTCTTGGGAGCAAAACATAAATGAAGTCATTCATTGAAGCCATTTATTTGTTTTTCCATTATTTTTAAAAAATAGTTTTGGAGTGCCTACTATGTGCCAAGTATTACGCTAAATACTTGTAGTAGTAATCAAGGCTGATATCCTTGATAAATAATTCTGGGTCTGCTTGCCATTTCTCAGACTTGAGGTTCAAGACTCCGTTCTGGTAGAGTTCCTATGTTTTTCTCTAAGCAACCAGAACTGATCTCTTTCTAGTTGTATTATATTGATGTGATACAGCCTCTTAATTTTGTTCATTCTCTGGAGAGTAAGAAAGTTGGTACACACTGTAATCTCACCAGTCATTGCCCACAAGTCAATACCAGGCCACCGTTTTACCCTGGTGAGCTCCTCAGCCTCACTACCAACTTTGAGGATGCCTTAGTACAGACAGCACCTAGAAGCTAAGAATTGTTTACTGCCTGTTATAGGGAAAGAGAAACTCAGGTTCTGATATATTCTAAATTCTGATCTTTGGGTTATCTTTGGCTACATTAGTATCTAAAATGTAAAGAAAAAAAAAATCTTACTGACCAAACTTTGTAATCTTTTTATGCAATAAAATGGCAAAGAATATTTTTAGTACTTCATTTCACTCATTCAACAAATATAATTCTTAAATTTTAAACATTTTAAAAATGTTTGTTATTTATTTTTGAGAGAGTACACAAGCAGGGGAGGGGCAGAGGGAAAGGGAGACAGAGGATCCAAAGCAGAATGGGCTCTGTTTTAACAACAGAGAGCCCAATGCAGTACTTGAATTCACAAACTGTAAGATTATGACCTGAACTGAAGTTAGACACTCAACTGACTGATCCACCCAGGTGCCCTCAACAAATATAATTCTAATCAAACTCACACTGGTTGATGATCTTAATTCTAATTTACTGCCTTTCCCTGAAAACATCACAAAAGGATAGTTTTGCTTGTTGGCATAATGTACTACATTCTGAAATATTAAGAGTTACATTTTTCTTGGTTTTCTATTAGAAATTCAAAGTTAAAGCCTTGTCCAAAAAATATAAAATTGATTTATGCTATAATTCTCTTTGATCTGGTGAATATCAGTTGTTTTAATGTCAAGAATGAAAAAGCAAACAAAGTAGTCTTGCGGTTATGCGAATGAGCTAGCACAAAGCACCATGCTCTCCTCCTACAGCCTGGGACTTATCCTCCTCATAGAGCAGGCTTTTTAAAGCTCCGATGCCACCATCTGGGCTTTGCAGTGAAGGAAATACATCACAAGTGACTTTTCAAAAACACATTCATTTCAAATATATACTTATCTGTGAGTTACAGTTAGAAAAAAATATCATCATCTACAGTTTTATTTATTTTGCATATTCTACCAAGATCCTAAGGCAAATGATGTCACAATGAAATGAATTTTGATTCTGCAATCAGGAAGACTGGGATTGAGTCCCCACTCTTGCACTTACTACTGTGAGACCACAGACAAGTAACCCTCTCTTTCTTTGTTTCCTTATCTGCAAAATACAGTTCCTAATAAATTGTTGTTTCAAGATTGAATGAGATAAGGTATGTAAACTACCTGGCACATAATAAGTGCTCAATAAATGGTATATTAATACCATTGATATTAACATATTTTAACACTTTTTTATCCTGTCTAGTGTTGATTATATCTCATTTATGTATCAAAAGTTACGTCTTAGATTGTTATTACTATTTCTACCCTAGGAATACATATAAAATAAAATTTGTCTTATAATTGCCTCTTCTTTTTTTTCTAAGGATGAAATATGAAAACAAATTTAAGAGAAAAATAATTCTTGAATATTATTTGCCCAAATCAAAGTAATTTACATGAAATAATATCTAATATTTCATTTAGAGGAATCAAGGTTATGTGTCAACTCTTAAGTCTGATATATAAAAGCTATTAAGCAGGTGAGGAGGTTTAAATCCTTAAACAGATCACAGTGCTGTAAGATTGGATAACAAGATACAAATGAACAAAGGGTTCCAACTCTTGGAGCCTTGGATGGGGTTTCCAAGTTAGGCAAATAATAAATTATACAATGCCAGTATACGGAAACACATACCAGCAGCTTAGTGAAGGTGTCTGAACTGGAAATACAAAATAAAATATCTTTAAAAAGAGAGAAATACAGAATACAAATAAATATCCCATATAATCCCACTCATGAAACAACTGTTCTCAATTTGTTTTACAAATCACAGAATCGATATATGGACATGAATGGAGAGACAGACTATTATCAAAAATAACATGAGCCTGGACATACTGCTTTACACCTTGCTTACATTACTCACACTGTACTGTGGATGTGGTTCCTAAAGTAAAACAGAATCTAACAAAATGCTACAATCAGCTGAATTTCATATTTATTCCTGGGGCTTTTTTTTTTTTTTTTTTTGGTGCAGCATCTCTTTCAACAAGATTAAAGGATAAGCCATTTATAATCCTGGGACTTAAAAAAAAATACTGTTCACCTAACACAAATATAGAGTTGAAAAGCTTTACAAGCCAAATGTCCAGATGTTTTGTCTACATAAATCTGAACAGATAACAGTTTGGAAATATTTGCAAGTCTCTGAGAATTTGTCTTTTTTGGTTTTATTTTATTTTATTCTATGTTTTTAGTTTTCAGGTTCTATTTAAATAAATTTATTTTCTCATTTAATAATTTATTAAATTATTCATATCAATGAAGAATATTTAAAGTTTTGTTCCTCCTTACCAGGTGGTGCTAATTTTTGTACCACATTTGATTTAATTTCAGGAAACCGTAAAAAATATCAATTTTGCTAATTTCTTAGCTATTCCAAACTAAACCCAAAAGTCAAGATAAATTAAGAATGAAGAGTCTTTCAGTATTTGGATAAGTTGACAGTCAACCTGTAAGTCATTACTTTAAAGTACACACCAATTACGTGTGTGTGTAACCAGCTTTTCAAACAAACATAGCCTCAGCCACTTACCCAAATTGTAAGAATTTCTGTTAGTGTAACATCTTGGCACAGTCAGCATTGGTTTTTGTCAGCTCATAAGTATTCTTTACCTTGAAAAGTTTATACTATTCATCTGTGGCACTCTATTCCCAAAAGAAAAGAAAACAAAACTTCTTAAAATGTTACATGGCCAATCAAATTACCAAGCAAAAAGCTTACAATAGTTTTCCAAAGAAATTATAGCCAGGTGGTTCAGGTCACTAACTTAATTGGATCATAAAAATGTCAGCCTTATTCAAATTCCTTGCAAAAGAAGTTAAACAATATACATTTTATGGTTAGTTCACAAATTTCCAACTTTTTATACCACTGTGTGAGCACAAGGATCAGAAGAGAATAAAAGAAAAAGTCATACTAAAGAAACAAAATTCTAGATTAAGAATTAAATATTATATTTCTGTCTTCACTGACTAATACTTTATTTGAACTATTCATTAGTAACGAAATACAGCAGAAGCTGCCTAGAGTTCCCAACCACAACAAAAGCAGTTTAACAATTAGGGAACATTTTGCCTTAAAATTTCTTTAAAAATGTTATAAAATTTACATGGCAAGTACAGGTCTTGCAGCTTAGTTTATAAGGACACTTAACTCTCAGTACTAAGTGAAACATGATAATAAGATTTATATAAACAAGTGTTCAGATATGTTTTTTTATTTAATTTAGAAACAGTCATCCAGGCAAAGACCAATGGAGATAACCCTAATAAAGCTGGTGATATGGTTATAGTATACCTGCTATAATATAGCAACCAAACTATGCGATATGCAGGCAAGATCTCATTTCATCCTCCTAACAACCCTGTAAGGTAGAATTGTTTCCAATACAGAGACTGAGGTACAGAAAATTCAGCAGCCTAACTCCAGAGGCAGCACCCTTATTATCTCTAATTTCTATATCAACCAAGAGAAAATAAATCCTGCTTTTTCAGTTATTTCTCTATGTCCCTAATACTTGCATCCTCAGAGCCACACCATGAGTGGTATTTAAAGGAAAGAATTAAAACTGTTATGTTGGAAACTGACACATTCGAGCTGGCAGTTTCAGTTCCAGAGCAGCGATTGCCTCCTACTCACCTGACAAGACACTGCTGCTAAGAAGAAACTGAATCCCGGGGAAGGGCTCCATGGTCTAAACCTTAGGAATCAGATTTAAAATAAAGAATTCTCTGTGTACTTTAAAAAAATAAAATTTTAGAAAAAATTTAAACAGAAACAGTATTATCAAATAGTATATTTAAACAAGCAATATTTAATCTTTTGTCTGTAATCTTGAACTAGGGATTCGAGATCCAGCTAACCTTGTGCTGGTCATTGAAACTCACCTTGGATCCTGTTTTGGAGTTGGAACTACTCCTCTGGCTTATATGTGCTCCTGGGAATTCATGTCATCTTGCCAAAAGACATGTTTTGGCAATATGTCATTTCCTTCAACATATGAATTTAGTTGCTTAAAGTTGATGCTTGGTATACGTCAGCTTAAGAAATCATCCATGTAACAGTGGCCTTTTGCGATCTCCTCCCCAAGCCGTATTGGATCAACCGTCCACAGGTTTAGGGCTGCACAAAAGAAAAATCAACTTGGTGGGAAGAAGTGGAGAAGGGGGGCGGGTAGGTTAAAAGGAGAAGGAAGAGGAGGGAAGGAACAGGGGAACCTGAGAAAAGCGAAACAGGAAAATGAGGTAGGTGTGGCTTTCCTTTCCCAGGCTTGAGTCTAAGCCAGCACAGTAACGAGAAGAACCAGTTGTCTTATCTGCCCTCCCAAGTCTCAGCCAGAAAGGCTGAGGACACCTTAAGGCTGTCTCTAAGTTCTTACCACCCAGTGACCATGTACCTACCATTGCTATGATCATTATTTCTCAATATGTTTTCTTTTTTAATTTTTTAATGTTTTATTTATTTCTGAGAGAGAAGGAGAGACAGCATGAGCAGGGGAGGGTCAGAGAGAGAGGGAGACCCAGAATCCGAAACAGGTTCCGGGCTCTGAGCCAGATGTCAGCACAGAGCCCGACGTGGGGCTTGAACCCACAAACTGTGAGATCATGACCTGAGCTGAAGTCCAACGCTTAACTGACTGAGCCACCCAGGCGCCCCTCAATATGTTTTCAAGTGACTGTCCAGTGTCCTGCAGGACTCCCTTGAGCATTTTTTGCAGATCTAGTGGTCATGAACTCCCTCAAATTTGTTTATCTGAGAAGTCTTAACTTCTCTATCACTCTTGAAGTATAGGAATTTTGGTTGCCTTTTTTTTTTCTTTTATCACTTTGAATATATCAGCCCACTATCTTCTGGTCTCCAAAGTTTCTGATGAGAAATCTGTGATAATCTTATTGAGGATTCCTTGTATGTGACAAATCACTTCTCTCTTGCTGCTTTCAAGATTCTCTCTTTCTCTTTCAACAGTTTGGTTATTAGTCTCAATGTTACTCTTCGGTTTCACCCTAATAGAATTAGTTGAGCTTCTTGCATGTTTATATTCGTATCTTTCATCAACTTGGGGGAGTTTTCAGCCATTATTTCTTCAAATATTCTCTCTTCTTCTGGGACTCCCATGACACACATATTAATCTGGTTGATGTTCTCCTGCGGACCCTTCAGGTTCTGTTTGATTTTCTGTAGTCTTTTTTTCTTTACGTTACTCAGACTTGATATTTCCCACTGTCTTATCTACCAGTTTGCTGTTTCTTTCTTCTGCCAATTCAAATCTGTCTTTGAATTCCTCTAATGAATTTTCATTTCAGTTATTGTAATTTTCAGCTTCAGAATGTATCAGTTTCTTTTTCAGTTTTCTGTCTCCTTAATGATATTTCCATTGTGTTCATACACTGTTATCTTAACTTTCTCCATGTCTTCTTTTAGTATTTTGCAATTTTTAAGACACTAGTTTTAAAGTCTTGTCTGGTATGTCTGCCACCTGGTCTTTCTCAGAAACAGTTTCTGTTGTTATCGTTTCCTTTGTATGATCACACTTTTCAGTTTTTTTCGCATGCTTTGTATTTTTGTCATTGTTTTTGTTGGAAACTGGATGTTTCAATCTAACCATGTCATAAGATTGGAAATCAGATTCTCTCCCTTCCCTGTTGTTTGGTGTATTTTTCTATTTGCTACCATGAAGTGGGATGCTTCATTGAAGCAAATGGTTTTTGAACTGGATAAAAATTAAGCCTGGAGGATTTTTGAGATGTATACAAGATAAAAGCCTAGATTGCCGTGAAGAGACAGTAGAAATACAGATGTTAAAGACAATTCTTATGATGCCTTTGAAAGTAAAAAAGGGCTGGAGAAAAAGCTTTCAAGTCCTTAGAGAGCATATAAATAACATGGACAGAATGGTCCTGGAAATAGGAACATTTAAGGGCATCCTGGGGTGTCTTAGATGTAAATCAGGAATGGCTATTGGGAAATGGAGAAAGGTAATCTTTGTGATTAAAGTGGCAAAGAGCTTGGCTAAATTATATTCTGATTTTTTTTTGGAGGGGGAGTGTAAGATAGAATTCATGAATGGTAAAATTGAATATTTAGCTGAGAAGATTTCTAAGCAAAATGTTGAAGGTGTGTCCTAGGTCCTTCTGACCACAGAGTAAAACGCAAGAGGAAAGACATGAATTGAAGGAATTGTTAAGCAAAAAGGAACCAAAATTTGGAGATTTAGAATATTTTAAGCTTATCTGCATTGCCGAGAGAGAGAGAGAGAGAGAGAGAGAGAGAGAGAGAGAGAGTGTGTTCTAAACAGAACACAAAGGGTATGGTTGAACCACAAATTTAATCAGCCACCTCAGCAGAAATCAGGAATGAAAATGGTATTATATGAGGAGAAATAGTGTCGGTTTTAACTGAAGAAAATGAAGGAAGGCTGTTGTACTTCTTAGATCCTACAGGACAGGACAATAATGCTATTTGGCTGTGTATATGTGCTAATCTTCAAGGAAAGAGATGAATAATCCTGAAGTTGACTCAGAGTTCATTGGGCTACCTACTGGGCTTCAAAGGTTGTGGTCACCATTGAGATTTTAACAGGCCATGCTGTGCCACCTGGAATTTGGGAGTGGAACTTTCCAGAGCCTTAAGGGTAGGATCCTTGCCTGGTAGACCCATGGGTGTAAGACCTACACCTCACAGAACTATATGGGCATAACCCCTGCCCCAGTGGGTCCAGAAGGCAAGATCAACATCGCAGTGAGTCAGGAAGGCAGGAAATAAACCAAACAGTATTCTCAATAGTTTAGACACAGTGCAATTTTCCTTGCTATATTTTGAACTTGCTTGAGATCTATCACACCTTTATTTCCAATTTTCTCCTTTTTATAATGGGAATATCTAACCTATGTCTACTCCCCACACCATTATATTTTAGAAGTATATAAAATATAGTATATAGGTTTACAGCTGGAGAGGAGTTTTGCCTCCGGATAAATCATACCCCAAGTCTCACCCATGCCTGAATTAGATGACATTTAGATGAGACTTAGACTTTATACTTTAAAGTTGATTCAGCAAGTGCACTACTATGTATTTTCCCAAAGAATACAAAAATACTAATTCTAAGAGACGCATGGGCCTCAGTGTTTAAAACAGTATTATACACAGTAGCCAAATTATGAAAATAGCTTGTGTTCATTGACTGATGAATGGATAAAGATATGATATGTATGTATATATGTGTATACATATAAATGTATATGTATATATGTGTATACATATATATGTATATGTGTATATGTGTATACATATATATGTATATGTGTATATGTATACACACACATATATGTAATTCAGCCATAAATAGAATGAAATATTGCCATTTGCAACAATGTGGATGGAGCTAGAGAGTATTATCCAAAGCAAAATAAGTCAGTCAAAGAAAATACCATATGATTTCACTTACATGTGGAGTTTAAGGAAAAAAAAAAAAAAACAGAGAAAAGGGAAAAAAAAAGAGAAGGAGAGAGAGGCAAACCAGAAACAGACTCTTAAGTATACAAAACATACTGATGATTATGAGGAGAGAGGTGGATGGGGAATGGTTTAAATAAATACCAGGGATGGAGGAGTGCACCTGTGGTGATGAGCACCAGGTATTATATATGTAAACGTTGAATCACTAAATTGTACACCTGAAACTAGTGTTACACTGTATGTTAACTAAAGGGAATTTAAATAAAAACTTTAAACAAAGTTGATGGTAGAATGGGATAAGACTCGGGGCTATTGGATTGAAATAAATGTATTTTGCATGTAATGAAGACGTGAATTTGGAGGAGGCAGGAGCACAATGTTATAGACTGAATGTATGTGTCCCCCAAAATCCCTGTGTTGAAATCCTAATCCTCGGTGTCACTGTATGTGGATATGAGGACCTATGATGAAGTAATTAAAGTTACATGAGGTGACAAGGGCAGGCCCTGATCTGACAGGATGAGTGCCCTTATAAGAAGAGACACTGGCTCTCTCTCCACCATGGGAGGGCACAGTGAGATGTGGCTGTCTGCCAGCCGGAGACTGACCATGTTGTACCCACTGATGAAACTTTGTTATTTAAGCCACCCATTCTATGGCATTTTGTCATGGCTCCCAAAGCAAATCAATATAGTGCCAAATAAGTTACTTTAGAGCATAAGGTAAGAAATGTTTGATGTTTGTTAAGGGATTCTAGTCTGTAGAAAGGAACCAAAAAGACAAACATATCCCACTACATGAAAGCACCAATTTGTATAGGACTAAATGAGAGGGCTAACATGAGCATCAGATTATAGAAGATGCTCATGCTTCAAACATGAACTAGAAAATGATTCATCCTTCTGTGCTAAAGGATGTTTCATTGTCTCAAAAGGATTATCTCTTAAAAATTCCTATCGTGTAAGCATAATTTTTAATTTGCTCCAGACTTAAAAGGGAACTAAGCAGCAATGCTTTTTGATAAAAGAAAATTTCTAACTGACAAAACAGTAATGAAATTAATTAGGGTAACAATAACATTTGCCTTTCTGGATTTTTAAAAAAAAATTTTTTTTTGAGAGAAAAAGAGAGACAGCGTGAGCAGGGGAAGGGCAGACAGAGAGGGAAACAGAATCTGAAGCAGGTTCCAGGCTCTGAGCTGTCAGCACAGAGCCCAATGCAGGGCTCAAACCCACAAAGCATGAGATCTGATCTGAGCCAAAGTCAGATGCTCAACTGACTGAGCCACCCAGGTGCCCCACTTGCCTTTCTGTTTTATCTCACTTTGTTGGAAGGATAACATTCACACATTTACACAAACCAGTATTCAGTATACAGCAGGTGTATAAACACTACAAGCAAAGTGAAAATAAGTGTGGTACTTGCCTTGTGAAGCATATTTCATAGCAAGAAATAAGATAGAAGCACACAAAGTTTACTCCAATGTAATGGGAAACAGCCACTAAATGAGTATAGCCAATTCTGTGACACAAGTAATTCAATACATCTTATGTAAGAAGAGAGAGATAGCAAAACCTCATAGTGTTTCAGGGAGTTCTTTAAATAAATGTAGGCATTTATTAGGTGGAGAGGAAGGGGCATATACTGGACATAAGTAAGCACATCTAAATTCATTTGCAGTCAGAGATCCAAGGAGAAGTTAAATAGTTATTTGCCTAAAGTCATCCCTTTAATGGAAGAGTTGACACCTAAGCTCAGGTTCTGAAGCCAAATTTGTCAGCCTTTCACTACTGGTAAATCATGTGTGTGGTAGCACTTCAGAGATGCTGGCTCCTTCCATGTGACACAGGATGTTGTATTACTTATCTATTGCTACATATTCAATCACTCTGAATGACAATAGTCATTTGTTGTCTCTCATCCTTTCTACTGTTCAAGTCTTGGATTGTCTTGAGTGGCTATAGTTATACATCAACTGAGGCTACAATCATCTGAAAGTTTGAATGGCACTGGAAAGGTGGTATTGGTTGTTGTGGGGGCTTTAGTCATCTGTGCATGGAAACTCTCTAAGATGGTAATTGGATTCTCCAGAGAAAACAACCCAACAGGCCAAAGTGGAAGCAGCAATGACTTTAATAACCTCCCCTTGGAAGCCACACACTGGCTCCATATTGTATGGATCAGATAAGGTCAGCCCTGACTTAATGTGGAAGAGCATTAGACAAAGTCATAGATATCAAGAGACATATGTTAATAGGGCCACACATCATTATATTCATATTTTATATAACAATAATTTTCATTAGGCTAGAACAAAACCTTCTATATAACAAACATAGCTAAAGCCTTTTAAAAAAGTCTTTATAATTCTTGAGAAAGCATGACAAAAGATGTCAAGATTACTCAAGGAGCCAGTCTTATGAGGGCCCCACAATTTCATGAGTTTTGCCTCTGGGATTTCTACCAAGTACTCACAGTAAAGATTGGAGGACACTCTCCTTACAGTTCCAGTAGAATAAAAGTTTAGTAACCATTTGAAAGACATCTGGGGAAAGTAACCAGTAAAGTACACCCAGCACATTCTGTTCTCCATCTGCCCTCAAGGAAAACTCCTTATACTTCAGCCAACCCACTCTGGGAAGGGAAATACCAACTCCGGCTTTCCTGTTTCACCTAGCGGTGAGAAAATTTCTGAGAAGCATATTTGAAACTCACAGCCAAGGGGAGCAGGTTCACAGAAAGGCAGAGGTATAAGCATTGTATAGGAATGTTTACTCCCTACCTTCACCTTGCCACAGCAAGCGGGCTCCCATGTGGGCATGACATCTGAAAGAGTGGCAAGCCTCTGCCCTATTTAAGAAGTCCAAAGAAACCCAAAGACATTAAAGGAGACAAACACGGGGAAACTAGAGAAAATTTTAGCTTCCACACCTAGAGCTGTAGCAAGTAGTAGACACAGCATAACTCATAGCCAGACACACACAAGTCCTCATAATAATGGCCTATTTGCCCCAATTCCTTTTACTATACACATCATATCCAGCTTTTGGTATCAAATTACAAGGCATGCTAAAAGGCAATAAACCCAGTCTTAAGAAATAAGTGACATCAGACGCTGACTCAGATTTGCCAGAGATTTTGCAAAAATTAGACTGGGAACTCAAGATAGCTATGAATATTATACCAAGAGTTCTTTTATAAACAAAATGCAAAGACAGTCAGGTAATGTAAGTAGTGAGGTAGAAATTAAAAGAAAAAAATTTTTAAATGATAGAAATAATAATTTTTAAAACAGTAAAATTAACAATAAAACTCCCTTATGAGCCAGCAATAGCACTGCTAGGGATTTACCCAAGGGACACAGGAGTGCTGATGCATAGGGGCACATGTACCCCAATGTTCATAGCAGCACTCTCAACAATAGCCAAATCATGGAAAGAGCCTAAGTGTCCATCCACTAACGAATGGATCAAGAAGATGTGGTTTATCTACACAATAGAATACTACATGGCAATGAGAAAGAACGAAATCTAGCCATGTATAGCAACATGGATGGACCTTGAGGGTTTTATGCTGAGCGAAATAAGTCAGGCAGAGAAGGACAGATACCATATGTTTGCACGTATAGGAGGATTAGGAGGAACTTAACGGAGGACCACGGGGGAGAAGAAGGGGAAAATAGTGGGGGAGAGGGAGGAAGTCAAACCATGAGAGACTCTTGAATGCTGAGAACAAACTGAGGGCTGATGGGGGTGGGGGGGAGGGAAGGCGGTGATGGGTATGGGGGAGGGCACTTGTGGGGATGAGCACTGGGTGTTATATGGAAACCAACTTGACGATAAACTTTTTTTTTTTTTTAAAAACATGGTAATAGCAATGTGAATGTCTTTGGTAGACTGGAAGCAGCCAAGGAAACAATAAATTGGCTTGAAGACATGTCTATAGAAACTTCCCAAACTGAAAAGCAAAGAGAAAAATTACAGGGAAAAAAATGGAACAGAGTAACCAAGAACTGTGGAACAATTACGAAAGGCGTAACACAAGTATAACAGTAATACCAGAAGAAGAAAGAGAGAAAGAAGCAGAATAAATATTTTAAGTAATAATGACTGGATGAGAATTTTCCAAAATTAAAGATAAACCCCAAACCACAGATCCAGAAAGCTCAGAGAATACCAAGTAGGATGAGCATACACACCTAGGCATATCATATTCAAAGAAAAACAAATTAAAACAAAACAAAAACAAATCTCAAGAAAAGCCAGAGGGGAGGAAAAAAGAAATACCTCACCCATAAGAAACAAGGACAAAAATTGTACTGAACTTCCTTTCAGAAACTTCACAAGCAAGAAAAGAGGGGAAGGGAAATATTTAAAGTATTGATAAAAAGCACCAAACCTAGAATTCTGTATCCAGCAAAATTATTCTTCAAAAATGAAGAAGGCCTTCTCACACAGACCAAATCTGAAGAAATTTGTCTATAGTGAAGCTCACTTGCAAGGCATATTAAAGAAAATTCTTTACAGAAAAGGAAAATGGCAGAGGTCAGAAACTAGCCACTACAAAAAGAAAGAGTGAGCATTAAAGAAGGAGTAAATGAAGGTACAATTAAATCTATTTTACTTATTCTTTTTTAAAAAATTACTTCTTCTTAAAAAACATATTGATCTGACAGCCTTTTTCAAAATAATGATGCAACAATGCACTGGGTTATTATAGGTTATGGAATGAAAGAATTGACAGCAGTGACCTAGAGCAGGAGTGAGGTGTTCAGTTAGCACCTACGCTGCCCGTCACGTAGGGGGGTGTTAATGAAAGTAACGTTCCTCTCAAATGTATATTGAAAACTCTGTTGCAACTACTTCAACAATGTTTTAAAGAGGTACGACTAATAGTCTGAGAAAAGAGAGAAGGTGGAATCTTTTTAAATCTTTGTCATAAAAATCCGGAATTGGGATTGCTGGATCATGAGGTGGTTCTATTGTGAGTTATGAGGGACCTTCATACTTCTTTCCATAGTGCCTATGCCAGTTCACATCCAGATTTCAATTCTTTTGGATACATATCCAGAAGATTGCTTGAATCATGCAGTAATTTTTTAGGAACTGCCATGCTATTTTCTATAGTGGCTGTACCATTCCCACCAACAGTATACAAGGGTTTCAATTTCCACATCTTCACCAACACTTAGTCTTGTGTGTGTGTGTGTGTGTGTGTGTGTGTGTGTGTGTGTAAGAGAGAGAGAGAGAGAGAGAGAGAGAGAGAGAGAGAGAATGAAAATCCTAACAGGTATGATGTGCTGTCTCAATGTGTTTTTGATTTGCACTTCCCTGATAATGAGTAATGTTGAACAACTTTTCATATACCAGTTGGCCATTTGCCTGTCTTCTTTGGAGAATGTTCCTCAATTGGGTATGTCACATTGCTTCTTACTTTAACTCATATCATGCATCTTTGGCAAATATATCACAAAAATGAGGCTATATCCTCCTCAGTACCTGAGGAGGGTACATGGGTTTCAACTTGCTCCCATCAAAGTTTATGTCACCTTTGATTGTTTATTGAAAGACATGTCTGCTAAGCTTCTCTGCTGTAAAGTTACTATTTTTTCCTTGAAGGGTTAAGTACAAAATAATTGGCCTAAAATCTTCAAAACTGTCTGTGTTGAAAGACAAAATTACAAAAACAAGAAAAAGCTGAGATTCTTGAATTTGAAAGTAAAATAATGTCTATCTTGCTTAACCAACTCCTTTTTTTTGGTATGTAAAAACCTATTCCCAACAAATACATTGGTTTTACTAAGCAATCTATTAGGGGTTTTATTTTAAAATAGAAAACACATTTGCATGTTTAATGAGTACTTGGAAGTCAGACCTTGCAAAAGCTGTTAAATTTTTCTTTTTCATACAACTGCAGATTTTTGTGTCTAAAGATGTGATATTTGTTCACAGATACTCATAGAAAGATGTCTTCATCCTACATATGTGGAAAATAACATGAAGAATTTAAGCTTCCTGCTTATAATTAGCAAAACTATAAATACATCATTTGGCCTCCTAAAGAAAATGTTATTATCACTAACCAGGTGTTTAGATAAAAATATACCATATGTATGCGTGTGTGCCTTTTGTAAAAAGCAACAGTTGTCAACAGCATTAAATGACATAAGAACTTTCAAATTATTTTGGTATCAGATAAAGAATGTGAATTACTATTTTCTGCTGTGTGACTCCTCAGCTTCTGGAAGACTACATTGCTGTTATGTTTACAGTATCTTGCTTCATGGTTCCCTCATAATCTGTAGCCTTGGATTTCAGGGTAATCCCTACCTAAAAAATCTTTCACAGATGAGCACACACACCTTTTGACATTCTCTGACTCACTGTAGCCCTTATCCCTGCCTCTTTCACATAGTAACTTGCGAGCAGGTGATTAACATTAAATAAGACACAACTGCAAAAGACCAGTAGGCCATGGCCTAGACTCCCCACGGAAGCTTGGGTGCTTGCTCCTGTCAACTGGGGTGTCTCCACAATTTCACTCTGCTTGCCTCTGACTCTTGATCTGACACTCTCAAGATAGTTTGGGCTTGATACTATTCCACTTGCACTTTGCTTGTGATCTATCCACTACTTCAAGCTGATTCTGTTCATGAACTTAACCGGAAGCCTCAACAACACTCTCTGTTCCAACCACCCTGGCTCCTTGGGCATCCAAATCCAACTACCCTTGCTTCCCTAGGCATCCAAACCCTGAAGGCTATGACGGAAGCCCTGTGATGTTCTTTCTCCACCTACTTCCTGAACAATCTTTCCTGCTTCAAATTACAGCTTCAAGCCAACTTTAATCAGTGCTTGAAATGCCTTCTACCACAAAGATCAATAACTCTTTACATAGTTTACAATTTGCTTTCACATGCCATTGTGACGTAGGCATGCAATGATTTATCATCTGTTCTAAAGATAGTAGAACCTAGATTTTGAGAAATTAAACGATTTCTTCAAAGGTATATAGCTGATAATGGACAGTAAAGACCAGGGCCCTAATTTTGTACTTTAAGCCTCATTCTTCCCTTAATCTATAGCTGCTTGGGTTGCAGCACTTTTCGAGTGCAAGACAACATCCAACTTTAGGTATTATGGATCAGAATAAGTGCTGTGTGTATATGCTACTCATTAGAGAAAATGTTTATTGACTATGGTTTCTATAACCAGACAATAATTCTGTCCCCCCAGCCCTGAGTTTCTGTTTAGTTACCTTTATAGGTGCTGTGTGTATATGAACAAAAGATAATAGAAAAATTAAAGACAACTCACTTGTATTAGATCAGACCCTTAGAGAAACAGCAGCATGGGAGAGTGTGTTAGCATAAATTTGGAATAAGGAGGACCTCGGTTTGAATCCTACCTCTGGGACTAACTAGCAGTTTTAGCTTATACTGTTCAATCTCAGTTTCCCATTTGTTACTTTGGAATATTATTATTTGGTGCATAGTGTCTAGATTATATTAGATGCCCAAGCAGTGTTTAATAAATACTTGATAAAAAGTGTTCTTAAACTGAGGTGTGCGTGTGTGTGTGTTTCCTGGCAGAAAACGTTTATAGCTTAATAAAAAAAATAAAAATGCAGATAATAACAATGCACATGAAGGGCCTAGAACATAACAGATTCTCCATTATGTTCTACAACTACAACTGGTAATTGTATGGTTTAATATGATCCTATGATGTGAAGTAGGTGCTCAGATAATGAGGAAGGCAAAAACTCATGTATTTTCTCAATTTTAGAGTCAGGAAGCTAATCTGAGCAATTTTTAAATTTAATTCTTTAATTTCACAGATAAAATTTATTACTAATATTGGTAAGATGCAAGTAAAAGGAAAATCGAAAGGTTTCAAACTTATACCTACTATGTATAATAGTTGATCCTCACAACCACCCTGGACTTAGTAGAGCAGATGTTAAAATAATCATTTATTGATGACAAATAAAATCTACTGACTGCAGACATAGGCCTCAATCTCAGTTCTTTGGCCTTAAGACCCAGTGCTCTTTCTAGAGTCAGTAATTTTTAGGTCAAGAAACATTACTTATTTTCACTTGGTAATAATTCTATGTATCTATTCCTGAATTAGAGTTACCATGTATCTGTTATTTCTGTTATTTTTGTCTTGTTATTCTTACTTATACAATATCCACAACATCTGCCTGTAGATAACATAAAAACGAATAAAAATGCCTCATCTACTTTGTGTTTGTGTCAAGTGTGGGCTCAGAAGACACGCAGACAATGAATGTTTTCTAGAGCAGTGTTTGGAATATATGAATATTTTTCTCTGTTTTGAGTAGTGTCTAATGGTTTTCCACTTCTGAGTTTCTCAGATTGTCCTGAAATAGTAATAAGTAGGAAATAACAGGACAACAGTTTACAGCATCCATTGGAACTTCTGGAAAAGCTGGCCTGTGTTTACTGATGGCAAGCTACAGCACCAACATGGGAAGCAGGCTCCAGGAAACAGTCACACCTGAATAGTGAAGATCTGCTCAGTAGTGATCTCACCAGCAAGGTTGCAATAATTCTGGAACAGCAAGCCATAGCCTTAACACTAATAGGGATATATGCCTTTGTTTTTCTTGCCTTGTATTATACTGCTTTGCCAGCTTGGATATGAAGACTCTTACGGAATATTTGGCATAACTTCCTTAGACATCGTGCTGTAAAAATTCAGCAGAAGAGTAGTAAGAATATAAATGTCTAGAATAAAAATAAATGGAGAAGTTTGGTTTCTGACTTTACCACAAGCTAAATGAAATTGAGCTAGTTGCTGAAATACTCTATGATTGAATAGTCTCATCTTAGTTAAAATAATAACTGTTACACAACACTATGACATAGATAAAATTTATAAATATAAGGTCAAATAGTTTTATAGCATATATAGCAATTTATAAAAAAACACATATCATGGTCTCCGGTGTCACCTGATTTATCCCCAGAAGCCTTCTCATCCCCATGTTCCTTGGGGGAGAGCAATCTGCTGCTCTACAGCAAGCTAAAGCTTATCTTTTACCACGGGGGTTATAGGTTAGCTACCGATATGGCCAGAACCAAAATAGGTTCTTTCTAACACCTTCTTGATGAGAAGCCCCACTGTTCCCCTACAATGTGTTCTCCCCTTCTTAAGTGAATGATAAAGCCAGTGTGTGCCCTGGTGATGTTTGGCTGGAAGACAGTAACACCAGGACAAGTTATATAGGAGATGCCAGTGTTGTTTCATTTATTATTATTATTTTTTTACAAATGGTTTATTGTCAATTTGGTTTCCATATAACACATAGTGCTCATCCCCAAAAGTGCCCACCTCCATGCCCATTTCCCCCCTCTCCTCCCACACCCATCAGTCCTCAGTTTGTTCTCAGCATTCAAGAGTCTCTCATGGTTTACCTCCCTCCCTCTCCCCCACTATTTTTCCCTTCTTCTCCACCATGGTCCTCTATTAAGTTCCTCCTAATCCTCCTATACGTGAAAACATACGGTATTTGTCCTTCTCTGCCTGACTTATTTCGCTCACCATAAGACCCTCAAGGTTCATCTATGTTGCTACATATGGCGAGATTTCATTTGTTCTCATGGCCACGTAGTATTACATCGTATAGATAAACCACATCTTCTTGATCCAATCGTCTGTTGATGGACACTTAGGCTCTTTCCATGTTTTGGCTATTGTTGAGAGTGCTGCTATGAACATTGGGGTACATGTGCTCCTATGCATCAGCACTCCTGTATCCCTTGGGTAAATTCCTAGCAGTGCTATTGCTGGGTCCTAGGGGAGTTCTATTGTTAATGTTTTGTTGTTTTCTACATTTTTGTAGACTACATTTCTACATTTTGTTTTCTGCATATTTGTTGTTTCCACATTGTTTTCTAGAAGGGATGCACCAGTTTACATTCCCACCAACAGTGTAAGAGGGTGCCTGTTTCTCCACATCCTCGCCAGCATCCAGAGTCCTCTGATTTGCTGATTTTAGCCACTCTGACCGGGATCTCAGTGTGGTTTTGATTTGTATTTCCCTGATGAGGAGGGATGCTGAGCATCGTTTCATGTGTCTGTTGGCCATCTGGATGTCCTCTTTGGAGAAGTGTCTGTTCATGTCTTCTGCCCATTTCTTCACTGGGTTGTTCGTTTTTTGGGTGTGGAGTTTGGTGAGTTCCTTATAGATCTTGGATACTAGCCCTTTATCTGATATGTCATTTGCAACTATCTTTTCCCATTCTGTCGGTTGCCTATTAGTTTTATGGATTGTTTCTTTTGCCGTGCAGAAGCTTTTAATCTTGATGAGGTCCCAATAGTTCCTTTTTCCTCTTGATTCCCTTGTCTTTGGGGATGTGTCAAGTAAGAAATTGCTGCAGTTGAGGTCAAGGAGGTAGTTTCTTCCTTTCTCCTCTAGGGCTTTGATGGTTTCCTGTCTCACGTTCAGGTCCTTTATCCATTTTGAGTTTATTTATGTGCATGGTGTGAGAAAATGACCTCGTTTCATTCTTCTTCATATTGCTGTCCAGTTCTCCCAGCTCCATCTGTTAAAGAGGTTTTTTTCCATTGGATACTCTTTCCTACTTTGTCAAACAAAGATTAGACGGCTGTACACTTTTGGCTCCAATTCTGAGTTCTCTATTCTATTCCACGGGTCTATGTGTCTGTTTTTGTGCCAATACCATACTGTTTTGATGATGACAGCTTTGTAGTAGAGGCTAAAGTCTGGGATGGTGATGCCTCCCATTTTGGTTTTCTTCTTCAATGTTACTTTGGCTATGTGGGGTCTTTTGTGGTTGCATATATATTTTAGGATAGTTTGTTCTGGTTTTGAGAAGGATGCTGGTGCAATTTTGATTGGGATTGCACTGAATGTGTAGACTGCTTTGGGTAGTAATGACATTTTAACTATATTTATTCTTCCAATCCATGAGCATGGAATATTTTTCCATTTCTTTGTGTCTTCTTCAATTTCCTTCATACGTTTTCTATAGTTTTCATCATAAAAATCTCTTGTATCTTTGGTTAGGTTTATTCCTAGGTATTTTATGGTTTTTTGTGCAATTGTGAATGGGATAGGTTTTTTGATTTCTCTTTCTGTTGCTTCATTGTTGGTGTATAAAAAATGCAACCTATTTCTGTACATTGATTTTGTACCCTGCAACTTTGCTGAATTCATGGATCAGTTCTAGTAGGCTTCTGGTGGAGTCTGTCGGGTTTTCTATGTAGAGTATCATGTCATCTGCGAAAAGTGAAAGTTTGACTTCTTTTCCAATTCTGATGCTTTTTATTTCCTTTTGTTGTCTGATAGCTGATGCTAGGACTTCCAGCACTATGTTAAACAACAGTGGTGAGAGTGGACATCCCTGTCGTGTTCCTGATCTCAGGGGGAAAGCTCTCAGTTTTTCCCCATTGAGGATGATGTTAGCTGAGAACTTCTTATAGATAGCTTTTATGATGTTAGAGTAAGTTCCTTCTATCCCGACTTTCTCTAGGGTCTTTATTAAGAAGCGATGCTGTATTTTGTCAAATGCTTTCTCTGCATCTATCGACAGGATCATATGGTTTTTATCTTTTCTTTTGTTGATGTGATGTATCACATTGATTGATTTGCGATTATTGAACCAGCCCTGTAACCCAGGAATGAATCCCACTTGATCTTGGTGGATAATTCTTTTTATGTGCTGTTGGATTCAATTTCCAAGTATCTTGTTGAGGATTTTTGCATCTTTATTCATCAAGGATACTGGTCTGTAGTTCTCTTTTTTTTTTGCTGGATCTCTGTCTGGCTTGGGAATCAGAGTGATGCAGGCTTCATAAAGTGAGCCTGGAAGTTTTCCATCAATTTCTGTTTTTTGGAATAGCTTGAGAAGAATTGGGATTAATTCCGTTTTAAATGTCTGGTAGAGCTCCCCTGGGAAGCTATCAGGTCCAGGCTTCTATTCAAAAATATCAAAACTTGGGAGATTTTTGATAACCGTTTCAATTTTTACACTAGTTATCGACCTGTTCAGATTTTCTATCTCTTCCCGTGTGAATTTTGGTAGTGAGTGTGTGTTTAGGAATTTATCCATTTCTTCTAAGTTGTCCAATTTGTTGGCATACAATTCTTCATAGTATTCCCTGATAATTACTTGTATTTCTGAGGGGTTGGTTGTAATAAGTCCATTTTCCTTCATGATTTTGTCTATTTGGGTGCTCTCTCTTTTCTTTTTGAGAAGCTTGGCTAGAGGTTTGTCAATTTTATTTATTTTTTCAAAGAACCAATTTCTATTTTGTTTATTTCTGCTCTGATTTTTACTATTTCTCTTCTTCTACTGGGTTTGGGGTGCTCTTGTTGCTCTGCCTCTAGTTCCTTTAGGTGAGCTGTTAGATTTTGCACTTGAGCTTTCTCTAATTTCTTGAATTAGACCTCGAGTGCAATGTACTTTCCTCTTAGGACTGCCTTTGCCGCATACCATAGAGTTTGGATTGTTGCATTTTCATTTTCATTTGTTTCCATATATTTTTAAATTTCTTCTCTAACTGTCTGATTGGCCCATTCATTCTTTAGTAGGGTGTTCTTTAACCTCCATGTTTTTGGAGGTTTTCCAGACTTCTTCCTGTGATTGATTTCAAGTTTCAAAGCATTATGATCTGAAAGTGTGCATGGTATGATCTCAATTCTTTTATATTTATTGAGGGCTGCTTTATGTCCCAATATGTGATCTATCTTGGAGAATGTGCCATGCACACTTGAGAAGAAAGTGAATTCCAGAGCCTTAGGATGTAGAGTTCTAAATATATCTATCAAATCCATCTGGTCCAATGTGTCACTCAAGTTCATTGTTTCTTTATTGATTTTCTGTCGGGTTGATCTATCCATTGCTGTAAGTGGAGTATTAAATTCCCCTGCTATTAGCACATTCTTATCCATAAGACTGTTTCTGTTTGTGATTAATTGTTTTAAATATTTAGGTTCTCCCATATTCGGTGTGTAGACATTTATAATTGTTAGCTCTTCTGGATGGATAGATCCTGTAATTATTATATAATGCCCTTCTTCATCCCTTGTTATTGTCATTAATTTAAAGTCCAGTTTGTCTAAGTATAGCTACTCCAGCTTTCTTTTGACTTCCAGTAGGATGATATATATTTCTCCATCCCCTTACGTTTAATCTGAAGGTATCATCAAGTCTAAAATGTATTTCTTGTAGACAGCAAATAGATGCATTTTGTTTTTTTTATTCTGTTACCCTATGTCTTTTGATTGGAGCATTCAGCCCATTTACATTCAGTGTTATTATTGAAATATGTGGGTTTAGAGTCATCGTGTCCTTTGTGCGATTTATGCTTGTGGTGGTGTCTCTAGTATCTTGCATTCCTTGCAACACTTCCCTCAGAGAGTCTCCCTCAGGATTTCTTGTAGGGCTGGCTTAGTGGTGACAAATTCTTTCAATTTTTGTTTATTTGGAAAGACTTTTATCTCTCCTTCTATTCTGCCTGACCAGCTTGCTGGATAGAAGATTCTTGGCTGCATATTTTTTCTGTTCATTGCATTGAAGATTTCCTGTCATTCCTTTCTGGCCTGCCAAGTTTAGTAGATATGTCTATCACCAGTCTGATAGGTTTCCCTTTGTATGTTAGGGCCCTTTTCTCCCTAGCTGCTTTCAGAATTCTCTCTTTGTCCTTATATTTTGCCATTTTTGCTATGATATGTCCTGCAGAAGATCGATTCAAATTTCATCTGAGGGGAGTTCTCTGTGCCTTTTGAATTTCAACGTCTACTTCCTTCCCCAGGTTGGGAAAGTTCTCTGCTATAATTTGTTCCAGGACTCCTTCAGCATCTTTCCCTCTCTCTTCCTCCTCTGGGATTCCTATGTTACGGATATTGTTCCATTTGATTGTATCGCTGAGCTCTCAAACTCTTCTTTCATGTTCCTGGATCAGTTTGTCTCTTTTTTTCTCAGCTTCTTCTTTTTCTATAATTGTGTCTTCTAAATCACTTATTCTCCTTTCTGTCTCTTCAATCCTTGCATTGGACGCCTCCAGTTTATTATGTATCTCATTTATCGCATTTTTACATTTATCATACCTATTTTTAAGCTCCATGTTATTTGTAGCCATAGTTTCTTTGATGTCCTCCATGCTTTTTTCAAGCCCAGCCATTAATTTTATGATTATCGTTCTAAAATCTTGTTCAGTTATGCTGCTTATATCCTATTTGAGCAGTTCATTAGCTGTCAATTCTTCCTGGAATTTCCTTGGAGGAGAGATTTTTCGTTTCGTCATTTTGGTTAGCTTTCTATCTCTTGTTAGTTTTAAAAACTTGTTATGCTCTCTGCACCTGTGAGTGCTGCTCTACCCAAGAAGGCTCTTTGACTGTCCAGGGCCTACCCTTTCAGAAAATGTTCTTTGAATGGTATCTCTTGGTCTCTGTTGATACCTTGGTTTTTTTATTTTCCTACTCGTAGTGGTAATTGGGACTCTCCACCATGTGTACTTTGGCTTGTTTCTTGAGGTAGCCCTTGAGAAGAAAACAGACAGACAAACACACAGGGAATATAGGCACACAGACACACAGACAAATCCAACAAACATGCAAACCGAAAGAGAAAACATACAAATAAAGAGAAAAGAGAGAGGAGGGAAGGCAAATAATAGAAAATAAAAATACACAAAAAAGTCAAAAAGAAGAAAAGAAAAGGAAAAAAGAAGAAACCCAATAGACAAAGAACAGTTTAAAGCATATAATCAGATTTCCCAGCTACAATTAAATAGCTGGGTGTATGCAGTGCTGGTTGAAGAGCATAGAGAAAGAGAAAGATGACAGGGCAAGGATAAGGCACAATTGGAAATGAAGTGAACAGGCAGAAGAGATAAGAAGCTTTCTTCAAAGAATGAAAGGGTGTAATATGGTTGAAGTGGTGAGAGAAAGATGATGATGTTATCCAGAGAAACTATATAGTCTGATTACTCCTGAGAGAAAGAAATGAAAAGGTAGGTAGGTGTAGAGTTTACATCTAGAGAATGGATTAAATGTGACTGTTTAAGCAAGACAGTGACCAGAATTAATCAGGGTAGTGCTTCGATTAAAAAAAAGGGGGGAGGGGAGGAGGAAGGCAGCTCTCTAGCAGTAATGGGTGTGGTTTGATCCAATGTGTCAGGTGGGAGTTCTGTCTTGGCAGTTATGGGAAGAAGGGTGGCAGCGCTCCAGTCCCTTCTTGACCCAAGAGCTGCAACTCAGTTTTTGGGTGTGTAAACTCCCTGTGCCAGAGGCACAGCCAAGGTGGATGGTGCTCTATATCCCAGGCCAGGCCTCTTTCCAGATCCCAGTCCGTGTGCCCCACTGAAATTGCGGGAGACACAAACTCACAGGCGATCCCCTCAGGGCATTTCCAAGCCTCTTGCCTTTCCCCTGGGGATTGAGCCAGAAGCTGCTGCTCCCATCTCCTCCAGGTCGGGTTAGCGAGCGAGGAGCAGTTTTATCCTG
This sequence comes from Proteles cristata cristata, assembly GCA_017311185.1. Classification (NCBI taxonomy): domain Eukaryota; kingdom Metazoa; phylum Chordata; class Mammalia; order Carnivora; family Hyaenidae; genus Proteles; species Proteles cristata. The sequence goes on from JAESUZ010002227.1 coordinate 267,453, forward strand.
GGGTCGCCTGGGACAAGTTCATCCTGTTCAGGGTCAGCTGGAGAGCGGGAAACTGGGTCCTTCTGTGTCTTGTCACCCAAAACACGAACTCACGGGCAAATCTCCCAGTTTTAAGCCCTTCGTCTCCCCTCTAGGGATCCATCCGAGCCAGAAGCACAAAGGCGCAGTCGCTGTGTGGCCTCTCCAGGTCGAGTTGGCGCACAAGGAGTTGTCTTCCCGGGGATCACCTGGGACGAGTGCGTCCCGCCTATGGTCAGCTGGAGAGCAGGAGACCGGGTCCCTCTGTGTCCCAAGCGGAGGTTTTCCTGTTCCCCAGTGACTGGGACTGTGTCTTGAGCAGTTTCGGCCTCTCTCTTTCCCCTCTAACTCCCTGCGGAGGGGGATCACCCCCGTCCCTCTGTGTCTCTGGTCCTGGTACAATTTTATCTTCCCCAGTTCGCACTCACATTAGAAGGTTTTCTCAGTGGACTCTGTCTCCTTTTCCTCCTAAACTCCTGGATTCTGTAAGGGTTCCTATGGCTTCAGGTTTTCTCTGTGCGAGATATGGGGGCGAGTGCAATGTACAGAGTTCCCTACTTCTCCGCCATCTTGCCCCTCCTCTGAGTGGTGGTCACATTAGTATTCATGTGTTCATTGAACTAACACTTTTTCTTTTTTTATTCAAGTATAACAGTGTTATATTAGTTTCAGGTGCACAACATAATGATTCAACAATTCTATACATTACTCAGTGCTCATTCAGATAAGTGTGCTCTCAGTCCCCTTCACTTAGGTCACTACTGCCCTCCTCCACCTCCCTTCTGGCAGCCATCAGTTTGTTCTCTGTATTTAAGAGTCTGGTTTTTTGTTTGTTTGTTTGTTTGTTTGTTTTATTTTTTAAATTCAACATATGAGTGAAATCACATGGTATTCATCTTTTTCTGACTGACTTACTTAGCATTATATCCTCTAGGTCCAACCATGCTGCAAATGGTAAGATTTTATTATTTGTTATGGTTAAGTAATATTTCATTTGTATATACTATGACTTCTTTATCCATTCATCAATAGATGGATACTAGGATTGTTTCCCTATCTTGGTGATTGTAAATAATGTTGCAATAAAACATAGGAGTGCATATATCTTTTTGAAATGATGTTTTCTTTTTCTTTGAGTATATACCCAGTAGTGGAATTGCTGGATTATATGGCCTGTCTTTCCTTCCTTCCTTCCTTCCTTCCTTCCTTCCTTCCTTCCTTCCTTCCTTCTTTCTTTCCTCCTTCTTTCCTTTCTCTCTTTCTTTCTTTCTCTGTCTCTCACTCTTTCTTTCCATTTTTCTTTCTTTTACTTTTTGAGACAGAAAGAGACTGCATGAGCAGGGAGAGAGACACAGTGAAAGAGAGAATCTTAAGCAAGCTCCATGCTCAGTACAGAGCTAAACACAGGCCAAGTCTTACAAATGTGAGATCATGACTTGATCAGAAATCAAGAGTCGGATGCTTAACCAACTGAGCCACCCAGAAAGCCCTCTATTTTTAATGGTCTGGGAAACCTCCATATTGTATTCCACAGTGGCTATACCAGTCTGCATTCCCACCAACAATGTTTCATCTGCCAACATCTGTTGTTTTTTGTGTTGTTGACTTCAGCCATTCTAACACATGTGAGGTGATATTTCACTACAGTTTTGATTTGTATTTCCCTGATGATGAGTGATATTGAGCATCTTTTCATATGTCTCTTGGTCATCCATCTGTATGTCTTCTGTGGAAAATAATATCACGTATGTGTAATATTTGGCAATAAAAATATTTTTTAAAATTCTACATTGGGTGGAGGGATATATTTCTTAGCCCAGGAATAAGTATTATCTCAGACAAATTACCATGCAATAACTTACACAAATATTAATAATTAAAATAGTTTTAAAACTATTAAAACAGTTTTAAAATAGTTTTAAAATAGTATAAAATAGTTTTAAACTTAAATGTAAATCGTTTTTAAACAAGTCTCATATTTAAACATTAACAAAATGGGGGAGGAAAAAGAGAGACATAATAGACTAGTATTCCAAAACGTAGTGATAGTTTACATCAGTACAAATGTTCTTGTCTCTGTTTTCTCTGATCAAATGCACTTGAACTCATACCAGCAAGTTCATTGAAATTAATGGGGTAGAAGCTCTCATGGGTTTCAATCAGCGAGGGAGACATTGACTACTTCTCATGCCTACTCTTGGTCCTTGGAAGGAATCGCTAAGAACCCCAAAGATCAGGTGTTCCTGACCAGTGGCAGGGACCAGGTGTCAGACAGACTTGCAAGTACCTGGCCTAACAGAGGTCTGGCTGTGTTCCATGACTGGCTTCTAAGACCCACTGAAATCAGCTCCATCAACACATAGTGGCCAATGGGGTCAAGGCCAGAGTGGAGGATCAATGGGAACACTTTTGTGGGCCAATCCTGGAAACATATGCACTGTTCTGTCCATACTCTATTGGCTGAGATTCAGTTGCATGAATTCACCTATGCAAGATGGGCTGGCAAATGTTGTCCCTCATGGGCAGCAGCTTCTCAGCCAGATATTTGCACAATATGTGCACTAAGGGGACCACAAACCTTTGGTGGAGAGCTTTTCACCTACCCATCTGTGCTCTCATGTGAAAAACATTACTTCTATTATGTTAAGCCCCTATAATTTTGTGGGATTTTTTTTAGTTATCACAGCTGTTTCTTTTCTTGACTAGTACCATGGGGGAAATTCCATACCTCAGAGGGATGACCATCAACTATCAGTTGACTGCTATCAAGATTTGGAAGTAGAGGGATAGGAGATAGGGCAGTGAAGAAGTAGCTAAGGTGGGTCTTTCAAGAGACCTAGCTATGTGCATGAGAAGTTCTTTCATTTATCAAATGAGTGTGTAACACCTACCATAAACCAGGAGGTGTACTAAGTGCCTTGTCTTTTTTATAAACATTAACCTATTTAATCCTCATAACAGCTTATAAGCAATGTGCCTATCCACATGTAGCTAAAACAGAGTAATTTAAAGTAAGATCCTTAGAAACCCTCAGCTAGCAAGTCACAGAGTCAAGATTTGAACCAGCCCAGGTGGCCCCAGCTCCTCTACTCTGGCCTTTATGCATTGCTTTATGCATTATGATTTGGGAGAGTCAGAGAACAAGTGAGAAGTTACCTTCAAGGCAGGTGAAGAATCTGAAATGCTAAAGAGAGCTCAGAGATGAGGAATCCAACATTTCTCTGAACAATAACCATCTACGGGTATAGGTGTTATGGTATCAGCTGCAATGGGCATGAACTATGAGTAGATGGTTTATACCTATTTTACCAGTTTGGAATAGAAGTCTAAGAAAGGCCACATACCTTGCCCAAGATTTCATATCTATTGACCTGGTGGAACCAGGTTTTGAACTCCCATCTCTGCCTCAAAAACCCATCGTTTTACCTCTCTCTCGTCTTTCTTTCTTTCTTTCTTTCTTTCTTTCTTTCTTTCTTTCTTTCTTTCTTTCAGAGGGGGAGAGTGGGAGAAAATTAATCTTGATTCATTTGACCAAAATGGAGAGTTAAAGAGAAACATAAACCAAATCAACTAGGAGATACTTGTCTTCCATTTTTCAGATAGTGTTATATGCAATCACCTCATTACAAGGTATAATAATCTTAATCACAATTCCTAAATAATACATTTCCATTACAAATTATTGTTATGTATGGGATACAACCAAAGGGTCTTTTATTCTTCATGACTCACATCAAATGGTTTCTATTCCAAAACCCAGAAGAGAAAATATTATGTCAACAGCTAACTAACCAGAAAGCTTCTGTAGGTGTTTCCATGACTGTAGTAAGTCTGTGGTAAGCTATCATGCAATTTAAACTTGGATAAAATGGAAATACCAACAAGACAGCCCTTTGGGAGTTTGACCTGCTTTTTGATTGCTTGGAGTTAGTGAGTATGATGGAGGGGTTCTGGCTGGCCAAAGGCCCCAAGCAGTCTAAAGCTGTCATCCATTTTGCCAACTAGGTACCTTTTCCTCATGCCCTTGGCAAGGTTTCAGGGGGTGTCCAGAGAGTTTACAGTTGTTGTTTGTCTCTTTAGGTTTACGTGGATGCAGGTTTACCATCCCTGGAGCCCAGGGACACTCCTAGAGCAGAAGAGATGGAGTTTTAAGGATAAAAATGATTTTGTTTGGGGCTCCTGGGTGGCTTAGTCAGTTAAGCGTCCGACTTTCGCTTAGGTCATGATCTCGCGGTTCGTGGGTTCGAGACCCGCGTCAGGCTCTGTTTTGACAGCTCAGAGCCTGGAGCCTGTTTCAGAGTCTGTGTCTCCCTCTCTCTCTGACCCTCCCCTGCTCGCGCTGTCTCTCTCTCTCCTAGAAATAAATAAAAATATTAAAAGAAAAAAAATGATTTTGTTCAACTGGAGTATCACAGAGATAACTTTAGCAAATTTAGCAAATTTAACTACAGAGGCAAAAATGTGCCTTAAGTATCTTGTAGGAGGTTGTCAGGGAAAAGGGGGCCCACAGTCTCTCAGCTGCCTTCAAACACACTTTGTAGCTTAAGTAACCTTGAGGTTTCATTTAAAAATTTTTTAACATTTATTTATTTTTGAGAGACAGAGAGAGACAGCTCATGAGCAACGGGGGTGGGGGGAGCAGAGAGAGAGGGACACACAGAATCTGAAGCAGCTCCAGGCTCTGAGCTGTCAGCACAGAGCTTGACACAGGGCTCAAACCCACAGACTGTGAGATCATGACCTACGCCAAAGTCAGACTCTCAACTAACTGAACCACGCAGGCGCCCCGACCTTGAGGTTTCAGAACAGATGGAAAGATTTCTGAGTAAGCAGGGGGGGAGTCATTAGAGGAAGAAAAAATGCTGATTATATCGAGAATTTTGCACATATTGCCCTTCATAATCCCTGCAGAACCCTGTGAGGAAGGTGGAATTATCTTCATACAGCTGTGTTGAGCAGCCCTTATCTTTTATCAAACTTTATAACTGGCAAGTGACATAGCCAGCATTTGGCCCCAGTCCGTCTGGCTTTAAAATCAATGTGCTTTCCCAACCCTGTGTTGACTCACAATCAGAACCTGCTGTATGGGCCCCAAACTGGAGCAAATACATCCACACAGCTGTTCCTCTCGTGGTCTATCAATATTCAGATCTTTAAGGGAAAAAAATCTCAAAATTAATAAACTTCCTTTCTTTTAATGTCTTATTTATTTTTGGGAGAGAGACAGAGTTTGAGCGGGGGAAGAAGAGAGACAGAGACAGAGAGAGAGGGAGACAGAGAATCTGAAGCAGGCTCCAGACACTGAGCTGTCAGCACAGAGCCCAGCATGGAGCTTAAACCTATAAACCAGGAGATCCTGACTTGAGCCAAAGTTGGATGCTTAACCAACTGAGCCACCCAAGTGCCCCATAAACTTCCTTCTTAGAGTACAAAATAAATTATTAAGCTTTGCCATTATCTCTGAAAGTATATTTCTGTACAGGTAATTTATTATTTACCTTCCTGTTTAATCCATATCCTGTTCTTAGTAATTGATTTTGTAAACTTCAGGTTCCCTTTGATTCAGAAGAGGATATGATGTCCTTAAGTGCAATATTGCTACACTTCCACTGGGTCACAGAAGGCTGCTTGTCCCTTGGCCTCTCAAGGCAAACATGCCAAACCATGGCTTTTTCTCCCCTAGCCCTTCATTTTTGGCACAGGCATGGACAAAATAATTAGGTTTCTTAATATAGGCTTTTCGTTTCCAGAAACCTCATCTGCTTTCTTAAAACAGGTTCAGGTAATGTGTGAACTGCCAAGTGATTATGTAAAATCATATTTACTGAAGATTAACATCCACACAATGTCTTTAAAGTTTTAGAGAGAATTATAAACATGTCGCTGCAATTTGACACCAATGTCTTCTCTCACTCAGGTTAAAATGTCATTATTTGAGCACTGAACTCAAGATTAAGCACACTGGGTCCCTGTTAAGAAAGAACAATTGTGCTACTTTATCATTTTGCCTGGCTTCCCACATTGTTGCTGAGGAGTCCCTGTGTGTTTGCTTCAGTGTCCTGGGGAAGCTGGCGGGGAACAGGCAGCCTGTAGCCTCTGGGGGCCTCTGGGGCCTGACCCCTAGTGAGGTAAGCACCCTCCCACCCTTCCCTGCGGCAGCCTGGAGTTTTCCGCCTCAGGAACTACGACTCAGCTGCCTCTTTATACGGGGAAGTCTTAGTTCCCTTTTTTCTTGCTTGCTAATGAACTTCAAAGCTGCCCTAGAATGATTATATGAAAGAGAATGGAAAGCAGTGACAGTCACAAGAAGGTGAGCCAAGCCACCCAGGGTGATGCCCACAGAGTAAGAGAGGCTATTAAGGAAGGTTTTCTCGTTACTACAGAGTAGATTTTTACAAGAGGATATTGATCAATTCCCTAAAAATGTAGGAAAGTCTGCGGGAGGAAATAGGCTAAAATGAAAACGGGTATTTTGGTGAGTCAGGAGAGTAGTGTCGGCCTTGCACTCGCCCCTTGCACTCGCCCCAGAGGGAGATGGGTTTAGTGGCATCTCCCTCTGGGTGAGGGGTGAGGACATGGTCTGTAGAAAACGAGGCCCTGACAGATAATAAAATCTTGACAAATACATTACCTCCTTTCAACGTTTTTCAATATTGAAAAGGTACTTTACAGAATTAGCTTGTTCTTTCTGAACAACACCTGTGGTCGGAGTCTGGTGGGACCTATGTGCTAGGACTGAAGCACAAGTATGTCCCCAGTAAGCATGAGAAGGTTTGTATCCAACACAATTAAATGGATTTCTGAGGTATAGAAGCGCTCAGATTGTTTAAAAAGCTATTGTGCAATCTTAGTCACAAAAAGTACAATTTAAAAGATAATGCCCCAGACTTCTGTCCTGACAGGGCCTATCTCCCTGGGCACCCTTGTAAAGGCCTCCTGCTACCACTTGGGAAGACACTTGTCTTCCTGGAACCAAGGGTTCAGTGAGTGCTCCTTTTAAATATGACTAAAGTTAAGGCCGGAGAAAATTAGACTAATTTATTTGGGGCCTAATAATTTTGTCACTCTCTTTACCAGAAATGTTTGATGAACCTTATCTCCCAGCATTTCACACCTTTCCCCAGCCTGGCCTTCAATGCCTTCCCCACATCATGGCCCTGCCACATTCACCGCTGTTGTTTCCCATAATCTGCCCAGGGGATGCTTCTATTTGGTCAGATTTATCATATAAGAAACACCATCCTCTGTAATTAGCAAAGAAGACATCCAGAAAACCTCAGAGCAAATCAGATGAGAACGAATAGAAAAAGAATTTCTGTATAGAAACTGTATCTTGAGAAAATGCCTTAGCAAAATCCAAGAACTGTCATTTATTAAAACAAACACAGAAAGAAACAGACAAACGAAAACTGAGACAAGCAAAGTGTGTGGCAGAGATTGCACAGGGCAAGACCTCACAGACACACAGGAGGTGTTCAGTATCTAGAAGGAATAACATCCAAACCAGAGCAACGTACCTTGGCCACTTGAGAGGGGTTGTTATAGAGCAGAGCATGAAGAAGAAGGAATTACCACCTGACATCAGTATCTACTTTATGTAATCTTTCATGCATATTTTTTTTTGTTCTTTTTCACATTATTTATTTTTGAAAGACAGACCACAAGCTGGGGAGGGGCCGAGGGAGAAGACAAAGAATCCGAAGCAGGCTCCAAACTTGGAGCTTTCAGCACAGAGTCTGATGCGGGGCTCAAACCCATGAACTGTGAGATCATGACCTGAACTCAAGTCGGATGCTTAACCAACTGAGCCACCCAGGCGCCCCTCATGAAAACCTTGTATCACAGCAAAGTCTGTATTGTTCTCATTGTAGGATGCTTTCAGTTATTCTCAACAAAGTCTTTTATTCTCTTTATAATTCCCAAGCTAAAAGAAACTACTAGAGATGTGTTGTATGTAAGGCCTGGACTGCTTGTGAGTGATGTCTGTATTAAAAAATGTCTTGGGGCGCCTGGGTGGCTTAGTCGGTTAAGCGTCCGACTTTCGCTTGGGTCATGATCTCGCAGTTCGTGGGTTCAAGCCCCGCGTCGGGCTCTGTGCTGACTGCCAGCTCAGAGCCTGGAGCCTGTTTCAGTCTGTGACTCCCCCTCTCTCTGACCCTCCCCTGCTCACACTCTCTCTCTCTCTCTGTCCTAGAAATAAATAAAAACATTTTAAAAAAATAAAAATAAATAAAAATAAAAAATGTCTTACCAAAAATGAGTAAAGTCAGGATCCTCCATCACTGAATTGTCTCAACCAACCTTTCTTCTGTCTGCTATGTTTCACATTCTGCCATCATCAAAATGGGTTCACAGGAATGAAAATGAAATTTCACAAAAATGACAGCACAGGAATCTGAGGCTTTGGTTAAGCTAATCAGGTGTAAAGCAGCTGAATAATTTCCATTTGGATCTTCAAAATATTGAAAATAGTTTATAGATCCCTGTATTACTTTTGAAGATCTCAACTACCTGGACATTTGGGCTGGAAATCCCTCTTGCAGTAGATGTATTCTTAACACACTGGCTCTGAGGCAGCCCCGAAGTCCCGCCTGTGCCATCGTGTCCCCTACAAGTAGCTACGGGGAAGTGGGCAGCTTTCCTTTACCAGTCTCCTTTTCCAGTTCCTTCCAGCTTTTCCTCAGAGCTTCCCCAGACATAAAGTTTATTTAACTTAAAGGCCTGTGTAGACAAAGCTGACTGTTAGAGCTTTGCCATTCCTGACAAGCCTTTACAAGAGGAATGAGTCTCTGAAGCTTAGTAAATATCAACATACCAGAGTCTGATCAGAGAGCAGCGTTTGCATTTTTGTTTTATTTTAAGAAACTGTTTTAAGGAAGCCTTTCTTTGAATGTGTTTAGTGAAGAAGCTTGTTTTCCTGAGAACTGGAACCGGAAGGACATCCCTTCCTCATGCTTCCCTCACAGGCCACAACAGCAGAGTTGAACAGACCTGAGACACCTCCTCACTTCACGAATGAGAAACTGAGCCCAGCAAAAGTTAATCTACATAAAGATACATAGTCGGCTAGAACTGGCTTTATGACCAGAGTGAGTATATAGGTTATCATTCAAATGAATCAGTTTTTTAAAGTAAGGGGACGGTATTAATGATTATGTGAGAATTACAGGCATAAACTGGGATAGTGTCAGGCAAACAAAGATCTATGCTCTTCCTATCACCAGATCTTCTGAATCTTACAGCAAGCCTACCTTAACACTGATTCATAGGAATTGTAAGAATTCTTTTGTTTCACAAACTCAGTTTGATAAAATTATTTTTATTTTTCAAATTGCATAATGCTTATGCTATTTGTAATAAATCCTGAATCCATTCTTCATTATCATTACTGTGCTATCATAGCTTTGCATTACCCAAACTAGAACAAACCAAAGCAATTGAGTAATAATAAGTAATTGTCATTTTTCTAATTCTTCAGTGTGATTAAAAGAAAGCAAGAACCGATTCATCAAATAATGGAATTTAATCATTTAGAAACTTAGAAACTTTATAATTTAGCTCCCTTATTAGAGTCAGGGATTTGCCATTTAATGCACGTGGAAACCAATGCCACTTTTTCTAAGTTTATTTGTGGATTTTGAGAGAGAGCCTGCATGAACGGGAGAGAGGCAGAGAGAGAATCCCAAGCAGGCTCCATACTGTCAGCATGAAATTCAACACAGGGCTCAATCTCAGGAACCATGAGATCATGACCTGAGCCAAAATCAAGATTCAGACACTTAACCAACTGAGCCATCCAGACGCCTCCCAATGTCATGTTTTATAAACAAAAATGTGACTATTATAATTAGGCCTCTGATCATGGAATGAAACTAAAACATATAATCATTCTATAATAAAAATCCAAATGATGTACTTTAATGAATGTACTTAAAGCAGTAGCTGAAAGATCTTGACATTAATTTCAGTTATTGGTCAGGAGTATAAAAAATACAAATCAATTGACAAATTACTATTGGTTACTCACTGAATGCAGACATGCTGGTAGTTGTTAAGGACTCAGAATACAGACAGGAAAATTTCTGGCCTTGACAAACCTACATAATGTGATTGGAAAAATATTGCATAAAGTTTTAAGAACAATACACCTGACAATACCAGGCAGACTATGATCTCCTTTCAAGTTGCCTGGGTAGATCTGGGTGCATCTCCTTTGAAGTTTCAGAGGGACAGCAAGAGACCTAAGAAAGAGAAGAGGGAGCTGGGTGCAGGGGTGTGTGGGAGGGAGCAGGGGCACTTAGGTCAGCTGCAGGGGATGCGTTGCCATCAGCACATTAGCAAGCACAGGTGCCAACTGAAAGGGCCTAACCTATAACCCAGGCAGCAGTTTGGGCTGAGCAGGCCCTGTGCAGTCCTGCCCCATGAGTTTATGCACACTAGGTACTGCGGCAGTATTTTTTTTACATTCCTGTGTTACATTTTGAGTGGAAAAAACTTTAAAAATAACAAGGATATGAAAATAACATCTAGTCTTTACTACTGAGTAGTTATTACACCATCTGCACCAAATAGGTGTCATCTTCTCATTATGATCTTTGTGGTACATTTAAAGAAGTTTCCTTATTTGGTTACTGTAACCAGATGGAGATAGTAAGATCAAATACCATCTGCGTGATTTCACCTGTGGGCTTGTTGTAGCATAAACTAGCGAGATTTCAGTAGTTGGGTTTTTTTGTTTTGTTTTGTTAGTTATATTGTTTGTTTGTTTGGCTTAATTGCTATATTTAGAAAGCAACCTGATTTAGGAAACAATTGTCTTTCTTTTGCCATCTTTCCAGATTCTCTTCCTTTTACTTTCCAACCACCCGATTTTCTACTTTGAAAGTGACGCTGCTCATACCTTTCACTTCTTCATTACCTACTCTTTCATTAATTCCATGTCGGTCAGAATCTATGTCTGTCACTCGATAAAACCACACCCTGGTAAAACCTCCAGCATCTCATCATCCTTACTTCTCTGGAATGGTTGTCATGGTTGATCACCTTTTCTTGAAATTCTCTCCTTCTTCAATGCCACACCACCTAAACTCCTCTGAGCCATCTGTAGCCTAGGCTGTTCTTCTGGTCCTAGAACCACCACCCAACACACACACACACACACACACACACTCACACGCACGCAGATAGTAGTTTGTATTGGTTTTGTTTTGAGATTCTTTCTCTCTCATGTACACACGCACACACTCACATACACACACATGCATACACATTCTCTCTCTTTCCTTTTAAACTCACTTTTGGCTTCTGGGCATATATTCCATTGCCATGGTTCTGTTCATCTGGCTTCTATATTGTATCACCTGCTCAGACATCTCCACTGGGCTTCATGTCCACAACTACACCTGGTTACTGGTTGTTTCTATTAGAATAGCCCACCAAAACCTAAACTAAAGATGTCCCAAATGGAGCGAATTCTCTTCTTCCTAAATAGCCTCTCTTTCAGTTTTGACTTACAATTTGAGGCTCTTCCATTCTCTGAGTCAAATGGACTAGAACTTACCAAGTTTTCTTCTTTTTCCTTCCTTATCTAAGCAATTGCCAGCCAGTGCAGATATAGCCATCGCCATATATTTTCCATACAACTTCCCATGTCTTATCCCACTGTATTACCAGGGTCTCTGGTGAAACAGAAACAATAGGATGTGTTACATAAAGAGATTTATTTTCAGGAATTGGCTTGTGTGATTATGGAAGACGGTGAGTCAGATCTTCAGGGGAAGTTGTCAGACTAGAGATCCAAGAAAAGCCAGTGCTGCAGTTTGGGCACAAAGGCCATCTGCTGGCAGAACTCTTCTTGTTATGGAGAGGTCACTTTGTTCTATTGGGACCTTCAAATGACCGGATGAGGCCCTCCCATATCATTGAGAGCAATCTGCTTTACTCAAAGTCCACCGGTTTAAATGTTAAACTCATCCAAAACACCCTTAGAGAAATAGTCAGAATAATGTTTGACCACATATCTGGGCACTGTGACACAGCCAAGTTGACATAAATTTGAGCATCATATCCACTATCATATCCATCTATCACTGCCAGCAACTTATAAAAATTATAATACTCTCCAATTGACCTTTGTCTTTCAGTCCCTCGCTGCTTCAAACCATCCCACCTTCAAAGCCGCTTCAAAGCATCCCACTGCTCTATCGCCGCTAGTATATCTCTCAGGACAATACTATCACTCTGTGGCTCACTGTTTTGCTTTTCAAATCACATGCAGACTCCAGTAATGACATACCAGTCCCTCCCTTATATTGAGCCAAATAATCTCTCAAGCCTTATCAATAATGCTTTTATTTTACATGTTGATGCAGCTGACTGGCTATTTCCTAAACATTCCAGCTCTTGCAGGTTAAAGCCTTTATCTCTCATGTTTCCCACAGTAGGAAAATTTAACTCTCCAATCTGTTTATGCTGAAATTCTGGTTATGACATCTTAGCTACCACCAAACTCAAATTTACAATAATAGCTACAATCTAATACATTTCTTTAGACACTTGAATTGTCCATATCACCACCAATATCAACTGCAATGGAAAGAAAAAAGAAAGCTAATAACTGATGCATGGACAGTTTATACTAAAGTCATATTCTGAGAGCAAGAAACTGTGACAGAGAGTGAGCTTTAAATTTTTTCATATTCCTGAAAACAAACATTGCAGCTGTAGCTGAAGCCCATGTCTCATTCTCCCCCTCCCCAGTGGAAACTTATATGGTAAATTTAGTGTATACTCATAACTTACTTTTATATTATTCTTCATAGTTGCATATTCAAAAGAATGCATTGTTCTCATTCTTTTTATTTTATAATGATATCAAAATGTACATCATATTCTGTAATTTCCTTTTTATGAAGCATTGCTTTTCAGATTTATCCAAGTCAATGCATACAAATAAAGTTCATTTATGTTAGCTACTTTAATGTACTCATTGTATACTCAAAATTTATCATTACGGTTTCCTACCAATGGATATTGGTTGTTTCCTTTCTTTTTTTCTATTACATATAAATGTGTCAGGTTTCCTTAGAAATATGTATATAATTATGCAACACACTCAAAATTTGAATTGCTGGGTCATCTGGGTGGCTCAGTCAGTTGAGCATCCAACTTTCGGCTCAGGTCATTATCTTGCAGTTTGTGGGTTTGAGCCCTGCATAGGGCTCTATACTGGCAGCTTGGAGCCTGGAGCCTGCTTCAGATTCTGTGTCTCCCTCTCTGCCCCTCCTCCATTCATGTCTGTGTGCTCTCTCTCTCTCAAAAATGAATAAACATTAAATTTTTTAAAGTTTGAATTGCTAAGTGACAGAGTGTTTTCATCTTTAAATTTACCAGATATTGTGCAATGGTTCTCCAAAGTGATTCTGACAATTTATATTCCAATACTGATACATTTCAGTATCAGTAAGTCAATATTATTAATTCAAAACTTTCAATCAGAATGTTTGACGATTGGCCAATCATGGAGGTGTGAAATATTTCCTTGTTGTTTATAATTTCTGATTATTATGGGTTTCACCTTTCTGTTTGCCAGCTCTTTGGATTTTTTCTTCTGTGAATTGCCTGTGTGTATCCTTTGACATATGGCTGTTGAAATACTTGTGTTTTCTAATTTGTTTGTAGAGGTTCTTTATATAAAATGAATTTGTCAATTAGATCTATTGTACATATCCTCTCTCATTGTGTGGCTTGCCTTTTATTTCATGTTCTTTTGTGATACACAAGTTTTCATAATTGTGATGTGGTGAAACTATCAAATGTTTCTTTTATTATTACTATTATTTATGTTTTATTTAAGAAATCTCTTGAAAATCTTTTAACAATATTATATTTTTGTTTTTACACTTTGGTTCTTTAATCCATCAGAGTTTACCTTTGTGTTAGTTGAGAAGAAGAGAGAGCGTAATTTTCTATTCATAAAGACAATTGTCCTTAAACTATTATGAACATTTACCACCCACTAATTTTATTTTATGTTTATTTTTTTAACATTTATTCATTTTTTAGAGACAGAGAGAGACAGAGCACCAGTTGGGGGAGGAGCAGAGAGAGAGGGAGACACAGAATCTGAAGCAGGATCTAAGCTCCGAGCTGTTAGCACAGAGCCCGAAGTGGGGCTTGAACCCACAAACTGTGAGATCATGACCTGAGCTGAAGTCAGACATTTAACTGACTGACCCACCCAGGCCACAATAATAATAATAATAAATAATAATAATAATAATAATAATAATAATAGTATGTAATTTTATAAGTCTTAAATCTCTGTTCCTTGTTTCAATTTTTAAAAATTGCACTAACTAATTTTGGGCCTTAACTCTTTTTTTTTAAACTTTAAAGATATATTTTATTTAACCCAAAATATCATCTGTTCAGTATAAAGTATAATATTTTTGCCACATCTAATTCAGACTAGCCACATTTCAAGTGCTTAGTAGGTAACTATGGCTAGTGGCTACCACCCTAGGTAGCATATTGGACCTTTATTCTTGCAAAGGATTTTTTGAATTGTCAAGTTCTATGAAAAAAAAGTTGGAATTTTAATTCCAATTGCATTGTTTTTTTTTTATTTCAGAGATAATCTACACATTTATAATATTCTCCATCCATCTGTGAGCAAGTTGAACCTCTGTTCATTTAGATCTTCATTTATATTCTTAAAAATGTTTTGTAGTATTCCACATCCAGGTTTTGTGTATTTTTGTGCTACTGTACCAGATACCTTGGAATATCTGTGGATTTTATCAGTTTTATCTCTGGAATATTTTTCTCTACTGTATTTTGAAGTTGATTGTTGCATATCATGTATATGAATATTGTTTGATATTTATATGTTGATCTTTTGTCCAACAATCTTGCTGAAGTGTGTTATTTGTTCTAATAATTCTTTTTTTCTTTTTTTTTAGTATAATTTATTGTCAAATTGGCTAACATAGAGTGTGTAAAATGTGCTCTTGGTTTTGGGGATAGATTCCCGTGGTTCATCGCTTACATACAACACCCAGTGCTCATCCCAACAAGTGCCCTCCTCCATACCCATCACCCATTTTCCCCTCTCCCCCACCCTCCCATCAACCCTCAGTTTGTTCTCTGTATAAGAGTCTCTTATGGTTTGCCTCCCTCGCTTTCTGCTTGTAACCATTTTTTCCCCTTCCTTTCCCCATGGTCTTCTGTTATGATTCTCAAGATCCACATATGAATGAAAACATGATATCTGTCTTTCTCGACTGACTTATTTCACTTAGCATAATACCCTCCAGTTCCATCCACATTGCTGCAAATGGCTAATTTCATTCTTTCTCTGAATCTAGTCTGGAGGTAGGAAGGAAGCAGGAAAAGTTTGGTTTTTAAAACATCATTTGCCACCCTAAATCAGCTTTATTGTTTTTGAACTGAGCTCATTCCACTTCCTCCAAAAGCACTCCTTTATCGAAGGCTAAGCTGGTGATTCCCGAATGCCAGGAAAAATGTTGCTGAATCTATCTCTCTCGTGTTATCCTCTTCTTCTGAAGTATTGAGCAGAGAACGACTTAGATGCTCCTAAATAGGAAAAGGAAATACTGAAAAAGCTCTTGTTAATGTTTTAAAATATTATTACGTTACATGTAGTTAAATGCAATGCAATTGCTATAAAAGATACAATCAAGAGTAATAAGCATATTACGAATGGATATATTTACAAAGACTATTTGTAAATAAATTTAAAAGAACTCCAAATATACCTTTTTATTGAAATAAAATAAAATCATAAAATAAAAATGTTATAAACAGTGATATCATGGATAATTCATCACAACCATTATTTAGTTCATAAAGTATCTGTAATAGTGTTCAAATAAAACTATTGTAGTAACAGTCATTCGATGTTGACAGAATAGTTTTAGCTACATTACTAGTAACAGCACTGTAGCTATTATTAAATAGTATGATGTCCAGTAATTTGTCTGTAAGGAAAATTCTTCACGACAGCTGGGAGGTTATGCTTTTCCTATCCTCCTAATCTAGTCTCTGAATAGAATGAGCTAATGATTTTTTAAAATATTTGTTTATTTTTTGTGGGGAGAATGCAAGCAGGGGAAAGGCAGAGAGAGGCGGATAGAGGATCCAAAGCAGGCTCTGCACTGACAGGCTGACAGCAGAGAGCCTGGTGTGGGGCTGGAACTCAAGAACTGTGAGATCATGACCTGAGCCAAAGTCGTACGCTCACTTGACTGAGACACCCAGGCGCTCCATCTAATGATTTAAAAAAAATTTTTTTTTAATGTTTTATTTATTTCTAGGAGAGAGAGAGAGAGACAGTGTGAGCAGGGGAGGGTCAGAGAGAGAGGGAGTCACAGACTGAAACAGGCTCCAGGCTCTGAGCTGGCAGTCAGCAGAGAGCTCGACGCGGGGCTCGAACCCACGAACCGCGAGATCATGACCTAAGTGAAAGTCGACGCTTAACCAACTAAGCCACCCAGGCGCCCCTCCATCTAATGATTTTTAAGTTAGGTGTTGATATGTTAGGGAGCTTCAATAATTAGGCATAACAATAACAAAATGCCATGATAAATAAATCTGCATATCTCCTAATTACTTATATATTGAAGCAAAACAAACTTAATTAGAAGGGGATGAATGTGCACAGTAGCACCTATAGACATTCAGAGAGTGACTTTTGAACATCTTTAACAGTACCCTACTACTGTACCAATAATATGTTTAAAAGATTTATTTATTTAGTTATTCAAAATTATCAAGCAATTTGGGTTAACCTATGCACAATATTTTTCTAAGTGTTCTACAATAAAAGCTTATGTTCAAAGAACATTCTCTATTTTCCAAAGCCCTTTCTATAGATACTGCTTAATTTGAATTTTATAAAAGTCAAATAAAAGAGGAAAGGTAGATATTATTATCCCATTTTAGTGATGAGGAAGCTGAGATTCAATTTAAATGATGTGAACACTTTCATTCAGTTATGTGTGGAAATACTCAGGATTAAGACCTAAGGCTCATAATTCTAACTCCAACATTTTTTCTGTTGAAGTATTTACTACTGTTTCTTTATTTTTGAGAGAGAGAGTAATCAGGGGGTGGGCAGAGATAGAGGGAGACAGAGGATTTGAAGTGGGCTCTGTGTTGACAGCAGAGAGCCCGATGTAGGGCTCAGATTCACAAACCCCGAGATTATGACATGGGACAAAGTTGGACATTTAACATATTAAGCCACCCAGGTGACCCTGAGACATTTATATATATTAAACACACAACTCATTTTATATACACATTCACACATGAATATGTATGTACACATATTAAAAACAGCAGATGATTCCTTTAATTTTTATCTGGACCATTATGTATTATAAAGCATTAGCCCCATCACTACCTTCCACATGCATTTATAAAGCATTTCATTTATTTATTTTTTTACTTTAATTTCAAATTAATGAATATCCTCCATAGAACCTTTAGGGACTTACTGTCAATGTCAATTGACATAAAATCGCTAGGAATCAGAATGCTTTGGATCACTATTATTTTGCAGTTTTAAATGACTGGTAAACTGCACATATAATTTCCATGTTCTTCTTACCTCATTAATTAAGCAAGGAGTACATATTACCAAAACTAATTCAAATAATAAACTTTTAAAAGATATGTAACTTTCTAAGAAATTCATTAAAATAGTACAGTGCTATTTTAATCAAACAAATGCTTTATAATCATTATGTGCATATATGTTATAGCTAGAGTCTGTTGTTACAGGAAAGGTGAATGAGCACATCAGTGGTTTTTCTGTTTATGTATTCAATCTGAAGATAATTAACTAATATGCTTAAGAGTAATTGTGGTTATTTGTAAATGAATGTGTTCATAACTAGTATTTTGCTTTAAAATCTGTAGTCATAATATTCATAACAGTAAACAAAGTTAGCAAACACTTTGATCATTACTGCAAAAAAACTAGTATTAACTCAATTGTTTTCAAAAGATGCATAAATTGAACTATGGTTTAAATTTATTGGTTTTCTATTATCATTGTTGCCTTATCTTTGGAAGCTAGAACAGTGCTCTGCATAGAATATCTGCTAAATAAATATTTATTATGCTCTACAATGTACAAGATTGAAGTACTAGAGTGAATACAACGGATACACCTATTTATTTATTCACTTATTTATATTAATATTTTTATTTTAATTATTAAACATACTTTGAGATTTTTAAAAAAAAGATAGATTAACATGAAGATGTAAAAAAATAATAGAGAGAGAGATCCAGTATGCCTTTTACCCAGTTTCCCTCAAGGGTAATATTTGCAAAATTGTAACAAGATATCACAGCCAAGATATCGATGTGGATGCAGTCCACATAGACAAATTGTCCATCACCACCAGATGTCTCATGTTGTTCTTTTATAGTTAGACCCACTTTTCAACTACTTCTGCCCACTTTTCAACTACTTCTGCCCTTACATCCTGGCACTACTAATGTGTTCTCCTTTTCCATAATTTTGTCATTTTGAGAATTCTATACAAATGAACTCATACATGGGGCGCCTGGGTGGCTCAATCAGTTAAGCATCTGACTTCGGCTCAGGTCATGATCTCACAGTTCATGGGTTCGAGCCCGGCATCGGGCTCTGTGCTGACAGCTACCTCAGAGTCTGGAGCCTGTCTTCGGATTCTGTGTCTCCCTCTCTCTCTGACCCTCCCCTGTTCATGTTGTCTCTCTCTTTCTCTCACTCAGAAATAAATAAAACATTAAAAAAAATTTTTTAGGGGCGCCTGGGTGGCTTAGTCGGTTAAGCGTCCGACTTTCACTTAGGTCATGATCTCGCGGTTCGTGGGTTCGAGCCCCGCGTCGGGCTCTGTGCTGACTTCCAGCTCAGAGCCTGGAGCCAATTTCAGAGTCTGTATCTCCCTCTCTCTCTGACCCTCCTCTCCTCACGCTGTCTCTCTCTCTGTCCTAGAAATAAATAAAAAAATATTAAAAAAAATTTTTTAAATGAACTCATACAGTTTGTAAACTTTTGGGATGGGTTTTTTTCATTCAGCATAATTCCCTGTAGACTCCTCCCACTTGGGCTTATCAATAGTTTATTCCTTGCTATTGCTGAGTAGTACTCCATAGTGTCGTTTTACGGTTTTGATTCCCCCTCCGCCCCCATTTTTTACTGTGGTAAAATACATATAACAGTCGCCATATTAACCATTTTCAAGTGTATAGTTCAGTGGTACTAAACACACTCACAGTGTTGCGCAACCATCACCACCAGCTATCCCCATAACTTGCCATGTTACCCTGTCCCCATTAAACAATAACTCCGTGTTCCCCCCTTTTCCTAGCTTCTGGAAACCACTATTATACTTTCTGTCTTAAATTTTACTACTCTAAGTACTTCATATAAGTGGAATCATATGGTGTTTGTCTTTTTGTGACTGGCTCATTTCATTTAGCATAATGTGAAGGTGAATCATGTTACAGCATGTTATAGAACTTTCTTCCTCTTTAAGGCTGAAAATATTCCATTGTATGGATATACCACATATTGTTTGCCCACTCATCTGTTAATAGATACTTGGGGTGCTTTCATACTTTAGCTATTTTGAATAAGGCTGCTATGAACATAGGTATACAAATGTCTGTCTGAGACCTTGCTTTCAATTGTATTGGGCATATAACCGAAAGTGGAATTGCTGGATCATACAGTAATTCTAATTTTTGTGTGTGTGTGAACCAGTATGCTGTTTTCCATAGTAGTATACCATTTTACATTCCCACCACAAGTGCACAGGGATCCTCATTTCTCTAACTCCTAGTTTTTTTCTTCTTTTTGGCTGGGGAAGGGGTACGGAGGTGATGGGCATGGAGGAGGGCACTTGTGGGGATGAGCACTGGGTGTTATATGGAAACCAACTGACAATAAACTATTTTTTAAAACATTAGCCTAATGGCTATGGGATGATATTTGCATTTACATAATAATTTCTGATGTTGAGCATCTTTCTATGTGTTTATTGGCATTTTTTTAAAAATCTTTCTTGGAGAAATGTGAATTCAATGCTTTTCACACTTTTGCATTGGTTTTTTGTTTTGTTCTTTTTTTTTTTTGTATTATTGAGTCATAAGAATACTCTATATATTCTGGATATTAATCCCTTATCTGATATGTGGTTGGCAAATATTTTCTGTCATTCTATGGGTTGCTGTTTTACTCTGTGGATAGTGTCTTTTGATGCATATTTTTTTTTAAATTTTTTTTAATGTTTTATTTATTTTTAGGAGAGAGAGAGAGACAGCGTGAGCAGGGGAGGGTCAGAGAGAGAGGGAGTCACAGGCTGAAACAGGCTCCAGGCTCTGAGCTGGCCCAGCAGAGCCCCGACGGGGCTCGAACCACGAACCGAGATCGACCCTAAGCGGAGTAACCGACTAAGCCACCTAGGCGCCCCTGTAGGTTTTTGATCTATTTTGAGTTAATTTTTGTATGTGAAGTTAGGGAAGAGTCCTACCTCATTATTTTGCATGTGGATATCAAGTTTTCCCTGCACCATTTGTTGAAAAACCTGTACTTTCCCCCATTAAATGGTCTTGGCATCTTTGTTGAAATCGTTGAACTATATATATCAGGATTTATTTCTGGACTCTCTATTCTATTCCATTGGTTTTCATGGCAATACCATAGTCTTTTGATTACTGTAGCTTTGTAGTAAGTTTTGAAATCAGATGTGTGAGTCTGAAGTTTTATTTTCTTTATCAAGATTTGCCTATTTAAAGTCTCTTGAGATTCTATATGAATTTTAGAATTGGCTTTTCTATTTCTGCAAAAATTTTATTGGAACTTTGATAGGGATTAAATTGGATATGTAGATTGCTTTGGGTAGTACGGACACGTTAACAATATTGTTTTCTTTTTTTTTTTTAAGTTTACCCTTTTTTTTTTTTTTTTTTTGAGAGAGAGAGAGAGAGAACAAGTGGGGAAGGGACAGAGAGAAGGAGACAGAATCCAAACCAGACTCTGCACCATCAGCATAGAGCCTTATGTCGGCCCTGAACTCACAAAGTGTGAGATTGTGACCTGAGCAGAGATTAAGAGATGCAGCGCAGAGCAGAGATTAAGATGCCTAACTGACTGACCCACCCAGGCACCCCCAATAAGATTAAGTTTTCTATTCTATCGTATATGTTTCCATTTATTAATGTCTTTTTTCATTTCTTTAAGCAATGTAGTGTTCATTGTAGAAACCTCCTTGTTTAATTCCTAGGTACTTTGCTTTTTTGATATTATAAAAATATTTCTTTATAATTTTCTTTTCAGATTGTTTATTGTTAGCGTATAAAAATGAACTGGATTTTTCTATATTGACTTTGTATCTTACTACATTGCTAAATTCAATTTTTCATTCTGTGTGTGTGTGTGTGTGTGTGTATGCGTGTGTACTCTACATACATATGTGTATCTTACTATTCCAATTCTATTTTTCCAATAAATTATCTGTTTAATAAGTGGAGAATTATGGATAAAAACGTAATGTTTTGTCCAATAGCAATGTCTTAAATACAACTTTATAGAAGTTTTACTTTTATTCTTAGTAGGTTCAGTGCTCATATGTGAATTTACTAACTATATTTAAAGTTTGATAAGCAGGTGACTAACTTATACCCATCATCACCAAAACAATAAACTTAACATTTGGTGAAAATCTGCTCTGTACCAGACATTGTGCTAAGCCCCTTATGTACATAATCTCATTGACTCAATAAAAGCCCTAGCAAAGTGGATATAATGAGTTCTGATTTACAGATAAGCAATCAGATGCCCTGAGAGGACTAACCTTATAGCCTCAAGAGGAAACACAACCAAAACCTATGCCTACATTGGTCAGATTAACATTCACTTAGTGCTCACTATCAAGTAACGAATGTTCTAAGGTATAAAAATGAGAATTTTTACAAATGACAAAATAAAGACCCTGAAAGTTTTAGTTATGTGTCCAAAGGACCTAGTGAATAAATAGTACACCAAGCTCAGACAAGTTCCGGGAGCCCCATGTTTAGAAATTCCCTCAGAACTGCTTAATTGTACAGACAGAAGTACAAATTAGACAAGGTAGCCACTTTGGACTAAGCAATTAAACATGATTTTTTTTCCCCTCTGACTGACAATAGACCACACTGCCTAAGCAGAGAAAAGGCTAGATTTGGGGCTCCCATCAGCCCTCCCCACCAAGCAGGAGTATCACGTTGTAGTCACAACATGTCCAACATAGGATCCTGCCCTCTTTAAACCCCTCTCCTACTCTATCCCTCTCCATCTCCCTTACCTAGTGGTTCAGTCTGCTTTTCCCTTGAGTACGACATTTCCCCAGGAAACTATCTGGTTGGTCTGGTTCTCAGGAGACCTGATTTCTTGTTGGGTGTCTATCCCTAACTATGGGATTTAGCCTCACAGGGATTTAAGGTTTATGGACCCATTTGGCACAACCCAGCTACAGTTCTCCAATCATCAGGGCATGGTGGTCAGTCGGTGCTGCAACTGCTGATCCATTACCTGCCCCTTTTGGTGTCCATTGGCACTCAGGAGGTGAAACAAAATCTGCCTCAGACCTTAAGAACTCCCGTCTGCCACCCACGGGCTGCTGTGTTGCACTCAACCTCAGCTTTGACAGGTCAGCATATCTTGGGAGTTGGCTTTAACATAGGAGATAACGTGGACATTTCACTCATCCAGCAGATTTTTCTCGTCCTTTGTCCAACTTTTGGAAATATTTCCTCTTACACTTTCAGCATTCCTAAGATGATCTACTGCCCGTGTAACCGATTTCCCCGTTGCCTTGGTTACAGTAAAAAACAGCAGCTATATGATACTTTGTCAGGCTTTTCCCCCCAACTCCTTGGAGCCTTGCCTGTGCCACCAGCCCGTTATTTTCACGAAGTCTCCGCACCTGGCGGTCAGGTCTGGTCCGACCCACGGTCCGCCAGTGACCAGGTCTGAAGTCCATTCAGGTCCCTGCTGTGTTTCCACATTTTTACCTAACATATAGACTAATCCTGTCGTGTGATTCGTCTTCTTTCTTTTCATATCCGTTTCCTTTCTGATAAGAGTACCTCTGGAGTAGAGCTTAGAAAATTAAGCAACGTCAAGTTTCGAAACAGAGGTCATTTTAAGAATTCAAAGGATGTAGGACACCTGCCCAAGGATGGGGGCAGCCTGGTCTCTGCCCTCCCCCACTCCGGAAATGCCAGCAGCCAGCGTTGACCTAAGGCAGCCCTTGGCAGGGAGGAGGCTGCTGATACCTGGGGCTGAACAAACCTCGTTGCTCCAGGCTCCTCCGCCCTGGGGGACAGCCTGGACCTCCCCGCGCCCTGGAGTCCCCACTAGGTGCGCAGCCCACCAGACGCAGTCCTTCGGTGATGGGCTGCGCAGCGGTGCTGCAGACCACCAGGCACACCTACCTTTCGGGAGGTGAGGGGCGGGGCCCGGCAGGAAGTGAGGGGCCGGAGGGGAGGGGAGGAGCCCTGCGGGAGGTGTGGGTCGGCCCTGGCGGGAGGTGAGGGCGGGGCCCGGCGGGAGGTGAGGGGCGGGGCCCGGCCGGAGGTGAGGGGGCGGGGCCTGGCGGGAGGTGAGGGCGGGGCCCGGCAGGAAGTGAGGGGCAGGACCCGGCCGTAGGGGAGGGGAGGAATCCGGTGGGAGGTGTGGGTCGGCCCTGGCGGGAGGTGAGGGGCGGGCCCGACGGGAGGTGAGGGGCGGGGCCCGGCGGGAAGTGAGGGGCAGGACCCGGCCAGAGGGGAGGGGAGGAATCCGGTGGGAGGTGTGGGTCGGCCCTGGCCCGAGGTGAGGGGCGAGGCCCGGCAAGGGGCGGTGCTGAAGGGGGAGCTGCTGCGGGGATGGAGGTGAGGGCTGGCTGGGTGGAGCTGGCGGGGCGGAGCTGATGAGGCGGGTGCTGGCGCCGCTCTCCCATAGGTGCGCACTGGGGTTTGCCCAGACTCTGGACCTGGGCAGACTGGTACTTGGGCGCCATTCTCCACCCCGCGTGGACTTCGGAATTGGCCAAAGACGCCCAGTAGCCGCAGGCGGAGTGGTTTCCGCGGGGCGCGGAGCACCAGCAGAGTCCCGAGGATGCGTGCCCTGCCAGCCCTGGACGCGCCCCAGAACGAACGGCTGCGGATCGAGGACCCCAAGCCCCCCCGGGTCCGGGACGCGGCTGTGCCGGCACGCAGGAGCGCAGTGGAGAGGCTGGCGGCCGACCGCGCCAAGTACGTGCGGGGCCCGCCGGGAGGCGGCCCGGGCCCTGCCCCCGAGCGCAGCAGCCCCAGGGCGAGCGAAGGGACTGCGGGCGACCCTCGGCCCCCGGCCCGCGTCCCTGGTGTCGTGGCGCGCAGGGCCATAGCGCGGAAGCCTCTGAGGCCTGACTCGCTGGTCATCTACCGGCAGAAATGCGACTTTGTCCGCGGACAGGGCGCCAACAGCTCCATGGGGGGCCTGGTGAAGAAGCTCTTCCAGGGTCCCGGCAAGGACAAGGCGCCGGTGCCTCCGGAGACGTCCCGGGTGGGAGAAGAGGTCAGGGCCAGGCCGGGGGAGGCTGTCCGGGCCGAGCCCGGCTCTGTGGCGGCCTCCGCGGCCCCCGGCGTCCTCTCACCCCCGGCGCCCCCCGCGCCCCTCGGAACGCCCACCAGAGTCCGGGCTGCGCCCCGAGGCCCGGAGCTGCGGGGGGCTAGGCGCGGGGCGCTGCAGCGCTCGCAGTCGGACCTCAGCTCCCGCTACTCCGCGTCCTTGGCGGAATGTGACACCTTCTTCCAGTTCTGCGGCTTGGAGCCCGAGGTGGTGGAGGCTCTCGGGAGGGAGAACTTCTCCGCTGGGTCGGACCGCGTCACACTCAAGGTTCGCAGCGTTAGCGTCGCCACTTCCGACAGCGGCTTCTCCAGGAACAGCGGCGGCGAAGAGGGGCTGCAGGAGGAGGAGCTGACCGAGCAGGTGCCCAGCACCACCTCGGTCATCGACAGGAACGCCCGCATCATCAAGTGGCTGTACACCTGTAAGAAAGCCCGGGAGACGCCCGGCCAGGGGCTGCAGGGCCCGGCGTGACCGCGCGCGGTCTTGGGAGACTTGGACCCCAGGTGGGCAACCGTAAAGCCGGAGGGGGTCTGTGTGCCTGCCTGTGCGGGCTTCATGGGTGTGGCCGACTTGGATGGCTCCAGTCCTCTAACGTTTCAAGGGACCCTAGACACCGAGACGCAGAGGTTGGCAGGAGAGCTCCTAATCCAGGTCCCCCGCAGCTCCAGCGCCCTTTCTTTTGAGTGTCTTGCTTCTAACTCCCTGGAATGGTAGTTCTAAGAGGAGAAATTAGGGTTATGTCAAAGCAGTTTTCATCCGTATTATTTCCTGTGCGCGTCCAACTTCAGCTCAGGTCATGATCCCACAGTTCATGGTTTCAAGCCCCACGTCGGGCTCTGTGCTGAACTCTGGCTCAGAGCTTGGAGCCTGCTTCAGATTCTGTGTTTCCTTCTCTCTCTGATCCTCCCTGCTCATGCTCTGTCTCACTCTATCTCTCAAAAACAAATAAATGTATATAAAAAAAGATTTTTTAAAAAAGAACAAGAATTTAAACATTGCACCATGTTTTTTCCTTTTACTCTTCAATAACAACTTGTATTGATTTTTTTAAATTCATAAGATACAAGATTTTTGTTTGCCTTTGATATAAACTAATTGAGGACACAGTGTCAGTCTTCAGAATGGTGGGGAGGCTGCTAGATGACATGTTTGTGGACTGAAAAAAAAAAAAAAGACATAACTTCCCTGAGTAGCCATGGCCTTAGCACAGACTTGAAAATTAACAAGGAGAAATAGATTGGACTCAGAAGAATTATGACTTAAGATTTCCCATATAATTTTTTGAATATGATTGAATATATAAGCAGTCAGAATTTAAATTGAAAAAATAGCAAGAACAACACACTAACTTGTACTTTTCAGAAATTCTCTCTGGAACTGAGGTGAATATGTTCCTATGAAGCCGCCATGAACACATTGGTGTCTAGGAGGAAAGTTGTAGGTACTGGCATGGCTCCAGAGGGCCATGGTCTAGTGGACAGACCACTAAGTGGGAAAACTGGGAGGTGTCCTCCCTTAGAATCACTCCTGCATCTTAGCCTGCTGCTGTCCATAAATGAAGGCAGATAGGCAGATAGTTCCAACCTCTCTACTTTTTGATTCTGTATAGTTAATAACCTGTGTATCTGTGTTTCATGGTTGGAACCTAGAAAAGGAAAACAAAACCATTATCCGCTGGAGGATGTAAAAAGTAAACTTATAGATGAGTTCTCTCCAGCTTGCCATAGCACACTGTATTTTATGCCCAAAGAGTAGGTAGAATTGGTAATATAAATAGTGTTGAGATAACAACATGATGTACAAACAAAACAAAATAAAACCTGACACTGTGAAGATCAACATACTTCATTCTGATCCCCCCAGACCAAGATGCACCCCCATGCCCAGTCTCCTATGTCAAAGCAGTGAACTTGAAAGAGAGCTTAGGATTCCATCTGTGAAGTAACCTTTTGAAGCCCCTTTTTGGTTTGAGCCTATGAAAAATGGAGCTGGATTAGCTTGTGAGAACATTCCCTTTTATGACAAAGAAAAGTAGCTGAGGCAAGAGGAAAAGTGACAGAAGGCTTAGGAAACTGCCAGGGTGAATCTATGCAGGAGAGGAGAGGTTTTCCCTTTCCCTTAATCTTGCTGGTTTAAATGGGAAATAGGTCCTCTTCCTTCTGAGCTGTTTGTTTTTGCTCAGAGAAGGGAGATGGATGTGACCAAGAGACTCCCCACTGTGGTGAATGTCACTGGCAGTCACCAGCACTGACAGATTTGCCACACAGGTTTGCTCCCCTAAAACCATAGTTTGCATTCTTTGAAACTTCATCGCAACCTAAAGGCTGGCTGCTTGGGTGATTGTGGAGGAAGTGAGTCCCCTGGGCTTCGTCCAGCTCACTGAGACTGTACAAAGTCTGTGCACAGTATAAAAATACCCCATTAAGAATTAAATAAGAAGTTCATAAGTGTGTTACTCAGTGGAGTAAAAATGCTTACTTTTCAAAATTGAGAATATCAGAGCTGGAGAATAACTTGTAGAATCTCTATGCAGACCCACCGGGGATCTGTGAGGGATAGTTACACACGGATAATTTTGGTTTTCTGTTTCCCAGTGTATAATTCATGAACATTGCTCTTCATATGCTGGTGTTTAATCATCTTCCTGTCCTTCAACACATTATAATGGTAGGGCTGCCAAGATTTCTGTCTCTCGGATTTTCTGTCTTTCCCATAGAATACAGAAGATGCTGATATTAGTATTGTAAAAAATAGTCATCTGGTCTTTGGGCTAATTAGGGATAAACACTGTTCATTTTCAAGGCACGAACTCAGATATTCTCACATTTCTCTTAGATACAAGAAGGAGCAGCAGTAGAAGCCCACTGAGAGCTGTGGGATAGAATCTTTTCTTCTCCTTTGCAAAGATGCCCTGGGGTGATAGAGCAAGCTGGGACTCCATCCTTTCTACTCTTTTCTTTTTTGACTACCTGGGAAGCTTTCCAGTCACCATCTGAGAGCAGATTTTACGTGAACAAGTGGCTGGAGTAGCTAGAAGGCCACCCCTTTCTGTCTTGAGGCCTTCCAGAGAGCTGTATGTGTGCAAAGGGTGGAATCTCTTTGCCTTTACATGCTTATTTGAACTGCCTGCCTTGTTTTCATTTTGTCGTCTGACTTTGTGATAGTAAGCCCTGGCCTTACCAAGATTAAAGATAACTTTTCTAGAAATTTGAAAAGTCTAGAAAAAGGCCTGAGGGAAGTGAATGTTTGTTCTCACAGAAAGCAGATGATAGCTGTCTTTGCTAAGACTACCAACTTATTTTCAAAATTTAAAATACAGAAGATGCCACAAAACCAAAGACTAAGGGACCAGGCTTTATAGTATAATGTTTGGCTTTACAGCTTTTTCCTAGACTGACTGGTGTTGATTCACTGCCTTTTCCTTACTCTTCAGGAAGCAAGGCCTCCGGACTGTGGGGGCTCCTTGAAGTATGTCATGGATGATTGGGGACCCACAGCCATCCTCACTGCCACAGGATTTGACTAATGAACCCAGGTGGCTGCATGATTGCTGTTTTCCCAGGAATAAAGCATCCCATTGAAGAAGCTTACATAATTCAGAAGCTTTGAAATGCTATGGAGATGAAGGGAACATGGAACTTGGAAATTAGCTGAACTGTAGGTGTGAAGACACAGCTGAAGCTCTGGGAAATATTTTCTTGCTTGAGGTACACCTTTCCTTGCTTCCAGAGGGCAGCAGAGAAGGGAAACTGCTTGGAAATATTTTCAGAGGCTTCTTTTTGACTGGCTTACTGACAAAGAAGTGCCATGATGAATTTTAATGATATCTAAATTGATTTTAAAAAGAAAAAAGGCAAAGAGTATGAAAACCAAGCATGGATATTATAGTATTTA
Source organism: Proteles cristata cristata (assembly GCA_017311185.1). Lineage (NCBI taxonomy): Eukaryota > Metazoa > Chordata > Mammalia > Carnivora > Hyaenidae > Proteles > Proteles cristata. The sequence goes on from JAESUZ010002227.1 coordinate 296,023, forward strand.
CTGCTTCCAATCTGACTGGATTGTTTGGCACCAATTAAATCAAATTTCTGTAATCATGAGAAGGTGCATTCTACTTAAATACCGTGGCTAACAAAGAGCAAACACAGACATGCTCACACTTACACCTCCATTCTTGAGCATCACTGCCGCTTAAACTGCAAAAAGCACTTTTAAAATCAGTTGAGGACTACAAGGTCATTTTAGTAATGCCACTCCCACTGGGTCAGAGACATGGGAATGTGCCATTAAAAGAGAATTGATACCGCTAAAAACTCTGGTTTTGAGAGCTGGCAGGAGAATTGAGAACTTCCTTTCCTCATGTCCATGGCCACATTCCTCCTATGTACCATGTAGAGCATGCCTCCACGGGGCTCTGGTTCCCAACTGTCCAAAGCAGAGAGCCTCAGATTACACAGAACACACCCTGCCCATTTGTCTACTTCCCACCCCCATGGATCACACAGTTATCTCAGATTTGGCACCAGCTCACCTTTCTCTGCAAAAGATGTGTTTGAGATAAGGGACAGGCTCTGGGCCCTTGGCAGACTCCAGAATCAGAATGCTGTCCGTAGGGAATTACTGTGGTCCCGACCCACTCCTGACACCCAGGCTAAATATATTTTAGATTTAGAATCTTTGGAGAGAAATTTTGTATCAATGATGACAACCCAAAGAAAATTTGTAATCCAGTTGACTCTTTCGAAGCTTATTGTGTTTTAACAAAATCTGTCTCTTCAGGAACAAATTATGGAGAAAATTATGGAGGGGAGAAAAATGGGTTTCTCAATGGTAGAACATTTTATAAACCAGTCCATTTTGATATGTACATGTACTTATTTAATATAGTGTTTTAATTTTGTAACTTTTACTGTGAGAATTGGTCTCAGAGCTACTTAATATTTATTTTTACAGTTATTGGTCTCCAAATAGTTTTCCTTAATATCATGGTTTTAATTTTTATCAGTATAGCTTTAAATCATTTTCTCCTTGGTATTGTTTTTATGTATGTTGTTTCATTGAATATTCAACTTCTGACTGTAAGCAGAGTACTCACTATTCTATCAAGTACTCAGTACTGTAGTGATTTGTTTTCAGATAAATCCCACATATGCATCTTTGGAGAGTCTTTAGGCCTATGAATGTACCTTTCGCATTGTAGACTATTCAAAGACAACAGATTCCATGCTTTAAGAATTTCCTCCCAACTGTTCCTCTAAAAATCCTGCCATTTTGCTGTTGAATGGATTGTAGTTAGTTTAAGAAGATAATGTCAAAGGTGAGAGGAGTTTTTTTTAAAGACTCTTTATATATGCTCAGCTCCCTTATTTGCAGGTGATCCATTAATTGTACATGTCAGTGCTTCAAGTATAACTGTTCTGTGCTTTTCTTCTTTCAGAATAGGATGAACTGAAACCTCAATCATATTTACCTTAGATAAGAGTGTTGCCGATTCACCATCCAAATAATAGATAAAAAAATACATGGACAAATTGGTTGCATTTAAAAGCTCCAAGAGCTTCCAGAAGCATCTGTGCCTCAGTGGAGGTACAGGGAAAAATTCAGCCCCGAGTAAATTCAGAAGCTGATCTCACAGGTGGGGGTGAAGAAGAGGAACAGTGTGGTCAAAAGAGGCCACTGACACTCCCTCCCCTCCATTCAGGCTCTTGCCTCAGTGTCAGGTCCCAAGTGTGTGGGTGGAGGAGAGAATTCCCTTCTTAACCCTGAATTACCCTGGTCTGCTGAGAGACTTTAAGAAAACCACTTTGAAACTCAGTCTGAATGCAAAGCTTATCATATTGCTTTTCACATGGATAGCAATAATTACTAATGCAAAATAGTTTCCTTTGTTCATGAAAGAATAGCATTTAAAATAATATGATTAAACACAATGAAAACAAATAATTATTGATTAAGCAAGGAAGATAGTTTGACAATATCCATTTTACTAATATATGGGTATAGATTAACAGTGGCCCTGACTGTAAGGTACCTATGTAACTATAAAGTTTCCTCATATATATGGTTTTTAAACTGCTGGTCATGGATACTGAAGTAAAAAGAAGGCTTTATTAAACATTGCCCTTTTCAGTAGGTTCAAAGTTCAATGCCATGGTTACAGTTGGTGTTACCATAAAACATCAGGCCCAGGTGATTGTTATGGTGGTTTTTAAAAAGGTTTTTCTGTGGGGCGCCTGGGTGGCTTAGTTAAGTGTCTGACTTTCGCTTAGGTCATGATCTCGCGGTTCGTGGGTTCGAGCCCCGCGTCGGGCTCTGTGCTGACTGCCAGCTCGGAGCCTGGAGCCTGTTTCAGTCTGTGACTTCCTCTCTCTCTGACCCTCCCCTGCTCACGCTGTCTCTCTCTCTCTCTCCTAGAAATAAATAAAACATTAAAAAAAAAAGGTTTTTCTGCACACTACCGGCAACCAGAGTGCAATATTATATATTTTGTATTAAAGAAATAATGTATTTTTTTATCATTTATTACCCTTTATGAATCTGTGCAATGCAAAGACACTGAAGCCATAGTGTGCATATTGTAATCACTCATGTCTTTTGTTGTCTCTGTTTTTCCCTAATATGAGATTATCAGCAAAAATGAGGAAGCCTTATAGGCAAGTCAGGTGTAGGCAAGTCAGATGGCAGGGAAAGTCTCTGACTCTCCCTGGGAATGGAATGCAGTATATTCAGCATGTTGTTTTTCTTTAATTGTTTCATCAGTCTTTTGCTTGAAAATATTTTCACTCATGTTTTATTAATGTCAATATTGGAAAAGGGGCACAAAAATAAAAAGAAAGCACAATTTGTAACCTTTCACGTTCGTGAACTCATTAGGGAAGACAACCGTTACAAATACCAAGTTTGCTGTCAGTGTCTGCTCAGACTGGAGAGGTAGGAGGAAGGCAGGCAGGGCAGCTTGATCACTAAATTGCTGCCCTGAATGAGCCAGACTGGCTGCTTTTCACCGCTGCAGTGGCTTTTGCCCAGACCCATGCCAGCACCCAAACACAGTGATCAAGGACAGCTCTCTGATACCAACAGGCAGAATTTACCCACATGCACTTACTGAGGAGCCAAATACTGCATGAGGAACTGGGGATTCTCCAAGCTCCTTGCCATGATGGACTGAACATTCTAGTAGGGGATTGGATACTCCCTAAGGATGGATAGAAGGATAGATGATAGAGAGAGGGAGAGATGATAGATAATAAAATATAGGATAGGCAGATAGATGACAGAGATGGATGACACACCAAAGTAAGGGAAGAAGGCACTGAGGGAGGGAAGAAAGGGAAGAAAGGAAATAGATATAATGAGTGGTGCTATGACTCTAACTCATGAAATTCAATATGGTTTTTGGTTCTATTTGGTGGCCAGCCCATCTGAACCACAAATGGATCTCAAAGTCCAAACTGTATTAAAAGAATCAAGCAGCAGAGAATCAAACACGCAAATTGTAAATGACAAATACTTTTCCCCTAGAGAGGTTAATTTTAATCTCTAGCAGCCCTTCACTCTGGCAGCCTAACATTTTAACGTCTAAACTAAATAAAAAACAGAACACATTACAAATGGTACCTAAGGGCTTGATTTATATCCAGTCAGAAGATTGTTGGTAAGGGACTGCAAGCCTTCCCATGGCTTTGAGAGGAAGTCCAGTTTTCAGACAGGGAGAACCAGAGCAGGCCAGCTCTGGAGAAGTGGCAGTGTCTCCAAAGCTGTCTCTGGGGCCCTGTTGGAGATCAACAGCACAACTGGGTGGAGCCAGGCTGACACTGTCAGCACCTGAGGACTGTGTTCCTTCTTAAGCTGTGTGGCAGGTCGGGACTGCGCATCCACAGCTCAGAAAGGGGGAATGTCCAAAGTGCCTGAGGAGCTCTCACACTGTTTCCCTTGCAGGGGCGTGGGGGGTGCCAAAGAGAGAAAGTGCGTGTGGACGTCTGCTGAGACAGGCAGAGACCACTTGGCCAGAAGCACAGACGCTGAAGGCTGCAAGTAATGCTAGGAATCATGTGGTTCCATCCTCCTAGCTTCCTGGGGAAACTCAAGACCCAAGATCACATACCTGCCTGGTGCAGCTGGGCCTAGATGGTAGACCCCTCCTCATCTGTCCAGGGCTGATCTGAGTCCTGCCTGAGGTGGGAGAATGTTTGTAGGGGGACCCACTGCCCCAGATTCCCCATCTTTCTGGTGTTAACACTGAATTCATGTCCTGGGAAATTTTTCAGTTTCCAGTAAATTGGGAAGTTTGGACACCCTAAGAAAGGGAACCTTGATCAACTTGTATCTGGATGCTAAATATCCCATTTTACTTACCTCCTACTCTGAGGAGATTGGTGTCAAACTACTGTGAGAGCACATGAAAATTTTAAGCACTTGATTTCATGTTTTCACTCTTGCCCTAAATTAGGACAGCTTACTGTGTTTCCTGCCTAGTGGGAAGGCCATATGGTCAGGACTGAGGAGGGCCAGAAGTTTCCCCGGTAGGAAGGAAGCATTGAGCCCAGTTTTTGTCCTGCACCTGGGAGAACCTGCCTCTGTGGGAAGAACCTTGTCACCTCAGATCAGGAGGGAGGCTGGCACTTCCCAGGCATCTTCAGCAGCAGGAACGGGACTGAGTGCTTTACTTTGGTTACTCTACTCAATCCTCATGATGATCTGTGAGGATCATCATTTCACATGGGAGGTAGCTGAGGTGTGGAGAGAGTTAGTACCTGCCCAGGTCAAAGAACTAGTAAGGTGGAGAAGTGAGAATATGAACTCAAATCTGCCTGGCTCCAATGTGTGTTCGCCAGGCTGTTTCTAAGAGGTAAATGCCAACCAGAATGTTTAAAGGATTTCATAATCTCTCAAAGGCATAGACTGATTTAACAGGTCAAAATCTAAGTAGGATTCTGATATAAGATGCCACTCCCAAATGTCTTGAATGCCCTGATTACCATCTGCTGAATGACTCAGGTGAGGTAATGTTGTCTCAGGGATGAAAATGCTGCCCTCACATCCCACACCTCAAAGCAGCATGCAAATATTCACATACAGGAAATGCTTTCATGGTTTAGTTTATGTTGATACTTTCATATGAGATGACATGTGTTGCAGAAAGAGGAATAAGAATAAAATCAGAAGGAAAGCTAACAAGGTGTACCAGAAGAACGCAGACCAGTCTGATGGAGGCCGCATGGAGGCCTGGATGAATGAACTGGATGATGGTCATTTGCTGCCTCGCAAATCCCACCTCAGAGAGTTGTGAATCCAAAGTGAATGTACATCAGGGAATTCTGAGGCCAGATAAGAAGTTCAAGACCTTCTAGATCACTGCCGAGAAGTTTGGCACAACTGTGGTTATTTCAGGAGCTAACCACTGACTTTCAGGTAAATAAAAAATGACCACAGTTGTAAAAAGCAGGACTCCTTTCAATTACTTTGAAATACTGGAAAGTTTGGTACATGTTTGGGTGATTTTTTTTTCAGTAGTAGTGAAAGAAAAGTCCAAGATATGCACATTGAAAGCATATCCTTACAGTCTCTTGAGTATATCTCCAGGTCATACAAATATTACTGTATTCCAAGCAAGAAGTAAAAGCGAGCCCAGTGTCATGCTCCCTCCATGCAAGGACAGGTGAAGGCAGAATGACTCACATTTCCTGCTGGCTCAGGTTGGGCCTGAGTGAACAGCTCTGACTTGAAGTTTATAGGAAGTTGTTACCCTCTCTGCTAGCATCGTTCAGGATTGCTCACCTAAGGCCAATCTGGCCACAGGATATATTCATGTGGTCTGCGTTATAATCCTGCAGTGGTCCATGGTGTCAGGACCCCTGTCAGAGAGCTAAAGAGCCTTCTCCATGGAAGAATTTATTCTAATGAAGTTATATCTGTATGCACTACACAGTGAGTGCCTGTTGAAATAGAGGTTCATAAAAGCCAAGTGACTTAAGGGCACAGAGATGCCATGAGTCACAGCCAGTGTGCTTCAGAGATGATGGACTTAGAACAGAAAAATATCCCTCAAGTTCCCTTCTGTGAAAAGGTTACTGTGAAAATTAAATGGTAGAAAGCATATTTAAAGGCACTTAGCACATAGGAAGTGTGATCATAGTAGTTGCTATTTTTCTAATCATATCAGTCCCCTAAGATTCCAATAATATTTGTCATTCACTAATTTGTATAAAATACATGTAAACCAGTTTATATTGTCAAGATAGTATCATTTCTGTGACAATTCATACTTTTTCTTTTTTGGAGACCTCCAGCTTTCATGGCTCTAGAACGTGGAATTTGCTGGTCAGCTCTATCATTCCTTAGATAGAGATGGCTTTTGGCAGAAGTCAGTGCTATTTAGAAAGTCCCTTCACCACCGTGGTTCAGTAAAGTGAGGGTGGGCTAGAATTTCAAAATAGGAAACACGAAAGGACACAAACACATTTTGTTGTTGTTGTTTTGAGCTGGACAAAGCACCACAATGGCACTCAGGAATTCCGGAGAAGGACTGCAGAAATTGTCGACCATGTACTTAAAAATCTAGAAGTCATTAATGGGTATTAGTGGAAAATCAACAATATCTCGTATTTACTTAGAAGTTTAAAGTTTACAAGGCTCTCTTATATCCAGTTTCTCATGGATCTGTACAAACATCTTCGAGGCAGTCAGGGAAAGTATTACCATTGTCTCTGTTTTGTAGAAGAAATCAAGAGTCAAATTACCTGTCCAACATCACACTGCTATTTAGCAGTATAACTGAAGTAAGGTGGTTGGAGGAGTAATAAAGAATCTATTAGCTTCACTAAATTGCCAGATGCTCCCTAAGGCTCATCTAAGAGCTTAATGGAAGCAACCCTGCTTTGTGTCTTGACCGTTAGGTTTTCCTAAAGCTTTCTGTCTAAAACTCCTATATCTTTCTTAAGGGATTCTCTACTAATTACTTTGTCCAGACAGTGAGAGACCCAATTATATTTTCAAATTCATCCTTTTGCATAAAACCAGCTGTATTTTGAGTGCCCTGTGTGTGTGTGTTTGTGTGTTTGCACACACGCACACGCATGTGTGTTCAGTTTTGACATGATCTCTTGGCTGATCTGATTGAACACAGAGCAGCTTATATGTTACATGCACAAATGGTTCTTCACACACTCTAAGTGGAAGGAAAACCTATGCTGAGTTATTTGAAGCCTAGATTACCCCTTATGTTTGCAGAGCATGCTTATAATGGTATTCAAATGCACTGTTGTCTCATTTGAAATGTCACTAGTCTATGACATAGGTAGTATAGAAATGGTCATACCTGTTTTCAGGCAGACTCAGAAAAAAGGGACTGACTTTCTGAATGTTGACAAGTTATTGCTTCCTGTCTTCTGATTCCATCCGACAGTCTGCAAACAAAATTCTAGGGTGCTTATCTGATATTTTGTTTGTTTTGTTTTTCTAGTTCTTCATAATAACTCATTTTTTATATTCTGAATTCTCAGAAATAAATGTCATAAAATGCATAATATTGTGTGAGAGCTTATAGTCTGAAACTCAGCACTTCATAGTTAGGTGGAAAGTTTATTCCTACTCAAACATACCTTCATTTCTCAACAGAAAGCTTTTCTTATTTACAGTAAATTAGAACACTTGTGTATAGGGGCGCCTGGGTGGCTTAGTCGGTTAAGTGTCCGACTTTCGCTAGGGTCATGATCTCACGGTTCGTGGGTTCGAGCCCCGCGTCGGGCTCTGTGCTGACTGCCAGCTCAGAGACTGGAGCCCGTTTCAGTCTGTGACTCCCTCTCTCTCTGACCCTCCCCTGTTCACGCTGTCTCTCTCTCCTAGAAATAAAAAAAAAAAAAAAATTAAAAAAAAAAAGAACACTTGTGTATAAAAAAAAAACTTTTCAAAGACTCCATTACTAATTAGTCATAAGATTTCAAAGTCATCTTCCATTACTAGACTTCCTGGCTTATTTGGAAGACACCCCCTCCACCTTGGTAGGGTGTGCATCCCTAGGCTTCTAGCTGGACCTCATGGATATGCTGAATGTTTTCTGGTTTCGAAGTTAGGTTCAGACTCTCCAGGGATGTGAGAGAATGAAAATCTTATGCTTAAGAGGGGACTTTTTCCTGCACAGATTGGTCTCCATTGTATGTCTGGGATTAAGGGCTAAAATACAGATTTAAGTTCAGGAGCAGAAAGAATGCCACAGAGGAAAGGACGGGATCATAGGGCCTTCAAGACCACCTGCATACACCCCTCCATCTGCAGATGAGGAACCTGAGGAGTACTTATTCCTGGTGACAGGCAGTAACTGCCACCCACGCCTCCTGAATCCACTCCCAGGGCATTGTCATCATCCTCTCCCTGTTTTTCCTCCTCATTAGAACCATCTTGGAATCAATGATTTAGAACTCTTTCAGTAACTTAACGAAAACTTTAAGTTTCAGAACAAAAACAACTTATCTTTAGTGTCTAGAGCCACAAAATTCTGTAACTATTCATATGAAAACAGAAGTGGGATTGTCTAAAAGAAACTATGGGTAACATTTGCAGAGAACTAGTTCCGGTTTAATGTGTAACTCACTGGTTCCCCGTTCCTCTGCAAAGGTGACGTTGCAGGGTTAAATGAATGGTCTTACTCACCTTTGCATCACGGGAATAGGCTCGCCCCTACTTCCCTGCACCAGCTGTCTGCAGGATCGGCCTCCGCTGTGTCCTGCCTTCTGGGTTCTCAGTGTACCTATCGCCCCACTGTCAGCACCTTGGTCTCTGTCCTGGCAGCTTGGAACACATCCAAGTCTTTTCTGTCATTAAATGAACTTCCCTGGACCACATACCCCCCACTGATGGCCCCTCTCTCAATAAGGTAATGACTGAGAGAGGACAATAGTTGAGTAAAGAGATCCAGGCAGAGAAAACAGCACAATGAAAATATTGTGATGGAAAGAGCCTGATCCTCTGAAATGTGGAAGAGTCTACTGTGACCAGAACAGAGAGTGACAGGGAGATTGGGGGGAATATGGGTGCAAAAATTAGGGAGAAAATTAGCCATCTGGCTGTGACTTCTGTCACCCCACAGTCACCAGGGTTCATTCTGCTGACCTGACTGGCTAGGCAGATGTCCCCTTCCTGCCTCAGTCTTCATGTGCATCCCTCCTGAAGCTGTGTACTTGGTTCAAACAGACAAGCTTCCCTGCTCTCAGGTCAAGGCTGTGCTCTCTTGCCAGAACCTCCAAATAAACTTTTAAGGTTCATTTGTAGGAGAACGTGGTATACTCAAGCTTCCACAGCTCCAGACACATCCAGATGAGGCACTGCAGGTGCACTTTGACTCTCCTGACTCCCCAAAAAAGCCAGATCCAGATTATTACATGCTATAGTCTTTAGACCCAGTAAGGAGTACAGATTTTTTTTCTTAAGTGCAATGGGGAAACTGTTTATAATTGTAAGAAATCAGACCACATTAAGTTACATTTACATTTTCAGAAGATCACTCTACCTGTTGGATGGAGAATGGATGGGAGGTGAAGGGTGAAGGCCCTGTTTTAGCATGAAAATTTGATTTGGTTGCAAAATACCCAAGAGGTGCCAAGCCAGCAGGACCATGGAGGAGTCTGGATTGTGTAAGAGAAGCCTGGGGACTGGGTGAGATGTAAGGAAGGGGACAGAGGGAGAAGAGGACATAGGCCCAAGACTCCAGGATAGTGATGCTGACATACCTGGTAGAGAAGAACCCAGCAGATATGATGCAGGAGCCATCAGAAGGCTGGCAGAATGCCAAGAGAATGGATGTTTTGTTTTCCTTTTATCCTTGAGGTGGAAGGGTGCTTAGTAAAGTTAGGACTTAAGTATCAAGTTTGACAAGGTAGTACTCACAGGGATATTTTTAGAAAGACTCTTAATGTGTTGTTGAATTTTGGTTTTTGTGTTATTTTGGAAAAAAGAAAAACAGACTGGAGTGGTTGGGAATGCGGGAGATGGAGGACCAGGGACAAGTTGTGCTCAGAGGAGGGCAGGTGAAGCCTGGAAAGAAGAAGGTGGGAGAGACACACTCTGATCACCACTGCTGGGTAGCCTGGTGAGAAGAAGGTACCTGAGACAAGGTGATGAGTAGGAAGAGCAGAGCTGCAGAGAGTGTGCAGGACAGAACCAGAACACAGGGGAAGCACAGACATTCAGGGATGCCCCGCCATGTTTCTTTCTGGTGTGAAGCAGTGGCTGTTACATAAGCACATGGCTGCCACCTTCATCAAGCCATTTGGTGCCATCCGTTTCAAGATGTTCTCTCAAGTCGTTTGTAATAACCTGACTAGCAATGTGTAGACACTCCGAGATTTCTTTCCTCAGCTCATTTTCATTTACATTTTCCCTCTCATTTGTACCATATGGAAATGTTTACACTGGAAGGAGAGATGGCTAGCCACAACAGAAGTAAAAAGCTCTGCTGCATCTTCATGCTACAGAGAGAGTTGGAAAAATATTTACTCTCATCAAAGGCACAGGATGACCAGTAAACAATTTTCTCTCAGACGCTGTTTCAGTGAATCAGAGTATTAGAACCAGGAAGTATCTTAAGGATTCTCTAGCCTAAGGTCCACATTTTATAGTTGGGGACACTGAGGACTAAAGAAGTCACAGAAACTCTCTGAGGTTAAATTTCCCAAGGCATGGAATTAGTCAGTAGCAGCACAAGAACAACTGGGAGACAAGATTTTCAGCTCAGTGCATTTTTCATTACACCAATTTGTTTAATTGAGACAGGTATTATAAGTGACTCCCCACCAGTCCGCTAATAGTAGGGCCTAAGGAAAGAAGGGGCCTTCTCATGTAAGTGGCCTTTCCTAAACATCATTCTCTTGTCCCCATCACCCCCTCAAGTTCCAGCTGAGATTCCTTGGCCATGTGCAGGTATTTTCTTGGTCTTTTCCCTTATCTACAGGACCAGTGGTAAGAAGGTTATCCACTAGACCAGGGAGTACCTGGGGCAGAACCAGCTGGGTGCACAGGGTGGGGCCTGGGCAGAGGGTTGTGTCAGAAACAAACCTGGAGATGTGATATGAGGTCAGGCACCTGAGGTAGAGAGAAAGCAGAACAAAGTGGTTATGTCCTCTAAGTAAAGAGGTCCAGAGCCTTGGTGAGATCAGATGATGGGTTAGGAAGGATAGCCAAAATAGAAACATCTGAATATAAGCCCAGGCCTAAATGGTAGATGGTCCCAAGGCTGAAGTCCTCCTGGAAGGACCTCCAATCAAATAGCCCCTGTGAACCACACCTGGGTTGTTCATTTAAAACATGTGTAGCTGATGGAGCCAATGAATTCTGTACAGCGGGTGGCCAGAAGACCACCAGCCTTACCCTGACTCCTCACAGGGGAAAGTACCTTCAGGTCCTGCCCAGGCCCATTCATGATGAAGAACAGATGTGCCTACAGGAGTCTAACTCCACTAGGAAAAGAATTGTTAATCCAGAGAGCAGAGAAGAAGGGGGAGAAATGGCTTATATCTGGCATCAAATTACTGGAAAGGACACTTTGTTCAAGTAAGAGACACTGAAATCTGGCCCTGCTCAAAGAACAGATGTAAGCAGCAATTTTTCTAATTATTTTCTACATCTTTGCCATATTACAAACTCATGTTTGCTTCCCTAGGGATACCCTGCCACCAATAACAGGAGCACTACATGTTATACAAGCAATGAAACGTCACTGAGTGCAGTAGGTGAGATGCTCTGGACCCCACTAATATTCTCCTAAGGACAGTAGATACTTGGTACGTACCTGGTCATCAAAAGAAGCCTCTGAGTAGCCCAAGGGGAATGCAATCTGAAAAAGAAATGGAAGGAAGAAGGCCATCAGGCAACCTAAACTGGGCCCAATTGCAGTTCAAGGTGGGAGAGCCCAAGTCTCTCCTAATAGACAACTTTTCTCCTGAGACTGCCATTCTGTCAGGACTGCTTCCTCCTCAGAGAGATCTTCCTCCTTCCTCAGGGATTCCAATTCAGCACATGCTTTCCTGCAGGAAACTATCCAGTCACTAAAATTATGTTTTAAACAGCCATTCATAGGAAAAGATCCATACATACATTTGATTAACACACACATTTAAACTGCAGTATTTTAGTTTGAGTGCAGAAAAATGTATATTAATTTGCCAATCTTTTTTTGAAATTCCTTTTCACATTTTCCATTTCCTTTTTCGTGTGTGCTGTACTCACAATGCCTCATCCGTTAATTACAGGTTTAGGTTTATAATGTAGAACAAGGAATTGAAGACTGCTGCTCTGTAATGTGAGTGTACATCCTTCCATCTCCCCCCCAGTTGACAACAGTTACTCACCCTCTTTTAATCCAGCAGCATCTCACCTTGATCTAGTTTTACAAAACTCTAAACTTAGAGATAGCAATGCCATTTCCACTTTCATCTTTTATTGTTTTATAGCATCTTAAATTGTGTAAGTATAAAATATCTGGCATAAACAAGCTTGGAATCATTGGCCTTTGGTGATCACACAGCTCATGTGTCAGCTGAAGTATAGCATGGGCTAGTGCTTTGCTTCCCAGCTCAAAAATGCATGTGCTGCAGGCATCCTGTGGTTACCATGGGGATGGAGAACACCCTCTGACCTGAATGTCTATTCAGTGGGGCGGTTAGGGGCCATTGTCCTGGACTCCACCTTCCTGTGACGTTCTGGCCATGATTCTGCTCATGACATTCTTAATCATGTTTGGAAATAAAAGATCTTAATGAATGGGATTTGGAACTGAAGCACGTACTGAGAGGCATGCCAAGGTTTTATCTGGCTTTGTGGCCAGGTGCGTCTGCCCATGGAAGAAACTTCTATGGAAGTGAAGGCCTCGAGCCCCAACAACCCAAATGGGTCAGAGGTCTGTGATAAGGCACTAGACCTTGACTACCTGACCAGGGACAAAAGGATGGCAGGAGACAGTGCCCAGGAACAAAGACAGAATCCAATTCCAAAGGAGCAGTGAGGCTGAGGCATCCATTTACACAAGGGGACACAAAGTTGGCTGAGGGCTGGCAGAGGTCCGGGGATACATTTGACTTCTTGTAGAAGGCAGAACGCAGAGGCCACATCCATATCTGGGTTTCACGCCTCACCAATTAGAAGACTGTGGTGTCACCCTTTGTGAGTTCAGAGGGGAGCTCTTCAGAACACTCATTGGGTTTGGACATGTGTATTACATGATGGCTTTAATGTACTCTTTAGTCCACCAGTGTATTGTACGCTGTTTCCATGGTTAAAATTAGAGAAACAGAAAGATTGCCTGCTGATTGGAGAAAGCAAAGTTTACTGTCATTCAAACTAGATTTATTATTACCTGTCCAGGAGCACACAGAGGTGCACTCACCACTGAATTTTTTTTTCACTGACCTGTAGAGGCTGCCTAAGGCCCAGTGTCTACATAAACTGGAACACTGGAATGAACATAGTACCTAATCTGCCTTCTTGGCTTAAAGGCACGTGATTCCTACAACACTTTCCCTAATGTTTCTGGTACAAATACAGCCTCCAACCATTATTTCTGGTACGTTCACACTCAATCTTCCTGCCCCCAAAAGTTAGGTAGTTGAAATTTGGATTGTCAGGGTAATGTTCACTTAAATAACAATATATATGCTTAAATAACAATATTGTTATTGCCAGAGCTCAAATTTGCTGAGAGTTGTTCATGGAAAAACAGACACTATGCAAATGAGCCCCAGTTAAACTCAAGTTTTATCAGTTTCTTGGCTATGTTGTATTTTTATTAAGAATTTCTAAAAAGTGGGCCCTCTCTCTGGTACCACTCAGTCTATTTAGCCAATTGCACACCAGGTCTGTAGGCTCCCATCCCTGGTGTCTTCTAGAGCAGTGAGCTCCATTTATCCCATCCCCTTCAATAAGACCTCTCATCCCCAGACTGAACTTTGATATCTCCTGCAACCACAACTACAGTGGAGGAAACTCAGAAGCAAAGATTGCAAAGTCAGTAACATTAAACAGTCAGTTGCATTGTGGCAAGAGGAGACACAGGCTGATGGGGCCACAGGAGCTGCCATATGAGCTGCCAAAGTTAGTGTTCCTTGATCCTTCACATTGTTTCACTTAGCTCTGCTCTTAGCTACAGCTATTACAATCAGCCATTAGTAGGTGAGAAAAGGCAGGCTGCTGAGGTGAAGCTTCTAACATGTAGCCACATAGATACTGACCCACAGAACCATGTTCAGATCAAGTCCCTCTCACTCCAAATTGTGGGTGCCCACTGCAACCACTTGCTGCTTCTAAGTCCAAAAGGATAAAGAGAAATTAGTTTTGAAGGAAGAGGAAAGCTGTATTTGAAACAGAGACAGTGCTATTTCCAAAGGCTGACAGGTACGGGATCTATACCACATGTAGAGAGTGACAAATAATACAGTATAATTGGAAGCCAGTGTGTAAAGTGACCTAAGATAAAACACTTGTCTGAACTGACTGTGACACTGGTCTGACTCTCAGGATAAGACTGTAACCTGCTATGGAGCAGTATGCATGTATGTGTGTGCATGTGCATGCATATGTGTGCGTACATGCATGTGTGTGTGCACATGTGTGCATGCATGTGCATGCATGCATGTGTATATGTGCATTCATGCATGTGTGTGCATATGCCCCTGTGCACCGAGGGCAAATGTGCCCTAAATGGAGACATGGAATAGAATGGAGACTTGCAGAATAGGATCCTAGCTGCTGAGCCCATTGCAGGATCATTCAGGCAATGGCCATTTTATGATGGATCATTTCTAGTAGATGTTCAAGAAATACTGGATGCAGACTCCTTCTTCACATTCCTTCTTCCACATACCTGCCTTCTTCTTATCCCCAAGTTCAGTTGACAGAGGTGAAGGAAGAGAATTAAAATAAATAAGCAGAATAAAAAGATTGCTCTTCACTGACTCTGAGAGAAGCCTTGAAACAAGCCTGTGTTGCCACACCCCTAAGTTAAATAGTCAAATCCATGAGAATAAGCTCTATCTGTCCCCACCCAACATTCTCAACCCAGCCCCATAGCACTCCCAGTCCTTGAGTGCCAAGATTTTCCTGAAGCTCCAGCTTTTAGCATGGTCTATTATCATTAAAAAGTATTTATCTTTAATCAGGAGAGCCATGTTCAGGTTGTTGCAAATCACCTTCTTTGAACAGGGCTGTAACAAGCCCAGACTAGATCCAAATAATTAATGAGGGGAAGGTAAAATAATTAAGGAATAAAACACAGTTGGTAATGGTGCCTCAGGGGCTGTGTGTGCAAGTTGCCACTGGGAAATAAAGGACTTTCAGAACTCAAGGAGTTCAAGTGACCCCAATGCTTCTTAATCTGCTAATTTCCGGGTGAAATTGTGGGGTTAGCATCTTCTACTTCCCTGGAGATACCTCAGTATGTACAAGCAGGGTCTACACTGAGGTGGAATTTCAAATATCCTCAGCATTTTTTGTGTGTGTATTTGTTACTTAGTTGGACACGGGCAGTGGAGGCTCCATTTTACTCTGCTGTGAGGGGCTGAAAGCACTCTGACAAACAGAAATACAAGTGCAGTACATAACAGTATCCATATAAAGACTTAGAAAACACTCAGATCCAGTTAAATTTGCATTGGTGTGGAAGATTATGTCATAGTAGGTGACCAATTGCTCTGGTTTTCCCAGGACTGTCTTGGAAATTTGGGATGGTTGGTCACCCAGAAGGACACGGTCATTCTCAGAGCACAGGGTGCCCCTGACCTCACTGTGCAATTAGTTGATATGTCTTTTAAGTCTACATAATTTGTAAGTTTCCCCTCTATCTCCTGTTTATGATAATTTGTATATTGAAACTATATTGATTTTGCTGATTCATCTTCATATTTTAAAAACAGAGTTTCACAGGGGCGCCTGGGTGGCTTAGTCGGTTAAGCGTCCGACTTTCGCTTAGGTCATGATCTCGCGGTTCGTGGGTTCGGGCCCGCGTCGGGCTCTGTGCTGACTGCCAGCTCAGAGCCTGGAGCCTGTTTCAGTCTGTGACTCCCTCTCTCTCTGACCCTCCCCTGCTCATGCTGTCTCTCTCTCTCTCTCTCCTAGAAATAAATAAAACATTAAAAAAAAAATAAAAACAGAGTTTCACAAAGAAAGAAAAGGAAAATAGTTGGATAATCAGTCAAATTTAAAATGGTTTTGTTTTTTGGGGCATCTAGGTGGCTCGGTCAGTTAAGCATCCAACTTTTGATTTTGACTCAGGTCATAATATTGCAGTTTGTGAATTCGAGGCCCACATCAGGCTCCACACTGACAGTGAGGAGTCTGCTTGGGATTCTCTCTGTCTTCTTTTCTCTCTGCCCCTCCTTCTCTTTCTCTCTCAACAAATAAATAAGCTTTAAAAATTAAAATGATATAATTTCTTGTTAAAATAGTTTGGTAGTTCCTCAAAAGGTCAATCAAAATTACCATCTGACACATAAGTTTTACTCCTAAGTATATACCCAAGGTAATTGAAAACACATGTCCACACAAAAACTTTTACACAAATGTTCATAGCAGTATCGTTCATAATACCCAAAAAGTGGAAACAACTCAATGTCACTAAGCTGAATGGAGACATAAAATATGCTATATCCAGTATAATGGAAAATTATTTATCCATAGAAAGGAATAAAGTAAGATCTGTGCTAAAACAGGGATGAACTCTGAAAACATTATATAAGTGAAAGACCCAGACACAAAAGGCTACATACGGCATGACTCCATTTATAGAAATGGGATGTCCAGAATAGGGAAATCCCTAGAGATAGGAGGCAGATTAGTTCCAGACAGACCCCTGCTGATGGGGCAGGACTTGATTCATGGGGCAATGAGGACATTTTGGACTTAAGTGGTGGTAGTTGTACAACTTTATGAATTATGCCCCTTAAATGTGCAAATTATGTGTTCTGTGAATTATATGTCAATTTAAAAATCAGGCACATTTTCCATCAATGAACTTTATGAGTTTCTAGATTATAAAGACCTGTCAAGTGCTCTTCAAAATGAATGTCAAAGGAGTTTCACACTAAAGTACATTATTGCGAAATTGGAGAACATGGGGATAACTGTCTTAAAACTTCAGTCAGGCAGAAGAAAAAGTTCACCTACAATCAAGAGTCTTGCACTGAACTTTTTCAATATCAATTCTAGATATAATAAGAAAATGGAACTTTGTCTCCATTTCTAAGCAATAGTATCTGTTTTTCTAAATCCAACCAAACCTTCAGTCCAATGTAAGAATAGAATAAAGGCATTCTTGGAAATGCACAGGATCTTTTCTCAGGAATCTACTAGATGATGGGATCCCTTCAATAAAGTAAAAACCTAAGAAACAGAAGAACATGAGTTCCACCAACAGGTCCTCCATGCAGAAGACAGGTAGGGCTTTATCAAGATGATAATATAGGTTTTTGAAACACTAATGGGTGAAGGAAGGAGGCGTTCAAGCTGGAAGGAGACATGCAAAGCACAGAGACAGAAATCACCATGATGTTTTATGAGACAGGCAAGATATTGTTACAATGAATATCCCTGGGCCTGCCACCAGATAATCTGGTTTGGTAAACCTGGATTAGAATCTAGATTTTGATAGAGGTGATATAATAACACCTGTGGTTACAGGCATAAGCATTTGAACCACACAGACCTAGATTTAAATCCAAATCACCTCAGCAATTAAAGATATAATAACCTTAAATTGTTTAATCTTTCCAACATGCTACCTGCTCAGGTCAAAAATGGGATACGTAGTTGTGTTATAAAGGGTAGTCTATGCAATGTTTCATGAGTATAAAATACTTAGTACATAGTACTAGCATCTAAAAAGTCTTAAAACTAAGAGCTGATTTTTTTGAAAACATAAATAAAATTGACAAACTTTTAGACAGACTGAGAAAAAAGATGGATCAAAAAATAAAATTGTAACTGAAAATGAATATATGGCAATTGATGACATTACCCATAAATACAAAGGATCATAAGAAATTCCTAGGAGCAGATAGATGCCAACAAATTGGATATCCTGGAGAAAATGTGATAAATTCCTGGAAACCTACACCCTAATAAGACTAAATCATGAAGATATAGAAAACTTGAACAGATCAATAGCAAGTAAGGAAATTGAGTCGCTAGTCAAAAATTTCCAAAGTAACACCCAGGGCCAGATGGTTTTACTGCAAATTTTTACCAAATATTTAAAGAAGAATTAATGTCAATCCTTCTCAAATACTTCCAAAAAATGAAGAGAGAACTTTTTTTTCGAGACCAATATTACCCTGCTACCAAAGACAGATAAGAAGACACTACAGGAGGAGTGAGTGAGTGAGTAAGATGTGGGGGTGGGCACTGCCAGAGGTGAATGTGACCCAGGACAGGCAGGAATGAAGTAAACAACTCACACCCATTTCCTTTGTTTCCTTTGTGGGCCAGTGTTTCTGTCCCTTTTACTTTCACTCTGATCTAAAACTAGAATTTTACACTTTGTTCAAGTGTCACTATTAATAAAGTAAAACTGCACCATGATGCAATAAACACGATCCAAAAAAATTTAGTTGTGTGAAATATGGGGTGTGATCATTGTAAGGTAAATGAAAAATACTTTGCTGTTGGTCATTGCCAGCACAAAAAGCAGAAGAGTAAAAATACTAAAACATACATTGTCTAGAGGAAGAGCTACATTCCGAGTAGTTAAGACCTAGTCCCTTCCTATCCATACCCCAAGACGAAGATTCCAGCTCCCACAGGGTGAGCAGGTGGGCTGGATGGAGGAAGGGAGCCAGCAGTGCTAGGTCCAAATTCTGCCACCATAGGAGCTTCTACTGCTTTTCACCTTTTGTGGTTGAAGGAAGGCTGGATGGATGGCTAGGTCTCAGTGACTCAATCAATCAAGTATCTGGGCTTCCTTAAATTT